>JALIZF010001865.1:0-600000 GCA_029948255.1 Telmatactis stephensoni | reverse complement strand
GCTGAACAAATAATTACGCTTCGTGCAGACATAAGCGTTTTTGGCAAACACTGAATTCGAATTTATGATCGATAATGAATAATTCTGAAATGTTTTAAAGCACTTCAGGGTGTTGAAACAACAGTCATGTGAATCTTCTATTCAGTGCCGCCGTGCCAACTGGAAAGCTGCCGCTGTTATGTGAGTTCTTCTTAAGAAACATACGGTTAGTATAACGTTTTGCATTTTCCACATTTTCTAAAAGAAAAATTATTCTTATAGTCCTTTTTTTGTTTTTTGTTTTTGCTTTTGTTTTGTCAATTGGATAAATGCCCTAACTGAATAACTCAGACATTTTGTTTTGACATATATTTCGTAATTTGTTCAACATTTTTCAACGATCCGCCGTGGAACTAATATACTGCTGTTTTCGCCTGCTCTAATAAATGTGTAAGCTTTGGACCAAGATAAAAAGTAGTACAGAATGGAAAGAATAACCTGTTGAACGTTTTCCCTCCATGTACGTTTCGATTTTGCTGTGTCGTAATAAAGCCATATTTTAACGGAGTTTATTTTGTGAAACAGTTTCCCCACCATCAGTTTTCACTAGATTGGAATCGTTCGGTACAAATTGCGACGACGATTTGTGAATAGAATCTTCTATGGCTAAGATCAGAAAATGCGTAGATGCACCTTCATTCACTCTAATTTTTTGGCCAATTTCTCCTCCCATTAATTTTGTCGTATACTTATTAAATTAAGGTGCGCGCTCCCCCACAATTACTCATTGATCATATGTCTCCTTACCAACAGCACCGGATCTCACCTGAAATTCTTAGGTTTTTAATCATTAAAATGACCAACGCACAAGCCAGCCTCATTGCTAACTGAATGTAACAAAGTATTGTGGTTGTTTGTTTTAGGTGAATTAAGGGATGGAACTACAGCTAAGCAATTTGATGCTACTTTCGATAATATTAGTTCTGACAAAGGGCATGTTGTAAACCACGGACTGGACTGGACTGGACTGGACTGGACTGGACTGGACTCAGTCCGCGTTTTACAAATCAGTCCGCGATTTTCATAAAACACGGACTCAGTCCGCGTTTTACAAATCAGTCCGCGATTTTCATAAAACACGGACTCAACTCAGTCCGCGTTGATCATCAAACACAGAAAATTTAAAAAAAATCAATTAGCATGGGGGAGAGTTGTTCATTATCTGCATTTATTTGTAAGACAGCCGGGAAATTCCTTGATGTGCACAAATTTAATCTAATTGGCAATGTGTTTGGTATTACTCGATCAATCCTAATGGATGTTGTGTCGAGCAAAACCCGAAGCCATGCAGTTGGGGATAGAATGCTTTGAAATTTTCTCTTGGCTTCCAAATACTGTCCAGTGGTTTCTGGTGTTGATTCAAAGTCTATTTCAGTTTCGTACGTGAAACCCAAGGATATTGTTCTCCGAGGTCGCCAAAGGTCACACGTTCACATAATCAAAGCTAGGGGGAAACTTTTCAAACCTCAAATACAAAAGAAAATATAGTCCATCAGAATTAGTCAGTAGTCATTATGTAATTCATTTCTTTACGCTATTTACTGCACTCAGCTGCTTTCTCTCATTTTCTTATATGCAGTCTCAAAGCATTGTATATTCTAACAAGAGAAAATCATTTTATTTTGATAATTAGGTAGCTAATATACATTGAACTTTTGCAAATCATCTTAAAGGCATGGAAAAAAAAACATTGACATTAACTAAATTTCTGATAAACGCTTCTCCATGCATGGAGAGCGTTACTTGCGCTTATAAGCCAATAACATAAACTTAACTCATAAACTTAAACATTAACTCCACAAACTATCATATTAGTACTCATTTCTGCCGGGTTTCTGGTAGTTCTATTTGCCCGCTTTGGAGAAGGTAAACTAAAAAAAGGGCATTAAATTTCGCGATAGCGATGGCAACCACGGTACCAAGCAGGAACAAGATAACAGTCGGTATTCTTTATAAAAACATCGTCTACGTCACTCGGTCAATTGTAACTATAAACGCTAGCAAATCTATATATGTATAGATTCCGCTATGTAAATATCTTAAATATGTTGAACTTGAACTCGTAGAACCTTCTAAAAATCCCACGAATGAACGGTCCCGAACAAACGTTACATCGATCTACAATGTAATTTACATGTATAGATAAATATTCTTGGTACTTTCCAACGACTTCAATGCAAATCAATGCAGAATACTTACAAATATTGTTTGGCATCAAATAACGCTGGGAGCTATGCCGTAAATTCTGCTTTTCCCGCCAAAACTACGTCCATCACAGGGAACCCAAACCATGTATCTTGTGTCATGTGTCTCATATCACCCTCGGGGGTCATAATACGCTCTTTTAATACCGATCGTTATCATCACAGATCAAAGAACTGTGTTTCCCCCGAGCTTGTGAACGTGTGACCTTTGGCGACCTCGGAGAACAATATCCTTGGGTTTCACGTACGAAACTGAAATAGACTTTGAATCAACACCAGAAACCACTGGACAGTATTTGGAAGCCAAGAGAAAATTTCAAAGCATTCTATCCCCAACTGCATGGCTTCGGGTTTTGCTCGACACAACATCCATTAGGATTGATCGAGTAATACCAAACACATTGCCAATTAGATTAAATTTGTGCACATCAAGGAATTTCCCGGCTGTCTTACAAATAAATGCAGATAATGAACAACTCTCCCCCATGCTAATTGATTTTTTTTAAATTTTCTGTGTTTGATGATCAACGCGGACTGAGTTGAGTCCGTGTTTTATGAAAATCGCGGACTGATTTGTAAAACGCGGACTGAGTCCGTGTTTTATGAAAATCGCGGACTGATTTGTAAAACGCGGACTGAGTCCGTGTTTTATGAAAATCGCGGACTGATTTGTAAAACGCGGACTGAGTCCAGTCCAGTCCAGTCCAGTCCAGTCCAGTCCAGTCCGTGGTTTACAACATGCCCTGACAAAGCTGTGCTTTGCTACTCGTCATAAAGAAGCTTTGTTTGTTCAAAAACAAGGTTCGTAATATCAGACATCAAATGTAACAAACTGAGAAGAGAGGTTTTCTGATTGTACTTTACTTTAAGAAAATAACAGAAAACAATTATTCTACGTGATATTCTGATCGAAAAATCACTAGAATTAAAAACACCATCACAAGTTTTTCACCTGCACTTAGTATGTCATATGTCTTTGTAGCCATAGCAACCAAACTCTTTTTCGTATAATTTATGTTAATTTTTTTCTATTATTCAGATTATTCTCTGTCCAATCATGTAATAAAGAGCGCCAATGTAGAGGATGCAATCGACTGTGCGTTACACTGTACCAAGAACAGTTTGTGCCAGTCTCTTAACTACCAACATGTCAGCAATAGTGACGTTAGACAATGTCAACTCAACAATAAAACACAGCGATCAGCACCAGATGAAGATTTCAAGTCAACTGCTGGATTTACGTATTTTGAAAAGGTTCGTATACAGGAAAATGTTTGTTACGTTCAACCCGAGAGGGTGGGATGGGAAGGGAGGGAGGGAGCGGGGGAGAGGAAGGGAGGGGAGGGAAGGGCCAGGGAGATAAATAATAATATAACTTTATTTATATAGCGCTCTATCTGCAATGCTCTAAAGCGCTGAACAAGAAAAACAAGAAAAACTGAAAAAAGAAAGATAAAAATGTATAGAAAACTTTATCGTCAACGTAAAAGAAAGATCCCCAAGAGGTAAACTTTACATTATATATAGACTTTTAATAAATCGAAAACATCTTAGACATTAAACATTTGAACGTTATTGCCAACAAATATTTATCTCAAGGATAGCTGAAAACATTTACAGACATTATTTGAATTTGAGCAACGTTAGTACCAATATACAGTCAATCCCGAAAAGGTTGTTCAGTTGAAAAGATGTTTAGAGAACAACAAAGTCATTTGCATATTACATATTTTTAAGTTTTTACAAGAATCTTCAATATCAAGTTGCAAAATCCCAATGCACTGCTGTAGATAGCATTAATAAGCGATTTTATCTGAAGTTTTAAATTGAAACTTGCCGAGAATTTAAAAAAGAGTTTTATGCAAATGACTTTGTTGTTGTCTTTATGTCTTTTCAACTAAACAATCTTTTCGGAATCGACTGTATATTACTATTGAAATGAATATGTCTTTAAACAAATATGTCTTTAATTGTTTCTTAAAACAATTGGTATAATTGGTATGAATAAATGGTAGTTTAAAAACGAAGATCATCGGGTAGTTCGTTCCATAGGGAAGAAGATACAAAGCTGAAGCGTCGACTACCAAATGTCCATTTCTTTACTTTTGCAAAAATGTCTTGTCATCAGCCCTTGTTTCCTTATTTCCACGCTTGTAAACGAGGTCTATAAGATAGACAGGTGCTTTGCCATGATGTACACACTTAAAACTTCATAGCAGAACCTTTTTAATCCTCGATTCCGTAAAAGATGGCGTCTCGCGTTGCATTTTGGGAAAATGTACCAAATTTAAATTCCGACAGCCTCTGCATCTGAGCCATCTCACTGCTTCAGCCTTTGTCCAAACTTCGATATCTTTAGTAAGTTTTGCGCCAAAAATCTCAGCTTCTTTCAGCGAAATGTCGCTCGCCGCCATGCTTGTTTACATTTGGTCTTCAATTAATACATTTTCCCAAAATGCAACGCGCGACGCCATCTTTTTCGGAATCAATTCTCTGTTATGCATTTCCTGATTTTAAACATGTTATGAAACTTTAAAAATCTTTTGCGATTTTGCGAATGTGGTTGCTTAAACATAACGGGTATTATCGAGCTCGCCCGGTGAGAGGGGCGGGGGGGGGGGGGGGGGGGGGGGAGGAGAACTCTGATCGTAAATGGACGGGGATGCTCGTCGTACCTTTTACGGGTCAAAATCTGCGATTTGGTACCTTTTAGGGTGTCTCAGACTTTAGTGGACTACCAGAGACCAAGCTGGTCCCCTCAAGGGTGTTTTCTAGCAAATAAACTACCTAAAATATGCATTAAAGGGACGGTTTTAATGATCTGACTTGAGTCTTTTTAGCATATCGGTAACAAAGTGTTTCTTTGCTTTAAGGACGGTGGCCCATATTTCCAGCGCGCATTGTGTTCTGCGCATGTTACTTCAACATGACAGCGCGCAGACGTAACACAAATTTGAATATAAAACGATTTTCGAAGAATCGTATTTCGTCGGCACACAAACTCATCGTGAAAACATACTAGTTTTACGAATTTGGAGGAAGAAATTCTGATTTGGAGAAGAAAAACACATGGCTTTTCATATTCTAAAATTAAATTCATTCTGAATAATTAAAAGCGCATAAAAAACTGTTCTTTGACCACCGGACTACGAATGCCGTTAGCCGCCATCTTGAAAATGTCCCATAATGCATTGTATTTACTTGCCACTCTCTAGGGAGGACTGGGGATTTTGTGGTTATTTAGGCAAGATTCTAATAAGTTTTCGTGCGTTTATCAGCAATAACTTTTAAATCGCATGGATTACCCCATAATTTTATTTTCTCATTTGCTTTATAGATTAACTAAGCTATATGTATACAAAAAATTACGGTTAAAAAAATTATTTCGCGATATATTTTTCTCAGAAATAGCATTTGACGTCAAGTTTCCTAAGAATTAAAAATAGGCTAAAAAATTGAAAAAAACCGTGTACCAGTACTTTCAATAATATCGTTTTTGCTTTCATTTTGAAGGATTCAATCTTGAGAAGCTTTTATTACTTTCGTTGTACTTCTTTATGAGTTAACATCGGAAAAAATGATATTATATTAAAAATTTGAAAAATCGCTGGTCAGCGGTTATTGGCCATGTTTACCATTAATTATCTCCGTAAAATGCATGGATACCCCCCAATTTTTTTTCTTGAATTAAAAGACCTTTACCCATTCTACAAAGTAAATATAAAATAACAGGAAAAAAAATGGTTCGCCATTATGGGCCACCGTCCTTAATTCTTTATTATTGTTTTTGAATTGGTACCTTTTAGGGGTAGAAATCAATTGTTGTCACTCCCACTCAGGTACCTTTTATAGGAGTCATTTTCAAAATTTCCGGCGAGCATCCCCGTCCTCTTATACATAGGAGTCCCCCCCCCCCTCCCCGGGCTTGAAAGCCCGTCAAATCCGAATTGGAGGACTTTTGAACGACTTCAAATCCTCATTAATTATTCGGGTAGTTTTTCAGGCATGTTACTGAAATTTGTGAAACATTAAAACTCCCTAAAATCCTATCAAATCAAATCATTTTTAAAATCATTTCTGGAGTTTTTGAGTTTGATTGAATTCACTAAACTATATCATTGATTGTTTGACAGGACCCATGTGTTCCAAACCCATGTTCCTATACTGGTACATGCTCTAAAGACAGGGATGGATTCTTGTGTACCTGTAACCATGGTTACAAAGGTTCTCTTTGTGAAACCGGTTAGTTGCCTTATTTGTATAGCATATATATGCCCTTCTCTTATCCTTCTTTCAACCCTGCCCCCCCCCCCCCTCGCGGGCTATCCCAAGACCCCAACAACTGTAAACTCTAGAAGATCATGCCGCCACCCTGCCAGCAGAGGGCACTTTCTAATCTCTTCGCGGAAAAAGAAGGAAAAGGAACCCTGCCGGACCTCTCGATTTTTCCACATTTTTTGATGTTAAACGTATTGTCTATTCAAAACAATCCGTTTCAAAACTGGTTTTGTAAAGAAACGTCATCGATCATGCGCACTGAAAAGTTGCGAGGGCCAGCAGAGGTTTCCTCGCTCGTTTGCGATGTTGAGGATCAGGAAGAACCTTTGCTGGCAGGGTACCAATCTCTCACTCGCCACAGCACTGGCATATACAATGCACTTCTTCCTGTGGGCTCCCTGTGGATTGAGTTGTTTACGAAAAGCAATGTTTTTTCCGGTAAGTACTTCATGGCTGAATGCCATATAGTCGTCTTCCTAATATTTACCCTAAACCTAACCCTAAGAGCGACTATGTGGACATTCAGTCATGAAGTTTAAACCATTTTCCCCCTCATTTCAGAGCGACTCGGTTCGTCCCAAAGAAACCCTGCAAAATCCTGTCAGGTCATCTTGTCAGCTGGTGATTCCAAGGGTTCTGGGGTCTACTGGATTGATCCTGGCAATAATGGAAATCCTTTCCAAGTTTACTGCGATATGAACGCAGAAGAAGGTAAAACGACTCTTGCATTGTATCGAGAATTTATCCAGATGACAGCTGATTGCAGCTTGCAATATTGCATACAACTGTTGCAATCCAGTATTGCAGTCATGGGTGCTTCAGTCACTATTTAATATCTTATTATATTTTACTAACCTTAAGGTGGATGGCTTCTTATCACCAACATCGTCATTCCAAGTCCAGCCAACGCCCTGTCAGTCAGTCTCGGATCCACATATCGTCACATCGCCAACTTTAACGACAACCAAACCATCATTTCAGCTACTGCGTTGAGTCAACTCCGTCAACTCATGGGTTTTACTCAGCTAAGATTTCATTGTTATCAAACAACCGTTGGTCGCACAATTCACATCATCACGGCCAAAAGTTCCAAAGGCTATGCTGTTGTAGATTATTTCTCTCTCAAAACCAATACCCGACCAGCAGCATGTTCTTCATTTGACCGTGCTGCTGGGGACAATTCACAACTTGGTGCTACATGTTCATCATGGGGGTACAGTGGACTATGGGGATCAGCTTCCAGGATAAACGACATGAGACTTCACGACCATACATTTTTCGTAGCAGCGAAGAACCACTGGATATCAGCTCTAAGCGCCAGACGTGAATGTGACGGCCAGGGTGCTAGTATATCACCTGGTGATTACTGGAAGATATACGTGCGATAGTCTATCAGCTGAAGTAATGACTGCACAAAAAAGAGATCAAACAATACTTAAAGAATAACTTGTAAACCTCCCAACTCGTAATCGTACTACATCGTCTACTCTACGCGGTTACCACCAAGGACGATTTAAACACTAGTTGTAGATAAGTTAACACACAGTATATTTAACGGCCTGTTCAAAGTAAATCTTTAATCGACTCGGAAAGATCACCAGAGCCGATAACAATTATTTTAAGTTAGTAAGATGTCCATTATTTGTGTGAATCACACATGCAGGAACAAGGATGTGTACTTGTGTGTGACGGCCAGGGTGCTAGTATATCACCTAGTGATTACTGGAAGATATACGTGCGATAGTCTATCAGCTGAAATAATGACTGCACAACTGATGAGATCAAACAATACTGAAAGAATATTTGTGTCACACAGGAACAAGGACGTGCACTTCTTTTGTTAGCTAGACTGAGTTATATATAACATGAACAGCATGATTCAAGAATATCATCTTTGAGCATTTTAGAGCATCCATTAAGTTCAGTGAAATTAGTCGATGCATTCACAATTGTGTTGAAGTCTTCTGTAGACTCAAAGGAAAACTTCCCACCAATGTTTTTTTGGGAAAAAGCCGTCTCTAGAGCTTCCTATCTCTGATAGTTCGAAACACAGGAGTCCGCCCAAGAGCACTTACTAGTAAAAAATGTACGTGTCAATAATTCCACAAAGAGAAAGTTTGCCATGTGTAAAATTGTACAGCGTGGTGACTGGGCTGGTATTCTAGACTACGAAAAGGTACCACTTTCAGTACCAGCGAACAACAAGCGACAGTTTGTTAAAGTTCTCGATATTCAACCTGTAGCAGTAAAGGCAAGAAAAGAAAACTGCTTTTAATAGAAGACGGAAGGGTTTATAAAGTTAAACGATCGAAATTAGAAGATACTGTAAAAGAAGGACAATTTATTTAAAAACACCTGTTACTGTAAAATAAGCTGACTAAAAGTATTACATGTGCTTGTGAGTCTATATTATTTACAAACTAGACGCATAATGGTGCGTTTACTCGTGCCCAGCCCAAGGAATTGAGCCAGCTTGGGATACCTGTGGTCTTACATAAGCTAGATGCCAAAGCTGCATGGTCTTTGGCAGCCATCAGTTTATTTGCTTGGTTGCCCATCCAATTTGTAATATTTTCAAATAATAAAATTTAAGTGCCTAATGTGTTCTAGAGTTACTTTGCAGATGAAAGAAAAAGGACTATTTGGTTTGTATTAGTAATGTTGTTCACTGAAAACAAAAGAAAACAAAAAGATTTACAGTCTGCTATTAGTTAGCCAATTCTTTTACTAGCAAAGGAATGTGCTCGATTGCCTAAGCATCAATTTTGGGAAAATAAATCAAAATTTCTATGCACACACACATTCCAGCTGACTTCTTTTTCTAGGGAGGGAGAACAGGATAATCCAGAGAAAAGGGGTCATCCTGCACTACCATTAGAATGAAGCTTCTGATTTGTTCAAATATCCAAAACAAAGAATATGTGGATTATGATGAACAATGCCTTTTGTTCTACATTTAATCTCTCTCCTTTGTTTTGTTTTACCACTCTTTGTTACTTGAACAAATCACAAGCACTGTTCTGACAGTAGTGTATTACTGGAGAAAAGCACCAGAAACAAGGCAGAAAAAAAAAATATTGCACCAATCTTCCTTTTATACATCTTCCTCTCATGAAAGACAGAGGTTATCATACAAACTTGGCTAATAAATGAGATACACCTCCCTGAAAACTTATTGTGTAAATAATTTCTATACAGTTTCAAATAGATGTACGCAACAAAGACTTAACACAAAAATGTACTAGAGTGATTTTCATAAACCCGTGAAATACATTTTAGTGTATTTAGTAATATTAGTCTCTAATTCCTTTGTTTTCTATTGTTTGAGTCTGGCTATTACTAGCTAATAATTAACTTTTGTTTCACAGGTTTATGAAAACCACTCTATAATAGCTTAGAAGTAGAATATCTAAATGAAATAAAAGGCATAAATACTTAATAAGTACAACTAAACTCTTGGTTTGGGCTCCCTGTGGTTGCCTATTCTTTTGTGATATATTTCAAAATCAGCAAACTGGAAATATGAACGCTCTTGACTGCACAAGGAATATAATTCCAGAACTGATAACGCTTTGAATCTTTCAAATTATTCTCTAAGTACCAAAGAGATTTTTAGTACCAAACACAAATATCTTGACATTAGAGTGGTTATCATATAGTCAACCCGTGAAAGACACTTCAGTAGCTTTTTATAGTTACGCTTTATCACACTTCACGGCCATTTGTCAGACTCGTACCCAGTCGCTTCTTCTTATTCGCGAAGGGATTGATGGGAAGGATTTAGCGAGCTCGCGTTGCATCAAGGGAAGGACGGAAGAAAAATGCCGACTGGGTACGAGGATACGTCCCAAGCTATAAGTTTCGGTACATCGTACTCGAAAGTGAGCTGAGCGACTACCACCGCGGGTACAATCGCTATTCCACGGTTGAACCGATGGAATTTGAGTTTATAGTCTACAAACGTACAGGACACGTTCATGTCAGTCGACTGAAAAATCTAGCAAATAAGCAAACTTTTTCCTTACCTTTCTTTAAATTTTGCAAAAGAAAACATCTTTGAATACGGAGCAACTTCTCTTCCTTCCGACCGATTCACGGCAAACACATGCACTGATACGCGGCGGTGCGTGCGCATCTCATGGTAACCCGTATGTATGTAATCATTTGATAGAATCAAGGTTTTTAGTAATAAGGTTTGAGTTTAGGTTTAAGTAAAAAGGGTAGCTTACTTAGTTAAAGTGCGACCTTCATGGTTTGGCTCCCGTGCTTGTGATCTTGACTGCCCGGGGGGGGGATGACTGCCGGGGGGGGGGATTCCTGTATATAAGAGGACGGGGATGCTCGTCGGAAATTTTGAAAATGATCTCTAAAAGGACCTAAAAGGTACCTGAGTGGGAGTGGCAACAATTGATTGCTACCCCTAAAAGGTACCAATTCAAAAACTATAATAAAGAATTAAAGTAATGAAACACTTTGTTATCAATTTGCTTTGAAGATTCAATTCAGATCATCGAAATCGTCCCTTTCATGCTTATTTTAGGTAGCTTATTTACCCCAAAACAGTCCCTAAAAGGTACCAGCTATGTCTCTGGTAGTCAAATTAAGTCTGAGACACCCAAAAAGGTACCAGATTGTAGATTTTAACCCCTAAAAGGTACGACGAGCATCCCCGTCCATTTACGATCGGAGTCCCCCCCCCGGCCCCCCCCCGGGCCCCCCCCCGGGCTTGACTGGGTCTTGCTGAATGTATCAGAACAGTTATATATTCTTTCTAAGCTCTATTCTATTATTGTTCTTACTCGGAGTCTTTTATAATTTGTGTGTCGTTTGAACTTGTTTTACTTGCATGGAGTCTTTTGTTTGTCGTTTGAAAACGTCAGCTATGTTTAGTACACGGAGAAATTGTCTGATGTTGTTTTAATTTCCCTCCACTCCAGTTCAGTGTAAATTTAAATGTCTATCGGATAAAGCACTGGTAGAGAGATGGAGAAATGGAACAAGCAGGTGCTCTCCCCATCCCTTGATACCTAATTACTTACAGATGATAAGGCACGTATATAGTGACAAAACTGCACTTTTCCAAAGTCATAAAATTAATTCACCAATAGGAGGTAAAAGTTTTTAGAATTATCAAGAAGAGAGGATACTCGCTTTTGTTCCCAGTCCCAAATGATCAAAAACAGACGATACTCACTTTTGTTCCCAGTCCCTCTCCACGCCGTAGCAGATCTGATAGCCTGGGAATGAGTTCTGGTAAAACTGTTTCATCAACATACTGAACACACTGACCATCGAAAAAATTGAACTACTATGGAATAAGGGGTTTAACTAATGACTGGTTCGAATCATATCTCTCTGGTAGAACACAGACAACTGAAGTTGGTTCTAACGTTAGCGGAAAAAAGCATTGCTTATACGGGGTCCCTCAAGGTTCAGTGCTCGGACCATTGCTCTTCTTACTCTACATAAATGATATTGTCAAAGCATCCACTCTCTTTAAGTTTTTTCTCTTTGCTGACGATACTAATTTACTTTACGCAAATAAAGACTTGAAGATGCTTGAAAGAATAGTAAATAGTGAACTAGTCAAACTTTGTAACTGGTTAACGGCTAATAAATTAACCTTAAATATTAAAAAATCAAATTTTGTCATTTTTAGACCGCATCAAAAGAAAATCTCCACTTCTATTGTAATTAAAATCCCTGACCAAGCATTAGGTAAATATATATCGTTGGAGAATAAGGAATATGTTAAATTTCTTGGTCTTCTAATTGACAGTAAGTTATCCTGGAAAAATCACATAGATTATATTAGCACAAAAATTAGTAAATCAATTGGCCTCATCGCAAAACTAAGATACTTCGTACCACAAAATACCTTGATCACCTTGTACTGGTCTCTTGTTCATCCTTATCTAAACTATGGCATATCCGCTTGGGGTCAAGCGTCCAAAACATTACTGAATAAGCTTCTACTACTTCAAAAACGAGCTCTTAGATTTATATTTTTTGTAAATTCTAGAGAAAGTGCTATTCCCCTGTTCATCAAAACTGCCATTCCTCCTTTAAACACTTTATTTTTTCAATCAATAGCTAATTTAATGCATGATGTTATCAATGAGAAAGCCCCTCAAAACCTCTGTAAACTAGACGCACTCGTGCGTTCACTCGTGCCCAAGGTGAGGCCCTGTTTATAGGAGAGGTCTTAATAACCATCTTAATTTTGCCCGAACTGTCCCTCTTAGATCCACTTAACGAACTGTATCAATTTACCATGCCATATAAATAGTCTACCATGACGGCCAAATTATTTACATTTTTAGACATGTTCAATGTTCAAGATGATCAAACCAAAGATAAATAGAATTCGACCACATAGAGTGTTCAATCTCCCATTTTATTCTATCGATCTGAAGTACTGACACAAACGCTCAGCCTCAATAATTGTACGTTTGTGTACAATCAACCTGGGTGACGACTTTGACCCCAGCCTTTTAATTTACTTTGATAAGAATCGGCTACTTTGATAAGCCCTACTTATCTTCCAGAGCTCCGTGACAGATTTTTGCCAATCCACCTTGACCCCACATTCCAAGAGTCTGGTTTTCTTTAAGACCTCGTAAAATTCAAGCGAATATCTTGTTCTTTAAGTTGATTTTATTTCACTTATCATCTGAATTGTTTGTCGTAAAGGCTCTACAACCGACTCACTAACATAGCAACTACTCATCTACATTTTTCTTTTATATTTTAATATGAAAACATAAAACACGCATACTATCAGATCATCAGAGCACGTACAACACAGAACTTCAGTCTCCTTCGTTTTCGATATTCAAATTTAGTACAAAAACCGGCCCCATTAGCTCTCATAACTGTTTGACGGGAAATATACAATTGACTTCCCTCTATTACTGTTCGTTTAGCAACATATACAGTGAGAACTGTGAGGGGCACTCTGCTTTGATGATAAGAGCTCGCCAATTCTGGCTTACATCTGATGCTTGAGACGGGGAAAGTGTACGACTCGAAGAAGTCCCTTTAGAATTCAATTTTTGGTCGCAGAATCGGAGACCGAGTTCAAAATAGCTGTCCATTCTAACGCTCTTATAATGGAGTTGGGTATGCCTCGAGTAAAAAGCTCGACTTTGCTTTTTTTACTGCTCAAAGGGCCTGTTTTTAAAGCTGTACTCCAGCCATTGTCCACCATTAAATCCTGCCCAAGTCTTTATTTCCCAGCTTCGAGGAGCTCACGCCGCCTAGAGGGCTGACGAATGAAGGGCATTGTTTTTACGTTCTTAACCAATCAGAGGTGCCTTAGAACGAACCAATCAGAAATCTTTTTATACATATGCTGTTATAAGTATTACCATTTCTTATCTTTACTGTAATTTCCGTCTATTTGCCACATTTGTAAACTTGTATATCTATTTCCTGTTACGTCACTTCCTATATCCACATCTTATATATACATTTACCGATTCCAATTGTAGTCCTTTTTTAGCCTGATGAAGACTAGTATTGGCTAGTCGAAAATTCGCACATTAAAGAATTCCAGTTCTACGACGTATTGTTTCTTCAAGTTTCTCAATCAGAAATAGCTGAGGACGAAAAGAGAAAAAAAAACATTTGCAGTTTATAACTCGTTCCCGGCCTAAAGGCCTGGGCACGAGTAATTATTCACGTCGATTTTCGAAACACATTCGTACAACACACGATCATCTGCTGCCAAAAAACTTTATACCCAGGCATCAAGAATCAACATCCAGTTGAACTCTTTTTCACGAGTTGGAGTGAGACTTTGGAATTCAATTCCTCTCCTTATTAGGAATAAGTCTAAGAATCTGTTTAAAAAAGAAATCAAAGAATTACTTTTTTCTATTCTAGAAAATGAGAAGTCCTATGTTGAAATTGAGAAAACAATACAGATTCTGCAGTCTACGTTTTCGAACAAATAAGCATTTAAGTCATATAATTAATATTTAGTTGTACCTTATATTCATCCTAATTATTATATCTACATGTAAATATTTTGAAACATTATATATATATGTATATTTTTCTTTGTGTGTGTATGTCATGTGTATTTCACATTGTATATTAGGTCCATTCTGTTATCCACTGACCTGCCTAGATTAGGTTTAACTATTTGCAGGTCAGTGGAGTATTGTACTTATATATAAATTATTTTGGAAATAAAGAATTAATTGATTGATTGAAAGAAAACTGCAAGATATGATAAAACGAAAAACAAGTCCACCAAGAAACTGTGCAACAATAATATAACAACGGTCTAAAAAGATTTGAGCATGCCTATGATATGGATAAATTAAAAATCCTATCTTTTTGTTACGGTTAGACTTTCGATTCCGTCCACACTAAAACTACGTTCTTTTTTTGTCTAAGGTGCGAAAACTAGGAAAAAATATGCGTTTTCAAATTTGTCCGCTATTAGTGTGAACATATAGAAATTACCCAGCATAGTTCTTCCACCTTACCATATTAATGGTTTCCATCACTGGCGACATTTTAGATCGATGTAGCTATCCGTGCCCTCTCCAGCTAAAGTAAAGTAAAGTTACATGGTTAATGAATGATTTACGTGAGAATGGATCCACACAAGTCTTGTTAGTTATTCTACTCACCTTCTCTGGGACGTCTTCATTCTTGTGAAGATGAAGGCTTACGTAATTCATGGACTGAAAGAATATATCATTAATCATTCCCAACTGCTACACTCCTTAGATGATGATGATGATGTTATCGATGATGATGATGATGATGATGACAGTTCAATAAATGAGAAGGAGGGCAGATAGAGATAGAAATTAGAGACAAAGATTAGTTAATTCAACCATAATTGCAGCTTACACTGACAAAATATTTTACAATAAAACTAAACCTAATGTCCTAATTGATGCATGATAAAAGCTAAATCTTAACGGTAAAATATAAATAGATAAATAATACTTATTAAATGTAACGATATTACTAATAGATAACGGTACATAGATACATACTTTATTGAGACTCCCTTTCACAGGGTTTTTCAGTCACAAAATTAAACGGTACGCATGCTAGCATTAATAAAGGTGTCTCTAAATCTATTTGTTTTGCATACTGCAATATACGTCTCAAAGTGCACAGTCAATCGATTAATTGGTACCTTCTTTTCAAATTATATTTCAGTTTGTTTTTGTTAGATCAAAATTAATTGAAAATGTCACGTCACGGTTGTCAGGCGAGGTCGGTGCAAAAATCTCCATTCGTTCGGGTACATTTCTTGGTAGAGGTTATTTCGCGAGCTTCAGAACGACATTTCGTTATTGGGGCCAGATTTTAAGTCTTGGGGTTAGGTTAGGGTTACGTTAAGGGTAGACCCTATCCCATCCCTAGCCCTAAACCTAACCCTTACCTTTCTCTAACCAACTACGTACAGGTGGCTGTCTAAATGGGAACTGTAGCCTGTAAACGCCTGTATTAGGCAGCTTTTTCCACCTGGGCACGAGTGAACGCATCAAATGCGTCTAGTTATAACTGAACCAAATTCCTGCCAGCCTTCCAAAGAACTCGGATTTTAGTCTGGAGCGACAGCTTTGAATGGACGGGTACACTGGAAAAAAATTCACACCTTTGATGTCGCTTTGATTATATTTTCCCAAGATACTCGCTGCGCTCGTGATTCCACTTGAGTTTTGAACATTTTATGACGTCAAGAGTGTGTCAATAAGAGGACAGACAACTCAAAACCATCTTCAATTTGTTAAATGCTTTAACAATATACCACAGGAGCTGTGATTTAGCCCAGGGAGTCAAACTCGACTGAGCCAAGCAACTCTCTGTTTGAAGACAATGCAATAACGACTTAATGGTTGGATAAATGAAATAAGTAGTACCTAGTCCTTCGCATACTGGTGGTATTGCATGTTGTAAGATAACTTGTAATGTACTTGGAGGTGGTGAATTATCAGTATCCATGGAAACCTGTGATTTGTTGGTGTCCATGGTAACGTTTCTTTTATCAGAATCCGAGGATACGTCTGTTTTATCAGTATGCATGGTAACGTTCGGTTCATGAGAAGTAATGGTAATGTTTGTTTTATCAGTATCCATGGTAACGTTGCCTTTTTTGATGCCTATGATAACTTTATCCGTATCTATGGTAACGTATGTTTTATCGGTATCCATAGAAACGGCTGTTTTATAGGTATCCATGGTAACCCTTGCATTATCTGCATGAGGTAGCTGCCACTTTAACCTGATGACAGAAAGAAATCGTGTAAAACTGCTTTTTTGACCAGCACGCATTTGCTTGCGCTGAAAATACACCTTATAGGCCTCAATCGAACGAGAACGCAAGTCGACGGAAGTTTTGACACAGGAAGCAGAGAAGAACCGCTTTCCTTGTTTGCGTACGCAATTATCCGTCATCTTTTTGTTGTTGTTGTTATTTACCGAAAATATCAAGAAGAGAAGGTATAAGAGAAGGTAAGTAAACCGGCCATATTTATTACATACATTTCTTTAAAAGTGAATATGCTTGAGCCCGTTCTCAACGGGCGAAGAAGATAACATTTGATAAAATGTTGAAAGGGATTAAACTCCAGTCACTTGATTATTTAAAAATGTGAATAACTCATCAGCATCTCGTTCTTACGCAAAATTGCAGGCATGTTACAATGTTACATCTCCTTAACACTAGGCAATCATTAAATATTAAATCCTAAACTATTTCTAGTCCAATGGACTTCCAATACTACTAAGTCCCCGTTCAAACGAGAACGCAAGTATTGACTTGAAACTTGCGTCCTCGTTTGAACACCTTTCCACGCAAGTCGATGAAAAATTTTTTAAAAACGTTCAAGGAAAATCAGCTAGCTGAAGGACAGCGAGAAAATCAGTTTTGTTTTTGTTTGAATTATTTGTAGCTAGGAGAAGTTCGGACGAAAAAATATGAAAAACAACTTATGAAGTTTAGCGTGGTGACTGTTCAAACGAGCCAAAACTTGCATTAGCTTGCGATCAAATTTGAGCACGTTCAAACTTCTCGCAAGTCGATGCAAGTTGGTGTTCAAACGAAGATGCAAGCCAGCGCAAGTCAAAACTTGCATCGACTTGCGTTCTCGTTTGAACAGGGCCTCGATGCAAGTTTTGACTTGAAACTTGCGTCCTCGTTTGAACACCGCTCCACGCATGTCGATGGAAATTGTTAAAACCTTTCAATGAAAAAACAGCTAACTGAAGGACAGCGAGAAAATCAAATTTGTTTTTGTTTGAGTTATTTGTAGGAGAGAAAATGTGCAGAAGTTCGAACAAAAAAAAAAAAAGAAGAGAAAAGAAAAGAAAAAAGAAAAGAAAAGAAAAGAAAAAAGAAAAAAAAAGAGAAAAACAACTTGTGAAGTTTAGCGTGGTGACTGTTCAAAAAAGCCAAAACTTGCACCAACTTGCGATCAAATTTGAGCAGATGCAAGTCGATGCAAGTTGGTGTTCAAACGAAGAGGCAAGTCCGCGCAAGTCAAAACTTGCATTGACTTGCGTGTCACAGTACAGAAATATAATTACCATAGCCGGAAAGAGCACGTCAAAATTAGTAAAACTGCGAAGTTTGAATGAAGTAACTTTCGAACTCACGCAAGATATGAATTTTCCGAAATCGAAATTTTGTATGAAAATATTCGCTGGTACTAGCAGGAGATGCCTACCAGCAAAGGTTTTCTTACAGATTACACTTTTCAAAAATTCATATTCTCGCGAGTTTTGGATTGAATTCCTTCAAACTTCACTGTCTTGCTAATTTTATCATGCTCTTTCAGTTCCAGCTATGGTAATTCTTTTTCTGTTTTACGAATTTAAAAATACCCGATAAAAGCTCAATGGCCAAGTGAACATTTTATTTCGGACACAAATGAAAGGCGTTTTTTTCTGAATATTTACTTCCTCTTGTGTATGGTCAGTTACTATGAGACTATGTCATCAAACCTTCGCCTTCTCAAAGGGCTTAGACTAAAATCAAGAACTGTTCGAGATATCCTTGTAAACAAAATTCTAAGTTTTCTTTTTCTTTCTTCCTTTCTTTCTTTTTTTCTTTCTTCCTTTCTTCTTCCTTCCTTTCTTTCTTTCTTTCTTTCTTTCCTTCTTTCATTCTTTCATTCTTTCTCTTTCCTTCTTTCTTTCTTCCTTTCTTTCTTTCTTTCTTTCTTCCTTTCTTTCTTCCTTTCTTTCTTTCTTTCTTTCTTTCTTCCTTTCTTCCTTCCTTTCTTTCTTTCTTTCTTTCTTTCTTCCTTTCTTTCTGTATTTCTTTCTTTCTTTCTTTCTTTCTTTCTTTCTTTCTTTCTTTCTTTCTTCCTTTCTTTCTTCCTTTCTTTCTTTCTTTGTTTTTTATTTTTATTTTTTGTAGTTCGCAGGAGTGTTCGATTCTCCTATTTAGTCGCTTCCAGTTAATAATCATTTTGTAAAAAACATAAACAGATCAGTCGCGTTATTCGTCAAAGTATACATGTATATGAGGAACACAAGCACCGACGTCTTGAATATAAAGGTATGGCATCCCTGAATAGTCTTTATTAAACATTTATTAGGCTGTCCATCGTACCACTTCACAACTTTGCTTCTTACATTCATTCTTTCATTCTTTCCTTCTTTCCTTCCTTCCTTCCTTCCTTCTTTCTTCCTTCTTTCCTTCCTTTCTTTCCCTCTTTCTTTCTTTCTTTCTTTCCTTCCTTCTTTTTTTCCTCCCTCCCTTCCTTCCTTCTTTCTTTCTTTCTTTCTTTCTTTCATTCTGAACACTAAATATATGCTAACAAATTAAACAATTACCTGTTGTCCTACTTTTGTACATTATAATAATACAACATCGAGTCTTCTTTCTCAGAACACTTTAATGAAATTATCCAGAAATGTCTTTTGTGCGACTTTTACTGAATAATTAATCGCTCGTTAGGAAAAACTACAATTTCCTGAATCACCATTTCATGCAGATTACATTTCTCTTGATTACAGCACTGATAATAATACTAAAACATATTTTTCCAGCTTTATACTTAAAAATTATCTTGAAATAAAACGTTTTACTGTAAGCAACCAAGAAAATCGTTTTTAACTTTAAGTGAATATCAACTGTCCAGTAGAAACTACAATTTTCTGAGTTTTTTTCAGGATCAAAACCATGAGTTTCAGTTCAGGATTATTTTCAATCGTTTTCACACCCATGTTGAATAGCATTCATTTCTAATGAGTTTCGTCTTTCGGCCTGTTGGTTTGAGGCTGCATTTTTAAAAAGTAATCTTTTTGTTGCCTCGTGCAAATCGGAGAGAAAGAAAATGTAGATACAGGGACTGAGGCATGAGTTGACTAACGGGAGAATGTCGAATAGCACGAATTCTGGCCAGCGATGGGTAATCGGATAAGCATAGAATGCTGGTCATTACAAACTCTGTACCTTTCACATAGTGTATGATGTACAAAGTTAGATCAGAAATAAATGGTGGTGCATAGCAAGACGAATAAAGTAGTAACGAATACAGGACCATTCTAACTGCGTTGATATTTCTCTTCTTTCGTAGTTCTCTTTGTCTCTCAGAAAGATTGGCTTCAATGGCTTGTGGTTGAGACAGTCTTTTTAAGGTAACAATGCTTAGTGCGATAATTACACAGTAGATGGTAGCCGATAAAATACTTTGGGTGATATATACAGCAAGAAATGTTTGCCAAACCTTTTCTTCTGGGATATATGGTAACTGAAATACTGCTTCTGGTGATGCCAAAGGCATTGCTACCAACCACGTACAACCAAGTACTGCTACACGTTGTTTAAGGGTGTATGGTTGTGATCCTTGTACTCTTGTAGGCCTCGTAATTCGGAATCGTTCAATGCTTATTATCAAGAGAGTCACAAGAGTTGCAAAAGCAGCAGTCCATTTTAAAAAGTAGGCCGTTGCTACTAGAAATTTTATATTCGACCAGTCTGTCAATATGATTGGAATTTGGTAAATACAAGTCATCAGTACCACCAAAGAGTCTGACACGGACATGTTAACGATCAAATGGTGAAGATTCTTACGCACCGTGTATCTCACTGCGATAATAATGATAAACGCGTTGTTTAAAATAGCGATTCCTCCAACGACTAGCAATACCACTACTTTAACAGTTTTTGTAATGTCCGAATCAGGTTGCAAGCGCTTGCAGTAGAAGCGGGAGCTCTGATTCATGTAAGAACCGTTCATCATAGATGTAATGTTAGCTGACTGATTCATGGTTGTGAACTGAGATAACTCGTGAACTGTTTTCTGTCAAAGACCGGCAAACTCAAGAAATTAAAGAGTGCTGTAGATATATTCATACAGTACATTAATTGTGCTAATTAATGACAGAATAATTCATACTTGTGTCTTCCAGAAACTGTCTAATATTATTAAAGCCGTACGTGTTTCATTACAAATTAAACAGGTGATCTTTTAGAAGTTCCTGTGTTATTAATAACTTTAAACATAAAAACTCCATAACCTACAATGTTCTTTTTAGCTTCTGTCTCGAGTTGTTAACACACGGAATTAGTTTTATTCAAGTTTCATTTATATCTTTCTGTGCATAATCAAGAAATGAAGAATGTTTACTAGGCAGGCATAGCCCAACAAGCTTGTCATAGAAGAATTTGTTTTGGTTGGAGTTCCTCTTTAATTGCGAGAAAACTGGCCAAATCAGTCCTTTTTGAAAATCATGGTATAGTTCCTTTTTGAAACTCATGGCATATGGAAAGGCTTCCTCAATAACGATTATTATTATTTATTATTATACAGGCGTTGACTCTTGTTGATCTACTGACTTTATTGTTGGTAGAGCACTCTAATGTTGAACTTACAGAACCAGTAGAACTAGTATGAGTTCACCTTGAGGCAGCGCAGCTTTTAGTTGGTAATCCAAACTCAGCCGGTTTTCTATACTCTTCTTTCACCCAAACTAGCTCACTGTGTTTCTGTCTTCCTGACAAGAGGTGCGCCCAATTCAATCTATCAATCTTCTCTAGCTACTTAACCAATCGTGATCAATTCGTTAGTGTTAATGGTATATCAATTCGAATAGAATTAAAACTTTATGTGGTGTTCCTCAAGGTTCCATTCTTGGGCCGCTATTATTTCTAATCTACATAAATGACCTTGCAAATAGCAGTGACCATCTATCCTTTCGACTTTTTGCTGACGACACAAATGTTTTCATGAAAGATTCCAATTTGTCTAGTCTTATTAATGCAAGTAATTCCGAACTTGCAAATGTTTCCGATTGGCTTAAAGCCAACAAATTATCCCTAAATGTCAAGAAATCTAAATGTCTCATCTTTTCGTCTGGAAGAAGAAAGATTCCTGAAAACATACCACACATTATTATCGATAACTCTACTCTTGAAAAGGCTGACTCAATTAAATATTTGGGGGTAATACTAGATCAAAACCTCAATTGGAAAATGCACATCAACACTATTTGAAAAAAAATCTAAAAACACTGGAATCATATCAAAACTTAGATTTTACTTAGACCGAGATAGCCTCAAACAAGTTTATTATTCTTTGATTTATCCATATTTACAGTATGGCTGTATGATTTGGGGAAATGCTTATCAAACAAACTTGAAACAACTAAATGTTTTGAACAATAAAGTGATCCGCCTTATGACCTTTTCCGATAGAAGGACAAAAATACCGAATCTGCAATTTTGCTAAGAAAAGTTCATCTGAAGCAGGTAAGCCCACTATACGATATTAAGCGAATGTTAATATAATCGTGTAAACGATAAACTGGAGATGACAAAATCAGACTTATCAAAATAATGCCAATAGGAAATTTATAATGTTGACATTTCCTATTTGCAGTGGCAAAACCAAAATATTCTATTAAATATGAATTGGAGCTATTTCTAAATGATTCTGGTAATTGATGTGTATTTGTGCATTGGGTTACCTGTGGTTTGGAAATAAATTGACATAAGAGAGTTCAACCGAACACGAGCGTGGTAGCAATCGGGACTTAAATACACAACATAATTGGCGACGAGGTATTTTAGAACCTAAAAGACAAAATTGTTTTCAAATTGATTCCTACGGAAATAGGAAGTGAAATTTTCTAAATAGTCGTCTAAATTCTCTCGAAATTCAAAAGAAATCTCTCTCGAAATTCCGCCGTCGTTCACAAGTTTTGGCGAGCACGTGCTATGGTATAAGTCAGACGAAAAATGCCGGATACAAATCAAGCTGGAGCAGAAGCACCACAAATTTCAATGCAAATGACAACTACTGTTGGTCAACTGGATAATTTTGATCCAAACAAAGAAAACTGGGAGTGTTACTTCGAAAGATTCGAGCAATTCACAGTTATCAACAACATCGCACCCGAGAGACAAGTGGCGTGTTTACTCGCGGTAATGGGTCCATCGACGTATGGCATTCTACGAAACCTAGTTTACCCAGATAAGCCCAAAGATAAGTCTCTTGAAGAAATTTCTAACGTTCTTGAGGAACGTTTCACAGAAAAAAAAGTTGAAATCGCAGAAAGATTCAGGTTTTACACCGCCGTACAAGAGTCGGAATCGATTGCACAATTCGTGTCTCGTCTGAAAAAGTTAGCAAGATACTGCAACTTCGGGGACAAGCTGAATGATATGATTCGTGATCGACTGGTGTGTGGAATCAAAGACAGAAGCACACAAAAGAAGCTGTTGGTGGAGAATGGTTTGACCCTAGAAAAGGCAATTAAAGTCGCAATCGCTGACGAGGCAGCAAATAAAGATGTCGCCGAGCTAGCGAAAGCAAGAGGCCTGGGTACTACAAACGAAGTCCATAGAGTAAAATCCATAACTTCAAAGTCGACAAAATTCAATTCAAAGAAAGAAGACAACTCTAAATCAGAAGTAAAATGTAGACACTGTGGAAAGAGAAATCATACTGCAGAAAGGTGTAAGTTTAAGCAAGCTACATGCCATAAATGTAACAAACAAGGGCACATTGCACCTGTTTGTAAATCTTCAAAGAAATCTGGCGTCCATGCATTTGAGGAGAAACACACCGATTCTGAAGATAGCGTTAATGAAGAATTTGATGACTACTCCTACATGTACAATATCCAAGGTGGATCACAAAATCCCTTCATGGTGGACATTGAAATAGAAAACCAGCCAGTTCGTATGGAACTTGACACTGGATCAGGGAAGTCCATCATCAGTGAAAATCTGTACAGAGATAAATTCTCTGATCTGCCCTTAAAGCAATCAACTCTGACCTTTGTAACTTACACAAGGGAGGAAGTCAAACCACTTGGATATCTTGATGTAGAAGTCAAATATGGAAGTCAGTCACTCACGCTGCCCTTGTATGTCATCAAAACTGATTCACCACCGCTGTTTGGACGTGAATGGTTGAAGAATATCCAACTCAACTGGCAACAAATTCATAAAATGTCTACACCAATTGACATTAACCAAATACTACATCAACATGAGAGTCTCTTTGATGATCAACTTGGAAAACTTAATGGGATTCAAGCAAAACTCAACCTTAAAGATGGAGCAAAGCCTACCTTCCATAAAGCAAGGCCTGTACCATTTGCAAAGAAAAAGAAAGTTAGTGAAAAGCTTGACCTGTTGGAATCCCAAGGAGTCATTGAAAAGGTTCAATACAGTGAATGGGCAGCCCCAATTGTAGCAGTAGATAAACCTGATGGAGGAGTAAGAATTTGTGGAGACTTCAAAGTAACTGTTAACTCTGAATTAGAAGTTGACAAATATCCTCTACCTCGAATAGAAGAAATATTCACTAATATTGCAGGTGGAGAAAGGTTCTCAAAACTGGATCTACGCCATGCATACCTACAAATGGAAGTTGCAGAGGAGTGTCGTCACCTTCTAACTGTTAACACTCATCAAGGACTCTATCGTTACAAAAGGTTAGTCTATGGAATAGCTTCAGCTCCTGCTGTATGGCAGAAGGCAATGGATCAAGTGCTCCAAGGCCTCCCAAATGTTCAATGCTATATTGATGACATCATTGTTACTGGAAAGACTGATGAGGAACATTGTCAAAATCTACACAAAGTCATGACCCGTCTCGAAGAAGCTGGTCTCAAGCTAAATAAAGAAAAGTGTGAATTCTTGAAAGATCAGGTGGAATATTGTGGTCATGTGATAAATAAGGATGGCCTCTGCAAGCCACACAAGAAAGTAGAAGCAGTTACCAATGCACCAAGTCCCCAAAATGTTAACCAACTGAGATCATGGCTTGGATTTGTAAATTACTACCATAAATTTTTGCCAAACCTTGCAACAGAGCTGCAACCACTGCATACCTTATTGAAACAGGATACTCCCTGGCACTGGAAAAAGGAACAAGAAGCAGCATTCACAAAAGTTAAGTCAATGGTAGCCTCTGATACAGTACTTACTCACTATGATCCTGATAAAGAATTACGCTTAGCAACAGATGCGTCAGCCTATGGACTTGGATGTGTACTCTCTCATGTGATGCCAGATGGAAGTGAGAAACCAGTAGCCTTTGCATCACGCACCCTTAATGATGCAGAGAAGCTATACCCACAACTCCAAAAAGAAGCCTTAGCCATCGTCTGGGGAGTAAAAAAGTTTCAGTATTATCTGGAAGGTCGTCCCTTCACTTTAGTGACAGACCACAAGCCTCTAACTACCATATTTCACCCTCACAAAGGAATTTCATCAACAGCTACAGCTCGCATTCAACGCTGGGCACTGTTTCTTAGTGGTTTCTCGTACCAGATAGAGTATAAGAACACTAAAGCACATGCAAACGCCGATGGATTGTCAAGACTACCCTTACCTTGCACCAAAGAAGACAGAAATTGTAAAGATCCAGCAGACACTTTCCATTTCAGTCAAATTGACAGACTGCCTGTCACAGTCAAAGAATTGCGGAAAGAGACAAGGAACAATCCAGTACTTGCACAAGTGATGCAAGCTACAATGTATGGCTGGCCTGCAAAACAACTGCTGAGTCCAGATCTCTTGCCTTACTTCCACAAAAGAGAAGAACTTGCAGTCTATGATGGATGTCTGTTGTGGGGAGGACGAGTCATTGTACCACCAAAGCTCCAACAACATGTTCTAGAAGAGCTTCACGAAGGACATGTTGGCATAGTTAAGATGAAAGGTCTCGCCCGCAGTTACTTCTGGTGGCCTGGCCTAGATACTCAAATCGAAAGCGTATGTCGAACCTGTGAAAGCTTGTGCACTTACACAAAGCAATCCTCCTACTGCACCTGTTCATAGATGGGAATTTCCAGAGACGCCCTGGTACAGAGTCCATTTAGACTTTGCAGGACCCTTTATGCACTCTATGTTTCTAGTAGCAGTTGACGCTCTTTCGAAATGGCCTTGAAGTCCACATAATGTCATCTACAACATCTTCAAAAACAATTGAAGTGTTGAGAACCATGTTTGCTACATATGGTATATCAAGTCAAATTGTTTCTGACAATGTATCACAACTAGTTTCTGAAGAATTTGAAACCTTTCTTAGAATTAATGGAATACAGCATTTAACTTCAGCACCTTACCACCCAAGAACAAATGGGCTGGCTGAACACTTTGTTAGAACAATGAAAGAAGCATTAAAGAATGACAAGAGCAATGTAAGTCTCAGGTACAAACTTGACACGTTTCTCTTGAAATATCGAAATTGTCCACATTCTACTACTGGTAACTCTCCAGCGGTCATGCTGATGGGACATTCCTTACGCTGTCGATTGGATTTGTTGAAACCAGACATAAAGGGGAGAGTAGAGAAATCTTATGTGACTACACCATTATCTAAGCACATGCGTCACTTCAAGGCTGGTGACACTGTACTAGTAAGGAATTATGGAAGAGGTGATCCTTGGTCTAAAGGTATTGTCACAAAACAAACTGGTCCAATATCGTACAAACTGCAAGTTGGCACTGCAACTTGGCGCCGATACCTTGATCAACTGACACGATGTGAACTACCAGTTATAGAAAGCATTCCTCAAGTTACCATGACAACTGCAGAACCTCCAACTATTTCTGAAGAACAAAATCCTGAACCACTGATGGATGATTCTTTAACACTGGATATGCCTAATGTAAGCTCATCACAAGACACTGAAAGCCAAAGCAACTTTAATGATGAGGTTAAGTCTAATGATGACTCCAACACTCTTTCTCAAGCTCCAACTGCGCAAAAATCTCCCAAAACATCAGAATTGAAGTCAAGACCAGTAAGAAACACAAGACCTCCAGTGTGGATGAAAGATTATGTACCAAAGTAACATTGAACTTGTTTACATGTATGTCTGAAACGTAAACACTGACTTTAAAACTTGTACGAAGAACAGTGTAATTGGACACAGGACGTTTGTTTATTGCATGTTATTGAAACTTTGTTAGCATGAAACATATTTGAAATATGTAGGCCATGATATTTTATTGTTAAATGTGTACATTTAATCCTAGTGTGGGGGAATGATGTATATGTGCATTGGGTTACCTGTGGATTAGAAATAAATTTACATAAGAGAGTTCAACCAAACACGAGTGTGGTCTCAATCGGCACTAATACAAAACACCTTGGGTTTTATTTCTGTGTTTAATGGGAACGTTTGAGAAGATACATTAATATGGATGTACCTAAACAAAGAATCTCATTCCCAAGAGTCACATTTTATTCCCTTGGGTTTTATTTCTTTGTTTAATGGGAACGCTTGAGAAGATACATTAATATGGATGTACCTCAAACCCAAGAGTCATGTGTCATTCTCTTGGGTTTTATTTCTTTGTTTAATGGTAACGCTTAAGAAGATACATTAATATGGATGAGCCTCAAAGAATCGTACTCTAAAGGTAATGACACGTGGTCTGAGATGGGTAAACATTACACCCAATATGGGTCTATAGCGTATGAACTAATCAGATGTGATTATAAGAAAGAGCTTAAGCACCAGGCGTTTTTGTCAACACAGACGTCAGAATACCGAAGAAGAATAGATCGAGAACGCCGTTTTGGCGCGAATTTCGTGATTTAAGCCAACGCGTACGCGCAGTACGAACGTGTGACGCCTGTTAGTTTTCTTTGTTTACAATTTACAGAAGACATTTTTTTGATAGCGGAGCACCATACTTCATAGATGTAATGTTAGACTGATTCATGGTTGTGAAGATATTTCAGTGTTGAACTGTTTTCTCTCAAAGACCGGAAAACTCAAGAAACTAAAGAGTACTGTAGATATATTTATACAGCATGATGCTAATTAATGACAGAATAATTCATACTTGTGTCTTCCAGAAACTGTCTAATGTTTTCAGGACAGAGCATGAACAAACTAGACGCATAATGCATGGTGCGTTAGTTTACCCGTGCCCAGCCCAAGGAATTGAGACAGCTTGGGATACCTGTGGTCTTACATAAGCTAGATGCCAAAGCTGCATGGTCTTTGGCAGCCATCAGTTTATTTGCTTGGTTGCCTATCCAATTTGTAATATTTTCAAATAATAAAATTTAAGTGCCTAATGTGTTCTAGAGTTACTTTGCAGATGAAAGAAAAAGGACTATTTGGTTTGTATTAGTAATGTTGTTACTGAAAACAAAAGAAAACAAATGATTTGTTCAAATATCCAAAACAAAGAATATGTGGATTATGATGAACAATGCCTTTTGTTCTATATTTAATCTCTCTCCTTTGTTTTGTTTTACCATTCTTTGTTACTTGAACAAATCACAAGCACTGTTTTGACCGTAGTGTATTACTGGAGAAAAGCACCAGAAACAAGGCAGAAAACAAACCCTTCAGCATTTAAGTTTCTCATCAAGTGATTTATTGCACCAATCTTACACGTTATCATACAAACGTGGCTAATAAATGAGATACACCTCCCTGAAAACTTATTATGTAAATATTTTCTATACAGTTTCAAATGGACGTACGCAACAAAGACTTAGAAGTAGAATATCTAAATGAAATAAAAGGCATAAATACTTAATAAGTACAACTAAACTCTTGGTTTGGGCTCCCTGTGGTTGCCTGTTCTTTTGTGATATATTTCAAAATCAGCAAACTGGAAATATGAACGCTCTTGACTGCACAAGGAATATAATTCCAGAACTGATAACGCTTTGAATCTTTCAAATTATTCTCTAAGTACCAAATAGATTTTTAGTACCAAACACAAATATCTTGACATTAGAGTGGTTATCATATAGTCAACCCGTGAAAGACACTTCAGTAGCTTTTTATAGTTACGCTTTATCACACTTCACGGCCATTTGCTTGACTCAGTATTACACTTACACTTTAAGTAGTACACTTTGTTTCCCGGGTTTATGAAAACCACTCTAATTATTCGTTTCAAAGAGTAAGCATAAATGAAATCGAACATGGAAATATAATTCAACTGCCTCGAATTAAGAAAGTTTTGTCAGTAACATGAAAGTGCCAGTCATCTAAAAATTCCAAAAGTCTAAACAACAGAGGGATATAAATATATGTCTCAAACCAGCTTAGTCATGTTTTAGAAAGCGAGATTTGCTAGTGCTTCGTCGAATTGACAAGGCAAGCTAACATTTCAATATATCGTCGATTTGTAAATTTTGAATGAAGAAGCTTGAATTTACCTTGATTGAGACTCACGAGAGACTGCCGCAATGGCTCGATCCGACTGCATTTATAGTGAAGTTTAAGTTACTAAACATTCCCGACTCGTGAAAATAACTCTCTGTTTTGCTCAGAAAGTTTACTGCTTTGCTTCGATATGATGCAAGTGAAAGTGAGCTGAGTCATGTCGCGAATGCGAAACATGCGTGGCCTCGTTTCCATGCCTGCCGAATTTGCATACACATCACAGGGAGCCCGGCTTGGTGACTTTATAATGGAAACAAAACGATCACGTTACAGATGATAATCTGTTAATGCCATTACAACAATATTCCAGGCGCCAATCTGTCTGGTCCGTAATATAACACCGGCCTGAACGTGACGTGTAATTGAATATGTTCAAATTCAAATAATTAACGGCTAGATGTAACGCACGTGCTAGAGTAGAGAGAAGGAGAGAAGGGCTGAAGCAAACAGAGATCTATCGTTACATGTGTTCCAGCAGTTGCTGGGACACTTAATTTATGCAGACAAGAAATAAAGTTACCATTGAAGGGAAACGTATCTATTGGGAATAAGGAGAAAACTGTCTAATAAATATATTTTAAACTACCAGGATTTAAAAAGTTTCCGCTCTAAGAAATTTGCTTTTTTCCTACCAAGTTAATGATAAACTGTCCCAGCAAGTGCTGGCACACATAAGTTGAAAACAAGCCGATCATAAATTACCGAATCTTTCATAGAAGTAGCTGATAAGTGATAAAAATGACGCTCTCTCATTTGGGGTAAACGGGTTTTAGGGCCCTGATCGAGTTCAAAACTAGACGCACACGTGCGTTCACTCGTGCCCCTGGAGCCCTGGAGGCTCCAATGACCGGCTCCGTTCGTACTCTTCCCCTAGCCGTTTCACGCAATCTTCACCATTCCGGGAAATAGCTAACCGTAACAAATGACCTTTTTTGAATCGGCTAACTTAAATTAAAAAATATCTTGATTAGTCAGTTTGTCTGTCAACAGCTATTAGTGCCTTTGTCTTTCTATTATCATGCATAGGTATTAGATATCTCCAACATGCAAAAATATACCAGTTTCATATTCAACTTCTTATTTCACTATATATCTCAATTGTTTGCTGTAAAGACTTCTACAACGGCATATTTGACACAATAACAAATCGTGTATTTTTACTCGGGCTTCCGTAGGAATGCTCGAGTTATAAATTGAGCTTCGTTATTTTCCTCGTTCCGACGCAAAACGCAGTCTAGTAGGTAAAGCGCATGCGTGTAGATAGTAGAGCGCATGCGAATTAATTACTCGGGCACATGGTTGGACATCATGGCGGCTGGATTATCGAAGATGTCGCTGTCAAATTTAAGGGTAAATATGTTGTCTAATACCCTCAAACTACATACAAATGCACACCTTGTTCGCGGTAGGGCCACACTAAAAGATGTCGAGCGTTTTCGAAACGAATCGGTCCGCGAACTTTACGAGAGATCAATTTACGAGCCGGAACATTTTTGAGTTTGTTTAATATACGAACGTATTTGTTGAACTATACCCAAGTCATCTAAATTGTATTGCTTTTTGAAAGCTAAAAACCAAGAAAATAAAGGAAGGTTTGTGCTTAAATTCAGTAGCAGAATTCAACGTAGTCTAATAAAGTTAAAACATAGAGCAGTAGTCAATGTTTGACACTGTTTTCATCTGTAATGATCACCAACTGGGAATCAATTCTGCTAATAATGTGTTGAAGTAAGTATTGCAAATCAGTTATATTAAAGTTAGTTTGTTTGAAGGCAGGCAGAATAACCAACAATTCTGATATGTAAGTAAATGATTGGATTGTCACTCGGAAATGTGTTAGTTGGATGTGAACGCTTCTATATACGAGTGTACAAATTTTAGCTCTTAAATTCCGTGCATGCCCTCAGCGTGATTTGAGCCTACGACAATCGGATTTCCGGTCCGAACTTCAAGCACTAAGCCTTCAGATAAACCGATAAATAGATAAACTTTCAAATACATTTATTTGTCTTTTCAAATAATTGTAAAAGCGGCACGTTGCTATTAATAAAGCAAATGAATCAAAATATCATGATTAAAATTGATAGTACACTGCAGAAGTCCAAATAAGTTAGTTTGAAAAACTATTTCACAGGTAAACAAAAATCAATTTTTAATCCGATGGGTCTTTCTAGAAAAGAAGGCTAAGCCTGCATAAATGCGCTTTTAGGTCAAAGAGCACAGCAGAATAAACGAATGGAGAATTTAAAGGGACAATGTTAACAAAGAGAACTCATGATTTACTACATAGAAAGCCCGAGTTCACGCAGCTATGCGTCTTGTTTCGTTCATGTTTCGGATGTTATTACTCGTGCCCAGGCCTTTAGGCCGGCACGAGTCTAGGTTTAGGTTTTCTATCAATCTATCGTCGTAGTCGAGAATGTGCCATGAAAACGAGGCCACCACGTGGCCACGCACACTAGCGACTTGCTTGCTCAAAGGTTCGATGCTTTGTTGTTCCGCGAACTCAAAAGCCAAAAGAATTCAAAAGATACTCAAACGAACTCTAATGAAACTCAAATGAACTCAAATGCACTAAAATGTAACTCAGAGGACTTAGAGGAACAACGACATACTAACGTTTTAGTAAGCAGGTTCTTCATTGACAACTACTCTCACGATGAGAGACAGATAAAAAACAACATGGACGCCATATTGGAATCTTGCATTCACACAGGGAAGAACCCTTGGACTTGTATCAGTGATTACGAGGATAAGTTTTTTATGCATTGTATTGTTTTTGTTCACAATGTTGATCGGTTTCTCAAACAGCCTATCTTTTGTTCAAATAATATAGCGAGCGTGTTGATCGCTGTCTTCTCCATTGCATAATATCAACAAAGACTTTGATAAACTCTTTAGAAAATGACTGTGATGTATTTGAAAGGGCTGAGCAATTATTTGTATTTATTAATGACAATAAAGAGTCGATTTTAGTAGAGGAATGCAGGTCTCGTTTCCAATATATTTTGGTTCAAGCAGCTTCAAGCGACAGCTTGTCTGGCTCTTGAGATATCAAAGAAAATAGGCCGAGGTCAAACAGGTCATCCAAACAGGATGGTGTGCTTTCGTGACTGCAACGTCATGCAATACAGTCATTCGTCAACGTGAATCGCTGTTACCCTAGCAGCTATAAAATTACTTAATAAATATCAGACATAATAGTTGTATAGAGAACCGTAAGACAAATGCTGTCAAAGGCAGCTCGTATATCTAAATTTTAAAAATGCCTTTTTAGCCGATATTTGGCTCGCTTTCAATTTCATTTTGGTTAAAACTCAAAATTTCAACCTTGGGGATGTTGTCACCATGGGACACCATCACAACATCCGCTCTATGGGCGACAGCATGCATGGGCACGAGTGAACGACTAAGAGTCGTCTAGTATATATGAATAAAAGACGTTACGTGACCAAACGCGAAATACAAGGTCAATGGAATCTAGTTTCATGCCATTCCGATATTAAATTAAAATTCACTACAAAAACCTCTCAAGATCTCTTGAATGCTTGAACGAGGAATATAATTGACTTGCTTCTATGTATGTTCGTTTAGCAACATGTAGGATGAGAAATTCGTAGTTTTCCAGCTCACAGGAAATAGTCGTTATCGCGAGGGCCTCGGCTTTCAAGTACTCCATTTAGAGTTCGATATTTGGTCAAAGTATTGGAGATGAAGCTCAAAATAACAGCCCATTCTGAAGCTCTTATAAGTATATAGGTATATCTCGAGTTAAAAGCTCCAAATTACATTGTTCTGCTGCAGGAAAAGCCCGTCTCTGAAAGCTATTTTCTTTGAAGTCGGCCATCTTGCATTCCTAAAGTTCCTGGCTTGCGTTCGCTGTCGCTTAAAGGTGATGAATGAAGGGCATTGTTTTTACGTTCTTAACCAATCAGAGGTCCCTCAGGACGAACACAGGAAAAAAAAAAAAAAAAAAAAAAACATTTGCAGTTTATAACTCGTTCCCGGCCTAAAGGCCTGGGCACGAGTAATAAGCAACCAAAAATCGACATTTTATCAGGGGTACCATAGTTTGCTTCAGCCCTTCTCTCCTTTCTCTCTTCTTACAGGTTTTTTTACACTATTGCGTTACATTCAGGCCGGTGTTACATTACGGGCCAGACAGATTGGCACCTGGAATCAGAGTGGAATATTGTTGTAATGGCATTAACAGATTATCATCTGTAACGTGATCGTTTTGTTTCCATTATAAAGTCACCAAGCCGGGCTCCCTGTGCACACATTTGCGACTACGACGATAGATAGATTGAACGACAGACCTAGACTCGTGCCGGCCTACGGCCTGGGAACGAGTAATAATAGAACACGATATTAAAGTTAACGTTTTTGGGGCAGTTAAAGTCTTGGGTGTACTTAAAAGTAAACTAAAATTATTATTTTTTGCTATGCTCGATAAAACAAACATAGGTTTTGTTTGATCTTGCTCCACTGCACTTTGCATCGCTTCCATGTTTTACCCTAAAAATCAGTACGATTTTGTACTCGTCAATCCCCCCTTTTTCTCCCTTTTGAGATACTAGGTAGAATGAAACTTCGAAGGGAATGATTTGTCCAAGACTGACCACCTCTAGCCACCTCACACTTCCAATCTGTAGGACTTCCTTAATTTTGGCATTACTTCGGCTAATAATACTATACTAACGAAGTGTATAGCTAATTGCACAAACATTGACACTTTCAAAACATAGAAACTGGGACCAAAATGAACATTGGGAAATTTTGATTAGATGATTTTAAAGAAGTGCGTGGACGTGGACGTTTCAAACAGCGACTGAGACAAATTCTTGGTATTCCAAACTTGATTATGTAGCGAAATCATAGGTAAAACACATAAAAATCCATACATTACTAGTGTACCCAGGAGCCATTTCGGTCTCAGCTTCTAGTTTCGATGATTTTAAAAGGGTCAATGTTTGTGCAAATAGCTATATATAAACTTGAAGCCTTAAGGGTTGTTTGAATTCTCATTACTACAATAAATACAGTATAGTATACAATAATTCCAAACTTTAAATTATAGCAGTTTAATTTATTTAAAAAACAAACCGAGATCATATTTCTCATGACTACTAAAAAATAAGAACGATTTAGCTATAAAGCTGACTGAGAAGACAGCTTCCTAAGCGCCTTCACTTGAAAGTAGTTTCACTTAGAAGTAAAAATAAAGTTTTACAAGATATAGTCAGGCCCCGCTCACACGTTTGCGTTTACGTTAATTAAATTTCGATCATTCAAAGACACAAAAAAATCTTCAGCTTTTTCGCCTTTTTTCCTATCAAAATCGTTCCTTTGTTGTCTAGATAATCAGTGAACAACAGCAGAACTAAAGAACTTTAATTTTGACGCTGTTTTTGAATTTTTTTTTCTGTACTAAATTTCCTTTTTTCTGCACTAAATTTCCCTGAAACAGCATTGCTGTTAGCCAATCAGCATCGAGAAATTTTTTCATGTATATTATTAACGCATAAAAAAATCTCTGTCCACACCACGATGACCGTTTACAGTTCGTTTTAGTGGCGTCCACACAAACGTCTTAATATTTGTAAACGTATGTATTTCTATTTAGACCCGTTAGTGTCCACACGTAAACCCGTTTCCAGTCAGAAGCATCTACTTAGAAGAGCGATTTCAAAAGTATCCGTTTACGGTGAGCATTTCAGACGTCTTCGTGTGGACGGAATTCGAAGGCTTAAACGCGTAAAGAAGTATGCGTTTACAAACGGAAACAAATAAATACGTGTGGACGGGGTCTGAAACCAACATCCGGCTGGCGTCCAAAAATAACTAATACCACATTATTTCAAGCTACAAGATTATTTTCCACTAAAGCTACGGTAAAACGAGCAAAAAAACACTCAAGTGGGCTCGCAACATTGCTGCGACACGAGTTATAAAGCAATGCTGCGCGTTTATCTACGCGAATACAAACTTGTCTCGCGACAAAATTGTTTGTTGCAAGTTGAGAGAATCCTGTATTCTCGTTATTGGCCGAGAAAATCATCTGCTGCAACACGAATTGAGTCGAAGTATATTAAGCGGCATATAAACACTAGTTCCCAGATACGTGCAACATTATAAAATTTTGTTGCAAGAAGTAGAACGACCTTCTACTTTCTGCAACAAAATTTCTCAATTTGCAACAAATAATTTTGAATTGGAGTTTGAATTGGAGTGGAAAAACGTGCAGCATTGCTTTTCAACTCGTCTCGCAGCAATGTTGCGAGACAAGTTGAGTAATTTTGTTGCTCGTATTACCGTAGCTTAAAGGAATTCGGGAAACGAGCAGTTCTTTGAATGATGCAAATGATGGTACTTGTCCTGAACAATCTTAAACAAATACTCACTACAATAAGTGACAGAAACCATACAAATGAGAGAGTTTACCACCACGTGATAACACCATTTCTTCTTCCACACTCGACACACCGCGATATTCATAACTCGTGTTTGAATCAAAACTGAAATGGTATTAAAGAACAGGTCGATCAAAAGACCGGCTGTGGCGCGTTTGAAAAACTCCATGATAATAGTGTTATCAATGAAAGGCTTTTCACGAGTGTAAAGTGCTTGATAAACTGTCATGAATCCCAACACACTGATCAAACTAGTTGTTTCTTGCAGCATCATTTGGATGCTTACATCAGCAATAAATCGACGGCTTCTTGGACTGCGATATTTGGGCATTGGTCTTCTTTCTCGTCTTACTAAACGATATAAATATTCCCAGATGTGATCTCTCATTGTTATTGTAATCCGTTCAATAAGATCTACCGTTGCATGAGCTATTCCAAGACCAACAAAGTACGTAAAGTCCTTTAATTCTGACTGCATAAGGCGAAACACCACGGCCGACGCTGTATAAACCGTAGCTACTAGAACATGGGCGGTGCCAGGGTGAAAGATTCCACGTAAAGTCTGAGCCTTTAAGCAGCAAACAACTTTTGGAATGACAGTGAGTAATGGAGAACAAGAAGCGACGATGACTTTGATATGGCCGTCTTGCTTAAGGTACCAAGGAAACATGACGTACCAGACGAACACTGCTATGGGAAATCCCAAAACAAACTGTGCTGATAGAGTAAAATCTAACTTGAGAGTGTTTTTCAAAGATCGGGGATAAAAGTGACGAGCAAGAAGATAATTGTTTATGAGGATGATGCCGATGAATAAAGCATTTAAAGGAAAGGTCTTCAAAGAAGCTCCGTACATCCCTAACATTTGAAGGTAGAACCTGTACGATATGGCGACAAAAGCAGCCAAAATGTTGAGTGTCAAGAGGTGGAGATCTTTGATAAGGAAAAATGGAAACATTGCGACTACGCTAATAAAATTCCACATATGAATAAAACTTGCTTCTATAGCTTGGGTAGTAACTCGAAGTATTTGAACATTTTGGGGCATTTTGTTCCATTGGTCAGTCATCTCAAAACACCATTCAGCGAATGTAAAGTCCACAATTTCGATACCGACGACTAGCAACCCAGTTAGTCCTCCTGCCACTGTTTGAATCAGTAATACTGTTTGAAGACATTGCTTGAGAGATGTTTTAAAGGAGGGCAAACTCTGTCTCCATGCTTTGGGATTATCCTCGTTTTGGTCTGGTGGATCGAATTCTTGGAAAAGACAATCATTTTCATCGAATTCTGTGAAATCACGGAGAGCTTCTGTGGCTGATGTTTCGGTTATCAAAGCTTCTTGCACTTCACAATTGCCACGGTAGTTGTAGGACTTTATCAAGGCAATGCCTGTGCAATTCTCCACCAGAAATGCAACCAAAGCAAGAATCTCAGGAACCATCTTGGTAACATGCGTTTTCAGACTAGTTTATATATATGTACTTGATATAGTTCCTCGATTACAGTCAACAATATCAATGACAATTGAAAATAGTAAAAGTTGAAAATCGCTTGGAAATGAATATCGTTTTCTTTATATTACCTCTCATGTCCTCTCACTTTCGATGTACATTGCCCTTTCGAGCATCAAGTAACCAATAGGCCACTAGTTTGATATAGCCTTAACCGCAATAATTTGAATGTTTTGGAATACAGAACAATGGAGAAAAAGAGAAGAAAAGGGAATCTCTCAACATTAAGTCCTTTAAAAGGAATATACTTTGTCAAAGATTCCTAGAGAGATTTCGATTAAACAAGTTACTAGGAATTATCGCAGAAAATTTGAGTGCAAATTACTAAACTAATTCGTTACCTTTTCGTCATAATGTTATAGATGTCACTTTTGTATGAGTGCCTTTCAGTTTCTCATGCAAAAAGACGTCTGTGTCATGTTTTGATCGTAGTGACATGATTTGTTTTCTTTTATTAGATAACTTGTATCCAATCGTGGGTCTTTTTAAGAAATAGAATTGCAAGAAGCTTGGAAAACGATGGACACTGTTGATGATACCGTATTTCGGACGATCTCAAGCGTCCACCAGAATTTATGAACTCACATGGTGTACACAGTTTAAGAGCAAACTAACTTACATTGCCAAATATCATCACTGACAGTGTTGAGAACAATCACTCTTTTTAGCTAAAACAAAACAAAACAAATAAACAAACAAATAAACAAAACAAAACAAAACAAAAAACCCTAACAAACAAACAAACAAACAAACAAACAAAAAACAAAAAACAAAAAAAATTCTTTTCAAAATAGAATTTAGGTTAGATAAACTAATTACGTATCCCCAATACAAAAATTAGTTTCTACCCAATAGCGGAGCTCCCATTTCAATAAATAATAATAATTACTTGTGCTACCTAGGTAGCCCGAGTTTAGGTTTACTTTTTCGGTTTATCTATCTATCTATCTATCAACGTCGCAAATCGGCAAATTACCCAGAGTTAATCCTGTGGTTATCGCTGTCATGAAAACGAGGCTACGCGAGGTCTGAAAAATCAACACTCTGATCGTCGCACTCCATCTTGGAAAGGGAAAATGTGGACTTTGGTTTAGTTCCGTTTTGTACTTGGAATGCTCACATTACTTACAAATGCACACGCCGTTGGCGGTAGATCTACACTATGAACTGCACTATAAATGCTAATATAAAAATTAGGTACTACCTAATAGCGGAGCTCCATTTAAATAAATAATAATAATTTTAAATACTTTGTTTTGGACGTTTTTGATTCAAATGAATTATATTGGACTTCCTGTGGTAATAGTCAAACAAAGATTGCATTTTGTCGTAAAAGTTGAAATAAAGATTATAGATCAAGCTTTGTAGCATTTGCTTTAGGGTTTGAAAAAACTCTTGCCCTTCAATCTCTTGAGAATTATAAAGGCTGGTTCACACTAGCGTCGGATTCGGAATCGGAAGCAGAAAACAAAGGAAAAGACAAAAGAGTTAAGTCAAGCGTGTGACATAAGACATCGACATAAGCATCGCAAGAAGCATAAGACCAAGCATAAGCATAATCAAAGACAAAGTAAGGAACAAAGAAAAACACCTTTCTTTTGTATTCTAATCCCTAAATTCTTTGTTGTTTTCTTACGATTCCGATTTAGTCCAGTCCCAGACTCTCTTTCTTGCCGCTCCAGGACTCGCGGAGAAAGAGAGTCCAGTATAACTTGCATGCGCATGTGCAAAATGAGCCAATTAATTGATTAATTAGTATTTTGCGAGCTTGCAATATGCAAATGTCAGTGTTTGGTAGCAGTGGTAGTGATGCGTATCGAAAAATTCACAAATACGTCTTTCACAACTGTCCATCCGTAAATGGCCTGTAACTGCTCAAACTTTGGTAAAAGATTATTGTTGGTTTTTCCAAGTGCATAGCTCACTGAATCAACAAATGGCTTTCCGAAATGAGACTAATATCGTGTATACAAAACACTTTCTTCTTCAGCCATCTTGAATCATCAGATGACTTTAGGATTTGTAACCACGCGATCACCACATTCATGTGGTGATCGCGTGGTCACTAAGCTGACATGCGCATGCAAGTTATACCGGACTCTCTTTCTCCGCGAGTCCTGGAGCGGCAAGAAAGAGAGTCTGGGACTGGACTAGATTCCGATTCTGATTCCGACGCTAGTGTGAACCAGCCTTAAGGCTTGCCAGCTCAGTCGCTACAGTGATATTTATTCAGATTCAGTCAGATTTTATAATTGATTTTGTAGCAATGGTTCATAATTCTCAGAAATAGAATGCAAAAATCCCTTAAACTGATTTCATTCGCAAAAATACTGAACCAGTTTAACATCCTTCAATTAAACAATATTATACATTGCAGAACATTATATTTAGATTTTTCTGTCTTGACAGTATTGTGGCATCTCATGTTTTTGTACTATGTAGAATAGAATGACACATAGTTGTCTTTACACAAAACAAGAATTCTCTCTTCTAGGTTACACTAATCATGACTTTAGATGAAATTATAAAACAATTCAAAACAGATACTGCCTAATAGTAGAGCTCCCATTTCAATTTTAATATTTTTTTATGTTCTTGATTCAAATGAATTGGGCTTCCTGTGGTAATTGCCCAATTGTAAAGGGATTGAAAAAGTTGAAATGAAGATTATTTTAAAAAGCATTTGTTTTGGTTTATATATTGTATGGGCTTGCATGACAACTATTGCACTTTCTAAATGTTGTTCATATATCAGACTACTTCTCAACAAAGTTGCACGTCAGAAAGTGCTTTGGATCTCCGTCAGCGTACGTCCACTTAGATATGAAATTAGGTTGAATTTTATCAAAATTTATGCAAAAACGTTTAGTGCTCCAAAAGAAAAATCTGGTATATGAGCAACGTATTGACAGTCGAATAGTTGTCATGCTGCTTTGCTTTTAAAATTATTGAGTCGAAACCTGATAATAAATTGTTATTTTTGGGGTTAAAAAATTGTGCCTCGAATATTTCAAAATCTGTTCACACGAATTTCTCCAAAATTCGTATAGGTAAAGCAAAATACTACTGGTTACTACCGGTATTTGGAGGTTTACTGTTTAAGTTATTAACTTGGTAGTACCGTTATGTGATGATGTAATAAAATATATTTAAGAGTATATTAACTATTTGTCATGAAAGTTTGTTTTACCTGTGCAATGATATTTGAAACCGTATTTGTAATATTTTTCAGTAGAAGTGAATATTCTGCACACCTCAAGGTGAGGTGAGGTGCCCAGGCATTTGTAATTTGCAATATATCCATCCGTACTTTTTTCTCTTCCGACTGAAGTGCAAACTCCTTGTCAATCTTATCAACAATAGCAACTTCTCCCTTTTCCCCACAAAGCAATATTTATTCATAACTCTTGGATTTGTTTATATTTTGATAGAGGTTTCATATAAGTAAGCCCAAGAGCAATAGTTCAATTTTGTATGTTGCTAAGCCTTCTTTTGGGTCGTTATCCTGGTAGATACTAAGTAATGTTGTTGCCCTTTGGATTGGTAAAAGTGTTTTCCATACCTGGTCTTGAAAGTTATTACTCGTGCCCAGGCCTTTAGGCCGGGAACGAGTTATAAACTGCAAATGTTTTTTTTCTTTTTTTCCGCTCTTCGTCTCGAGAATGCGGCATTCTTGCGCAACCGGTCACGTGTTACAGCTCCTGATTGGGTAAGAGCGTAAGAAACAATGCCCTTCATTCATCACCTTTGAGCGAGTGCGAACTGTTCGAAGCTAGCGAACGCCAGTCAGGAACTTTAGGAATGCAAGATGGCGGACAGCTCCAAAAACAGCTTTCAGAGACGGGCTTTTCCAGCAGCGAGACAATAGAAAATGGAGCTTTTAACTCGAGATTTACCTAGACACTTATAAGAGCTTCAGAATGGGCTGTTATTTCGAGCTTGATCTCCAATACTTTGACCCAATATCGAGCTCTCAATGGAGTAGTTGAAAATGAAACTCTCGCGACTCAGGGCAATTCCTTTGAGCTGGAAATCTACTTATTTCTCACCCTACATGTTGCTAAATGAACGCATATAGAGGCAAGTCAATTATATTTTTCATTTAAGCATTCAAGAGATCTTGAGAGGTTTTTGTATTGAATTGTAACACCGACATTCTGGCCAGACAATTCCGCATTTATATATTTTCATGGAACCAAGGCTCTATTCAGTGACCTGATGCGTTTGGTCACGTAATGGATAAAACATCTGAAACATGAACGAAAAAATACACGATTTGTTATTGTGTCAAAAGTGTCGTTGTAGAAGTCTTTACAGCAAACAATTGAGATATATAGTGAAATAAAAAGTTGAATAAACTGGTATATTTTTGCATGTTGGAGATATCTAATAAAGGCAAACACTAAGCTGCTGACAGACAAATTGACTTATCAGATATTCTTTGAACAGGTCAAAAAAGGTCTTTATTATGTTACGGTTAAGTGAAGAATGCGTGAAACGACTCGGGGAAGAGTACGAACGGGGCCGGTCATTGAACCCTCTCCTAAATGGGCTCCCAGGGCACGAGTGAACGCACGTGTGCGTCTAGTTTCAAATAATATGTGGGGAGCTAAGTATTGCGTGACGACATTAAGAATGTCTTCAAAGGAGGCTTTATTAATTACAGTTTTATTTGCATTAAACCAACCTATTTTGTCTTTGGGTGGAAATATATTGATACATGCAGAGCCGGCAGAGCTCTGATCAAATGTATGTTACTGGCTCTTGTGGACAAACTGTCATCAGAGACTTTTGTGTAACAGAACACTTTGAATGTAACAATTGACTACTTTGTTTATTCAATGTAAATTCATTACAAAAACTGCAACTCCCAAGCTTTCAGGTCATTGAACCATTCTCAGGGGAAGTGCCCCAAAAGCTCAGGAATTATCTCAGTTGTAATGAATTTGCATTGAAGAAATAAAGTAGTCAGTTGTAAACAGAAACCAATGTACTAACCAGTCTGAATCTTTAATGTCTTTAATGTTTATATTGTGGTTCAATTTTCTCCTTGGTTCAAATTTACATGTAAATCTCCTTTCTCTCTTTCTTTTCTTTCTTTGTTTGAATTGCATACACGTTTCTAAGAGTTTATTCGATTCAAATTTTTATTTCATTATACAAAGTAGTCCGTAACTAAGCTGAAACCAGCCTTGATCAAGATTTGAGGGGTTGCTCGCGAATTGCGCTGATTCAGTGACAAGTTAGAAGAGAGTTTATTTGCATTCGATAAAGAATACTTTATGCTTCTAGAGTATAACCTGCGATCTGTGAAATCAGTCGAATAATTTCACAACTGATAAAAAAGAGTTCGTTCTTTATGATAACCAAAACAGCGGCATTTCTACCTTATTATCTCCCAATAGTTTGCTTTTTATATTCACATTGACATCCCATCCCCACCCCACCCCTGACAAGTGGAAATATTTTCCCGTCCCCACCGGTGACAGGTGATCAAATCATCTGATCCAGTTTTCCGAATGCAGTTCGGCTTTAGTCGGAAAATTTTCAAATCTCCCGCCAGGTGTTAATGATCACAATAGAAATTAATGGTCGCTCCATTTATGGTCATCACCGGCATTTTAAACAAAAGCTTTTTGTTTCATGAAATGTCAATAGCATTTCTTGATACGCATGGTTATGCATGATAATAAGTTTAAAACAAGAGGGTTATAATTATTGAACCAAGATAAAATTGGCTACCAACACTTAGAAAGCAAATACTGCATGTCAAGCTTGAAGACTTCTTGTAGTTTTTCCAGTTTCAGTGACATAAAAAGATAAAATCATAAAACCTCTTAACCAAGGGTAAAATTATCGAGACTTCCAAAGGCCATCCGTGCTATTAAAAACAGAAAAATCTGCTGAAGAGGGATATTCTAATTTTAAAAACATTTGAACTTGGAATGGTGCAGGAAGTGCATATGGAATCAAGATGCTGTTATGTGCATCTTCACACAAAATATTCTCGCTAAAACAAGTCAAAACGAGAGTAATATGCACAAAAACATATTTAATAGCAACATGCCAGCAATACGATAATACAAGTTGATTAACGAAAGATTACAAGTAAGTAACTTTCTTTCCGATGCCAGGTTTTATCGACGCAGACACCTTGCTCTCAGACCATATTTTACCAGAGAAATGTCAAGTTATAACCCACTTGGACAGCTGATAGTTAGCACAAGGCTTCGGATTCTCACCTTCTTCGGTTTTTGTGACTCGTTTGTAAAAAGGAAAATAGTTTTTTTACCAAAAAAACTGATTTTTCTCGACACATTTTCAAAATGGCCATCTCAAAAATATTGTTAACCAAGCGAGCGGAGTCTGCTGGGATTGATTCTTTTCTTGAAGCGGAAATCATGCATTGCGCGCGTTCCGAGATCACCTGGAATCAGCCAATCAGCATTGCGATGTACACGGACGGACGGACGGACGGACGGACGGACGGACGGACGGATGGACAGCCGTTGGGCTCCCTGTGTGTCCATGAAAAATCAACTCGATGGGTTACCATTTTTTCTTAGGTATGGTGCTCCGGCCCGCGCGGGAGCTCCGCTATTACTGCGTTATAGCAGCTTCACATGAGTCTCAAGGTAAATCTAAGTCTCTTCATTTGAAATGTACGAAATATCGACGAAGCTTACCTCCATGAGTTCAAATGTCAGCTTGCCGGCGAAGCGAATCAGCAAATCTCGCTTCCAGTCAGTACCGAACTCAAAACTGACGTGACTAAGCCGGCTAAAGACTTATTTGTTATCTCCTCTATCATAGGGATGACTTTTTGAATTTATATGACCATTTTCATGATGTTGAAACCTAGGACAACTGGATTATATTCCCATGTTCGATTTTACTCAGGATTTGAAATAAAATGAGGTCAAGGTATTTGTATTTGGTTCTTCAAAGAGAATAATTTGAAGGATATAAAACCTTATCTGTTCTGGAATTGTATTACTTGTGCAGTCATGATCGTTCATATTTTGAAATATTTTTCACCCAGTGTGTAGTCAACCACAGGAATCCCACATCGAGTTTTCAGTAGTACTTGAGTATTGCTCTGCAGAACAAAATATTTATCACCTTTTTATTTGATTTTGATATTCTAAGTTATGCACAGCCATGTGTGCTATTATAGTACTGACTTTGATGCCTCGTCTTCAGACTCCACCTCGCTATCTATTAGCCAACCACGCCAGCGCAGTTTCATTACTGTCAAGCGAAATACTCAGGAGTAAAAATCATAACAGAGCCTTACCAGAACATAAAGCCATCTCTTACAGTGTCGCTAAGACACATTTTACCGGGCTTTTAATATTCACGAAGCAAATCTGTTTTAACGAGCACTGAAATTCTTTCTTATGTCCGCCGTCTTCGATTAACATTCTAAAGTCACTCGTGTGTGTTTTTAGCCTTTTTGCTAGACTCCTAAGAATGCCGTATTTGCTGACACAGAATCTAAATAGCAGCCAACAACTGGCTCAAAAACACCTATCCATAACACGCAACTAGTTATGGGCAACCGGTCAGCTTGAAAACGAACATCTTTGGAGATACCCGGCAAAACCCTTCCCTGTTGATCAAAAACGACGGTGAATACATTGCAATACAATATCCTTTATTCAGATCAGCAGAATAAAGAACATTGGCACTCCACCAGCTAGTGATCTACAACAGCATCAATAACGCAGTAAAGTTAACCACGATACGCATATCCGAATAATTAACCATTATTCCGAAGAGTTTGTACCATGTGTCTGGTCTCGCACTTATATTTATTTACGGGAAACATTGGCGGTCTCGGGACCTCAAAACATACTGTTTCCCTCGGTCCCAGTCATTCTAATAAACTGACAAAAGGTCACAAAATAGAACTTTACTAATAGGGAAGTGTAACTAGTTGGAGTTGAAATTCAATGAGATATTATGCCCCAGTTCCAAAATATAGATTGTCAAAAGTACTTATTGCTGAAGTTTGGACTACTGGCGATCCAGGGAGGGATAATCGTGGTAGAGGAGAGCTAACGACACTGTATCCAACGCTAAATCAAATTGATTACTAGTCAAATCAAACGATGGACTATCTTGAGGGCCAATTGCAACGGTTTCTTCATGTGATTCTTCATGGGTTTGTTCTTCATTTGGTAAACCACAGGCATCTGATATTTCTCTTTTCTTGTTTTCGGATAGGCGACGACTATAAGATCTAAAACTAGCTTCCAATTTGTGTCCTGAGACTCATATTATGTCTTGCTTCAAAGGTACAGTGGTCCAAAACAGCTAAGGCAGTAGCTCTGAGGCTGTGATTTGTGTACTGTTTTAACAAATTGGCAGTTCAGTTCAGTTCACATTTATTCACTCAATATAAATTTTTTTGATACAAAAATGAAAATATAATAATATAATACAATAAATATAATTTACAATAAATAATTAGTCATCTTATAACAAAAAAAGTATAGGTATTTCTATAATATTGAGCTAGGGTCATCCTAATAGCAAAGCTAATCAAGAGGATGAACCTATTAATAGTATAATTATATCCATTTTGAAATCACTAACAAATCCTGCAATCTGATTGGTTAAAAAGTGTGCGATTTATTCACGAATCGCATCTTTTTTGCTCTAAATCGCATCAATTTGAGCCATTAATCGCACCAATTTGAACAACCAATGAGATAGCAGGAAACATACATTCTGACCAATCAGAACACAGAAAAAAAATAAAGCCAATTAAAAGTATGACTAAAAATTTGAGGGGATTTTCTGGGGAAAGACAGGTGAAAGGCAAAACTTTTACAAGAAAATGGACAAAATTGAAAACTTACAGTTTCCAGTTGACGACAAAATTCTCCTCAGAGCTATACGAATAACTGTTGAGAATCATTGTCCTTCTAATCATTCGACATTGGAAATGTCAAGCTATGTACAAACATATCATCAACAATCCAAGTACCGAGTCCATTGAAGTTCCTGCTTTTCAAGAACAAAATAATGGTTTGCTTTCCAGTGACACAAGCCAGGATATCTCACAACGTAAATTTGTAGCTACCAACAAAAATACAAGCTGTTGAACTAAACAGTTCCTTGCTATTTACAACGTCTTAAGTGACGGAATGTGGCCCATAAGTGTTCAGTGTCCCTCAATTTAGCTCGTCGCCGTACTCTGTTCTTTTTTCTAACTAGTTGTAGCACTTCATTGTCAATCCATGGAGGCCGATTTGCATCTTTGATTTTGACTTTTGGAACAAATTCATCCAAGCATGCAGATAATAAGTCACTCCAGTAGGTAACAATTGAATCAATGTCATTGTCAATAAAAGCTGTATCCCAGGAGAGATATTTCATGGCTTCTTTCATTCCATTAATATCAGCCTTCTTAAGATTGTAAACAGTTCGAGGTTGCTTTTTAAGTCGCTTTATTTTGGATGCCAGTGAAAAACTGACTAGCAGATGATCAGAACTAAATTCATCTTCCACACTAACGTCAGATATTTCTTCAGGGTTGGTGTAGAATACTAGATCCAAGACTGATCTTGAAGATTGAGAGATTCTTGTTGGTTCCAGTACAACTTGAGTTAGGAAATGAGAATTGATCAAATCACAAAATTCATTACCCATATTAGAATCGCTTAAATCGGTAACCAGATTCCAGTTAATGTTCGGCATATTGAAGTCTCCAACAATACACACACGCCTAGCACCAACATCTTCCAATTTCTTCAGTAGGCAATCAAAATAATTAAAGAATAGATCACAATTGGGTGGCCTATATGCGACACAAAAAGTCATTTTAAAGCTGCTTCCAGGGAACAACTCACAGACCAAAATTTCAGAATCTAGTGGTTCGAGATCGGGTCTTCTGTAGGCAAGGATATCCCTCTTCACAGCCAGCAATACACCACTACTCCTCTTATGTCTTCGATCCTTTCTGAATATCGTATATGCATCGGGAAGAATTTCATTGTCTAGATAATCATCTCGCAACCAAGTCTCGGTTACAGCGGCAATATCAAAATTATTTCCATAGATAAGCCCTTGGAATTCAGACAGTTTATTGCACAGAGATCGGCAGTTAAGCAAAGCACATTTCAACGTACCATTTGGACCAGGATTACGATGAATATCTCCGCTGAGAATTAGTCTGGATTCTTGAAAGGTTTTAGTTGAGTAAGCGTAGTAGCTTCTTCTTGTAGATAGGAATTTACGTCTTCTTGGGGCTTCGAAACCAGGATGATGTCTTGTTGCGTAACTCACCAAGCTAACACTAAAAAGTGGAGAAAATACACGCTTGGCCACTCTAAGTGTATTTGAGGCACAGCCAGCGGAGCTAGGATCGTTAAAGCTCTTAAAATGACGACAATTCCTTAGTTTAGAAATATTCTGTGACAACAAAATGAATATGAGCACAGAGCCCAAGAAAGCGTGGCCGTCCGCCATCTTGCTCATTAATGACTCTAGATGACATGGCGCCCACAAATCTCGACAAAAGACTGTAAAATTTCATTTTTATCCATTTTCTTGTAAATCACTTCAGATAATTCGTTCTCTAAACAGAATGAGGAAAATATCGTGTAGTAAAATTAATTAAGACCATATTTCAGCATGCTTGAGGACGGCCAAAGAGCTGACATCGAAGATACATGCAAAAAGACGTTTCTTGTCAAAATTACATTTCTCAAAGCACGTTTTATGCTAGTTCATGACTAAGATGAATGCCATATATTCCAGCAAAGAGAAATATTATCCAAGTAGGTATCATCCAAGCTTCAATGCTGGTTTAGTATCCTGTCCAATTCTGACAACAAAATTTTGTGTTTCGGTGATCAAGGAATGGCGCCAAAGTGAGCCACCGGCCAACCTGTTGCACAATAAACTTCTTCGCCAACAAACAGCAGAAAGAACCAATGAAGAAGACGAGACGAGCATTTATCATCGACTCTGAAGGCCCACTCAACTGCAAAATCAGTTTTAGACTGATATTATATAAACTATGGACTAGCTGTCGTGAGCAGCATGCATTCAGTAAAGACAGTAATTTTGACGTGACGTAGATTATGTGATGGTCACGTGAGCAAGGTTATAAATATTTGTGTAGTTTCACTTCCGGTTATAGCAACGAATTCTTTTATAACGATGTACAAACACTTGAAAACCATCTAATAAATATACCTGTCATTTCATTATCAAGTTATCACTATGTATTGCAAGTATTATATTACTGTAGATTTCAAAATGGATATAATTAAGTGGTAATTGAACTTCGTGTCGTGCAATTTTGGTCTGAAATCATACTTGTGATTAACAAATTGCACTCCCGCTACGCGGTCGTGCAATTTTGTAATCACTCGTATGATTTCAGACCAAATTGCACTCCACTCAGTTCAATTACCATTATTAATAAGGAAAATATTGATCAGACAAAGAGGGAGGCAAGCGCGCCTTCTTTGTGTGGTCAATATTCTTAGAAATTAAGTTAAATGGGTTAGGTTAGAAATATTTAGAAGATAAGTGGTTAGTAAGGAGATGGCGAAAAGAGGCAACTGATTTAGCAGACTTAATTGATAAAGGTAAGGAATTCCAGAGTTTAGATCCAGTAAATTGAAGTGAGCGAATACCGTATTGAGTTGTATTAACTTTATTCAAGTAGATATTTGACGATTGTCTTGTGTAATGTGAATGCTTTGTTGAGACAAAATCAAAGAATTTAGAAAATGTTTTCGGGACAAGATCATGCGTCCACTGGAAAACAAAAAGCGAGATCTGAAGAGTGATAACATCATTAAATTTAAGAAGATTTAGAGTTTTGAATAATGGTTCGGAATGAGCTCGAGGGTTAGCAAACATGATTATTCTGACACATTTTTTTTGAATAATGGAAATTGCATTTAAATAAGAAGGATAGGTGAGACCCCAAACTTGAATTCCATAAATAAGAAAGGGATAGATCAAAGCATAATAAAGCATAACAAGAACATCAGTGCTAACAAAATGTCTACTCTTATATAGAATGCCAATAGTTTTAGAAAGCTTCAAACAAAGTTGATTAATATGATTTTTCCAATTGAGATTAGCATCAAATACAATGCCTAAATATTTGACAGACTTGACCTGATTAATATAAGTATCATAAATTTTCAATTTTAGTGAATGTGCAGGAGAATTTTGGATTGAATGAAATAAGATAAAATTCGTCTTTTGAACGCTAAGAGCCAGTCTATTGCTTCTCATCCATTCACCAACCACTTTAAGTTCATTGTTAAGTGCTTTTTCAAGATCACTTGTATTATCAGAAGAGTAATAGATACTAGTATCATCTGCAAATAAGTGAAATTTTAGAAGAGACGATGTATTTGGTAAATCGTTAATATAAAGTAGAAATAAGAGAGGCCCTAAAACTGAACCTTGTGGAACCCCACAAGTAATAGATAAAATGTCAGAACTATGTCCATTTATAGAAACAAATTGCTTTCTATTGGTAAGGTAAGATCTAAACCATTCACAAGCAACCCCACAAGTAATAGATACAATGTCAGAACTATGTCCATTTATAGAAACAAATTGCTTTCTATTGGTAAGGTAAGATCTAAACCATTCACAAGCAACACCTCTAATTCCATAGTGATATAGCTTTGATAAAAGAATTGAGTGGTTAACAGTGTCAAATGCTTTCTTTAGATCAATAAAAATTCCACAGCCAAATTCTTTTTTGTCAATTGATTTGCATATCATCTCAGTAATACTTATAAGAGCATGGGAAGTCGACATATTTCCCCTAAACCCAAATTGCAATTCATACAGAATATTAAACTTATCGAGGTAAGTTTTGGACAGTTCTTTCATGAAATTCCCAATGGTATTCTTTCCAAGTGGCACTTTGCAATACCATGAGTCATTTTCGCTTGGTGCATCTTTCGGTCGCTGCCACAGAAACTCCAATTCCGGGTGTAGTTTGGAAAGATAAAGCTCAAAGGACTTCACTGGACATAATGGCCCTGGTTTTTCATACATCCTGCCGTCTGTTACGGAGTCAGCAGGATCGTCCTTTTCTCTATAATTTTTATCTAGTTCATATGCCGCTTGATAAACGTATTGTCTGTTCTAAGAGTCTACAGCAATGGCAAATGAGGTTTTTGTTTGTTCTCTCAAGTTTTCTCGTCCTCTTCTGAAAAGAAAAAACATTAACATCAAACAGACAAACATACATTTTTGCTGAAGTCCTTTTGGTGTTGTTAGATCAAACGATGAATAGACTATTTCTAAATCTTCTTTTGTTAGTTCAGGATGGTGATTCACTTTGGCAAAACCATTCTTTTTCAATTCAACAACAGGGCCCGGTTGTACGAAGGTTGGATAAAGTTATCCACCGGATAAGAGTTATCCACTGTATAGATTTTGTATAGATTTTATCCGCTGGATAAGGATTTATCCGCTGGATAGCGCTATTCACCCTTCGTACAACCGGACCCAGAAGCAGAAAATACTTGGTTACACTCGCCAAACTGAGGGTCCTCGATGATGTCGAATTTCCTTTCTTTCGCAAGATGTCGTGATAATCCATACCTAATTGGGGTAAGAGTGTTCTTTGTGTAAAAAGACCCATCTTGCTTTCTTGCATTTGCATAGAACTGTTTTAACAATTGGTTTAGTTCGAGTTTTGTGAGACCTTCAAAGTCGGCAGAAATTCCTTTTTCTAAGCAAAAGTCTCTTAGAATCTTCACAGCTTGTTTTGTTGCATTCTTTGTGGATAGACTCTTAGTCATTCAGTAACTTTGACAATAAACGCATAAAGATTTCACCTATTTGCTTCAAATTTAATATTGGTGATGTATAACCACCATATTTTGTGAATCCAACTACGCAAATGACGTTCGCGTTTCCGATTTAGAGATATGACGTTTTCGATTTAGAGATATTAAGGAGGCAGCATGGCTGAGTGGTCAGAGCGTTGGTCTCGCAATCTGGCGGTCCCAGGTTCGATACCCGCTCTGGCCACTAGCTGAGACTGAATTTGTTCCGGTTTCGGTTAGTTCAAATTCAGTTTCTCGGCCATGCTTGTAACATAGCCAACTGGTTTGCCTCCTTGCCAGTTGGGATTCTTAATCCATTCATGTTTGATTTATATGATTTAGTTAGGATTTGTAAATTGAGCTGAAAAGCCCTGTTGAGGGAGTCTCAATCATGTATGTATGTGTATGTATGTATGACGCTTTTAATATGTGTATTTTCGCAGTTTGGCAATAAATACGCAAAAGGAAATTTCAAAAGCAAAAAGGAAAGGTTTATCATAGAGGACCAGCTGATAAATTTGTTTTAGAGGAAAGATGATGATGTCTATACTGTGCAAATCTATTTAGGCAATTTTGGTTGTGATAACTGGTCAAATATGATCATCCTTGAAATATTCAGATTTACGGCTCGCTATAAGAAGATGTATGGGGAAGTTTGTGATTATTCCTCGTATGAAAATGATCAAAAAGGAAAGGCAAGATTTTAAGTTTTGAATATAATTTGTATTCTGATAGTTCTGAGAGATGTAGGACTTAATAGACTGAGTTGGGCTTTTGTAAGAATTTAAGTTTCTGAAACTATATCCGCGAATATATCTTTTCCTCAGGCTATTTCTTTGCAAAAAGAACAACGCCATTTTGTTTTTCTCGTGACGAAAATTCAATTCAATTCAATTCCACTGAATTTTATTTATACTTTACAAATATACTTTACAATAGAAATTAATACAAAAAGGGAAGAGGCTAATAATGAAGTAACTAGATAGGAAATATTTTGTTAGAAATGGAAGAGATTTGATTTGTGTGGGGATTTGATTTGTTTCCCAAATTTTAGAAATAGAGTATCTAAAGGAAAATTTTAATAATAATAAATTATCTAAAGGAAAAAAACTGGGTTCTGTTTGACAGATAGCTTCTGAGCCATTGCAAGAGCAAATCTTTCCATACTTTTCGAATTTTTTAGTAGTATGTTATGATTGACCGTGTTAAAAGGCCTTTGAGACGTCAAGAAATATACCGCAAATATGTACCTGTAGCCCATTGTCTATTGAAGTCTTAAGATAGTCAGAGATTTCGAGAATTCCTTGCTCAGTGGAGTAGCCTTTTCTAAAGCCAAATTGAAACTTATTGTACAAAATTGCGTTTTCGATTCGATGAAAGCCGAGGGCTGATCATAAATTAGTCGTTCGAGAATTTTACTGAATGGCAATAAGGTTGAGATTATTGATCTGTAGTTGTTAGCGTCAGTTGTTTTACCGTTTTAGTAAATTGGAGTGACTTTGGAGATCTTTAGAATATCAGGAACTATTCCTGTGGAAATAGATAGGTTGTATAAAGAAGTAAATACTTTCGAAAGTGGTTCGCAAACATTTTTTATAATTTTATTGAGAATTCCGAGAGGCTACTTATTTGAGAAAAAAGTAGGAGAACATCTGATTCACTTACAGGAGACAATACTAAGCTAGAAGATGGCGATGTTTTGATAAAAGATGTTGGATCAATATCGGTTGATTAAATACGCTTGGGTCGTCCCGTACTTTCAGAACGAAGCTTCTGATTTGTTGAAATAACAAAAACAAAGAATGGTTGGATTATTGTGAACAATGTTTTTTGTTCTAGCCTTCATTGTTTGTTTTATTGCTCTTTGTTCTTTCAACAAATCAGACATTTCGTTCTGATCGGTACGGGGTACCTGATACACTTAGCCAAGGCAGAGCCGAGGTTAACGAAATTTTATTAAGCTAATTATCGATTTCTTTTTTATCTACAAAAGTTTTATCATTACTTATTATAGTAGACGGCGAGGCTTGACCCTTGCATTTCCTTTTGATAGGTGTACCAAGAAAAGCAATCATGGTGCTCGTTTTTCTACGCGAATAAAAACTTGTTTCGCAACAAAATTGTTTGTTGCAAGTTGAGAGAATCCTGTATTCACATTGACCAAGAAAATCATCTGCTGCAACACGAATTGCGTCGAAATTGCATTACGTACCAAATTTTAAAATTTTGTCGTAAGAAGAGAACGACCTTCTACTTTCTGCAATAAAATTTCTCAATTTGCAACAAATAATTTTGAATTGGAGTTTGAATTGGAGTGAAAAAACGCGCAGCATTGCTTTTCAACTCGTCTCGCAGCAATGTTGCTCGTATTACCGTATATAGCTTAAAGGAATTCGGGAAACGAGCAGTTCTTTGAATGATGTAAGTGATGGTACTTGTCTTGAACAATCCCAAACAAATACTGACTACAATAAGTTACAGAAACTATACAAATGAGAGAATTTACAACCATGTGATAACACCATTTCTTCTTCCACACTCGACACACCGCGATATTCATAACACGTGTTTGAATCAAAACTGAAATGGTGTTAAAGAACAAGTCAATCAAAAGACCGGCTGTGACGCGTTTGAAAAACTCCATGATAATTTCATTATCAATGAAAGGCTTTTCACGAGTGTAAAGTGCTTGATAAACTGTCATGAATCCCAACACACTGATCAAACCAGTTGTTTCTTGTAACATCATTTGGATGCTTACATCAGCAATAAATCGACGGCTTCTTGGACTGCGATATTTGGACATTGGTCTCCTTTGGCATCGTACTAAACGATATAAATATTCCAAGATGTGATCTCTCATTGTTATTGTAATCCGTTCAATAAGATCTATCGTTGCATGAGCTATTCCAAGACCAACAAAGTACGTAAAGCCCTTTAATTCTGACTGCATAACGCGAAACACCAAGGCCGATACTGTGTAAACCGTAGCTACTAGAACATGGGCTGTGCCAGGGTGAAGAATGCCATACAAAGTCTGGGCCTCCAAGCAACAAACAACTTTTGGAATGACGGAAATTAATGGAAAACAAGAAGCGAAGAAGACTTTCATGCGATCGTCTTGCTGAAGGTACCAAGGAAATACAACATTCAAGATCCACACCACTATGGGAAGTCCCAAAATAAACTGTGCTGACAGAGTAAAATCCAACTTGAGGGTGTTTTTCAAAGATCGGGGATAAAAGTGACGAGCAATACGATAATTGTTTATGAGGGTGATGCCGATGTACACAGCATTCAGAGGAAAGGTCCTCCAAGAAGCTCCGTATATCCCTAACATTTGAAGGTAGAAACCGTACGTTGTGACGAAAAAAGCAGACAAAACGTTGAGCGTCACCAAGTGGAGATCTTTGATGAGGGAAAATGGAAACATCGCGACTATGCCAATAAAATTCCACATTTGGATAAAACCTCCTTCTATAGATTTGGTAGTAACTCGAAGAATTTGAACATTTTGGGGCATTTTGTTCCATTGGTCGGTCATTTCAAAACACCATTCAGCGAAAGTAAAGTCCACAATTTCGATGCCGACGGCTAGCAACCCAGTTAGTCCTGCTGCCACTGTTTTAATCAGTAATACTGTTTTAAGACATTCCTTGAGAGATGTTTTAAAGGAAGGCAAACTCTGTCTCCATGCTTTGGGATTTTCCTCGTGGTGGTCTGGTGGATCGAATTCTTGAAAAAGACAGTCACTTTCATCGAATTCTGTGAAATCACGGAGAACTTCTGTAGCTGATGTTTCTGTTATCAAACTTTCTTGTACTTGACAATCGCCACGGTAATAGTAAGACTCTATCAAGGCAATACCTGTGCAATTCTCCACCAGAAATGCAATCAAAACAAGAATCTCGGAAATCATCTTGGTAACATACGTTTTTAGACTAGTTTATATATATATGTAGTTGATATAGTTCCTCGATTACAGTCAACCAGTCAATATCAATTGAAAATAGAGTTAAAAATCGCTTGGAAATGAATATCCTTTTCTTTATATTACCTCTCATGTCCTCTCACTTTCGATGTACATCTCCCTTTCGAGCATGAAGTAACCAATAGGCTACTAGTTCGATATAGCGTCAACAATACGTAACAAATCAAATAGGTGTTCCGTGTCCTCTACGTTTCATCAATTTAACAATCCAATCCTTTCGAGCCTTTGGCTCATCATCAGGAATCGAAAGAACTTATTCGTTACCTTTTCGTGCCTTTCACTATCTCATCCAATAAGACGTCTGTGTCATTTTTTGACCGTAGTCATATGATTTGTTTTCTTTTATTAGATAAATTGTATTCAATTGTGGGAATAAAAAGTCCTAGCTTTAAAAAGTACAAATTTTGTATAAGGTTCCTAGAGAGCCTAGAGATTCGGATTCTCATATATATATATATAATTGAAGAAGTTACTGGGAATTTTCGCAGAAAATTTGAGTGCAAAATTACTAAACTCATTCGTTACCTTTTCGTCATAATGTTGCAGATAGAGTCTCACTTTTGTATGAGTGCCTTTCACCTTCTCATCCTAAAGACGGCTGTGTCATTTTTTGACCGTAGTCACATGATTATATTCTTTTATTAGATAACTTGTATTCAATCGTGGGTCTTTTTAAGAAATAGAATTGCAGGAAGCTTGGAAAACGATGGACACTGTTGATGATACTTTCGTATGAGTGCCTTTCAGTTTCTTATCCAATTCAAATAGGCGTCTGTTTTCATTTCTCATATTTTGACCGAGTCACACGATTTGTTTTCTTATATCAGATAACTTGTATTCAATCGTGGGTCTTTTTAAGAAATAGAATTGCAAGAAGCTTGGAAAACGATGGACACTGTTGATGATACCGTATTTCGGACGGTCTCAAGCGTCCACCAGAATTTATGAACTCACATGGTGTAAACTAATAAGGGGAAACTAATTTACATTGAAATATCATCAACAATATCCATTGTTTTCTAAACTTCTTTTAATTCTATTTCGGAGTTTTGCGTCCCGGGGGACGGGATCGGAGTTTTGCGTCCCGGGGGATGGGACGGATGAAAATTTACGTACCTCGATCGATTGGTACAGGATGCATGCGGGGGAGGAAAGCCTGTTGTAATTTCGACTCTTTCCGTGATTTATTCGTGAAATTCAATGCATGTATAATTAAGATACTTGATATAACGATGAACATACAATAGATAGTTTTCTTCACAATTCCAAAATTAGATCGTTTCTTGAGAATTTCTTCCAGTTTCTTCTTGAATTACTCTTTCTGTCTCTCATGCACACTTACAATGTCTCCGTTCCCGACTATACTCTCACGTGCATTTATGCTAATCAGTTCAACTGCATTACGTCATTATTTCGCACACACTCCCCACCTGGACGAAAGTCAACAAATTGTTCAGAATATTTTATTTGTATTAACAGTGTCAATGTCTCTATCTTCTACAAAGTTGATTTCTGGTGCTTGTTCTCTCTTGTGAATTTCCTTTTCTTCAAAATCCTTGGCTTGAACTTCGATGGGGTACAACTTTGTTAGCGGTCTTCTCAGTTCACAAGGTGTTCCTTCCTTTGAAGTAGTCTTTACGATAGCAGCTCGGCTTCTTCCATCTTTTCCTTCAATTAACTTTACGATTCGTCGATCTTCCATGTTTGTCGCGGCGTCTTCTCCTTCTGGATGGATACTACATCTCCTTCCTTTGCACTGTTTGATTGATTTCGTCTGTCCTTATATCGATAATGTTCTCTTAATTGAGATATTCTTTCTGCCATCTACACCAGAAATGATCCAATAGCTTCTGTAGATAACAACTTCGTTTCCTTCGGTCCAGCGTCACTAAGTACATGTGACTTATCCGGTTGTGAAATGAGACGTCTTCCTACCGCTAGATGGGATAGTGTTAAGATTTCATCTACTTCGTCATAAACATAAGTCAGGGGTCTTGAGTTCAGAACCCTTTTATTTTCTACTAATGTAGTAAGAAACTCTTCGAAATTTAATTTTGCATGATAAAACTGTTTTCTCAAAGGTCTCTTGACTGACTGCACTAATCGCACGAAGAAACCTCCCCACCATGGGGCTCCTTCGATATTATACTTCCATTCAATGTTCCTTTCAAGAACTAACCTCTTGAGTTTCTGTCCTTAAATGTTTTGCCATTGCCTGATAAAATAAAGACTGGTGTTCCGCGTCTTCCGAGAATCTCTTAAGACTTCTTATGAATGATTCTGCACTTAAATCAGGTACTAGATCCAGATGAATAGGTCTACTTGATGCACAGGTGTATAACACTATGTACGCTTTGTTCAGTTGACCACTAGTGTAAATGTCTTTGACATATATTGGTCCAGCGAAGTCGATTCCAATTCTAGTAATTGCAAAATCGTCAGACCATCTGAAACTTGGAAGCGGGGGTGGTAATGGTGCTGTAAATTAGGTTCCTAGTATTCTCTTGGAAGTAACACACTTTGACAGATGTTTTTTGACGACTTGTCTTCCTTTTATAATCCAAAACTTCTTCCGTAATTCTGTTAAGGTTTTCTTGACTCCGTTGTGTTTTACTTTCTGATGACAATCATGAATTTTCAATTTTGTTAAGTAACGATTGCTTGGTAGTAGTATAGGATGTCTTGTGTGATATGGTATGGACGCGTTCTTTAATCTTCCTTTGCAAGGAATGATGTCATCATCGTCCATGAACAAGTCTAACGAGGCTTTGAGTTGTCTAACTTTCTCAGAGGAAAGTCTAACAGAATATTGCATGATTCTTTACCATACCTATTCTGCATCGTTCAATTCTTGGATGTTGAGTGACTCGACGATAAATGGCTGATTGAATTTTTTGTTGATAAAACGCATAACATAAGCTGTGATTCTAAGAAGAGTTCTGTATACCTACTGTTTTTGTATCTCAACTGAAAACATTCCTGTTTACCAGGAACGCATAAACTAATGGTATTTTGTTAAGCTTCAAGAAACTCTGTAATCTATCTGGCCTAATGTAAAGAGCATCGAGACTTTTGTATGATGCGCTACCAAGAACTCCACATTAAATTATTATTATTATTATTATTATTATTATTATTATTATTATTATTATTATTATTATTATTGTTATTATGGCATCTTTATTTTGTTTTCAATTCAAATCCTAATTACATGCAACAAAGCGGGAATGCACCTGTGCTTTGTTGTATTTTTTTCTTATATGCTAAACATCACTTCTTTTTAATTTGCTATTTTGTGAACTCATAGAATTTTTTTGTAATTTCTGCGTTTTGGGAAAGGATCCATTTTTGTGATTTCTTAAGGAGATAGTCTGTTTCTTGGCTATTCGTTGTCACAGAGTTCATTTCTTTCTCTAATAGATGGTGATAACCTCCGAGAAAATCAAATACAACGTTCTTTTGGGTAACTGTACAGTCTCTGTAGATGTTCTTTATGCCTGCTCTTAGTTCTGTGTATTTTTCTTGCTTGTATCTTGTTCTTTCTTCGATGCTTCCAACGCTGCATATGGTTCCTTCTACCAAGATCCATGTTTTGTTTCCTTTGTCTAGTACAGCCATGTCGATTCTATTGGCTCCATTTTCAGGGGCTTTATCAAGGTGAAAGGGCAGGTCCCAAATTATCTTGGCTTTCTCGTTCTCTACGATTGATTCTGGAATACTTTGTTGATACCAAGGCTTGGAATGATCGCTTTCTTGGAAGTCGTATCTGTATAGGAGGTAATGGTAGATAGGTCTAAGCATCCTGTCGTGTCTGGCTTTGTACAAGGTCTGTGCAATTCTTGGGCAAGCACAGAGCACATGTGTTGTAGATTCAATAGCTGTATGACACATGCGGCATTTGCTGTCAGTAACGTGCATTTGTAATTTGCTTTGCTGGTATGCCTTCGTTGGCAGGAGCTGTTGTCTTATGCTCTTATTCACACTATGTACTACGTCGGGTATGTTCTTCCATGTTTTGTGAACGTCATTGGCTCTTTTTGACATTTCCGGTCGTTGAGTTGTTTAGTTGTCATTGCTCCTAGCCACTGTTGGCTTTGAAATTCTTCGAGGTACTTCCTGTTAACACTCGAGCGTAATAGATCTTTTATTGCTTGTGGGCTTGCTGTCTTGGTATGAGTGGTTTTACTGTCGTGAGTGATTAACTCAGTTCCTGTTGCATTAAATCTGCATTGTATGTTGTATTCTTCTGCGTATTTCATTGCTTGTTTGAAAATAGATTTTCTTCCTTTATCGATCTTGTTCATCTCAATTGTTCTTGCTAATTGAATTCTTTTGTCTTCAGAATTGTTCAGGTAATTTGCCATTTTAATCGTTGTTGTTTTAAATGTGTCTTCTACATTTTTCAAGCCACTTCCTCCTAATTCCTCGGGAAGGTAGAGCAGTTTTGTTGACTCACTTTTGTGCATGCCTCCATTGTTTTTGATGATTTCTCTGGTACGTCTGTCAAGTTCTTTTAGATTATTTATTGTCCATTCGCCTGTCCACATGTGGTACTGTAGTACTGGTAATGCAAATGTACTGGTTGCTTTGATTTTCCTTGGTATTGCGATGTTGCTTGTCCAAATAACGGACACTCGTCGTAGGTATTCTTTACTTGCTTCAGTACAAACTTTCTCTTCTAACTGTGTGGAATTTTCAAATTTTCCAAGAAATTTGTAGTGGTCGGACTCATTCAACATCTTTACCAGCCAACAACTCCTTACCAGCCAGTCGTACAGCCCGATATAAGGTGCTCTACAGTTTCAGTTCTTTCTTTGCAGAGGCGACAGAGTGGTGATTCTTTGTTGTTGTAGATGCTTTTCAGAGAGTTAGTTTGTAGTGCTTGGTCTTGCGCAGCGGTAAGCAGCCCTTCAGTTTCAATTTTCATGTCTCCTTTCTTCAGCCAAAGGTAGGTGCTGTCTTTGTCGATTTTTTCTTCGCACATCCTGAAGTATTATTATTATTATGGAATCTTTATTTTTTCCTTTTCATATTCAGTACAAAGCGGGTTTCTCGACCTAAGACATTTGTACTTAACGTTATGTGAACATGTATAATTACTTAACAAATCCGTAAAATGTTTTCACGATTTCAGTGTTCTGTGATTGTATCCACTTTTGACATTTTTGAATCAGGTAGTCTTGCTCTTTTTCATTCGATGTAATTGTTCCAAGTGCTAAGTATTATTATTATTTTAAAACGCACGGTAAAAATTGATGGAACCGGTAAATTAGCCTTGAAGCCGGGTTCAACAAGTTCCTTAGGCTTCAAGTACTTTTCTCAGAATCCTAGCAGTTCCTAATAAAGCAGACTTTTGCAGAAGTTCTACTCGTGTTGTAACCTCAATCTCTTTCAGGTACTCGTTCAGTCTCTTTGTAACACTACCCAGAGCTCCTATTACTATTGGAATAACTGTCACTTTCATTTTCCATAAATATCTAATTTCTCGTGCCAATTCCTGATACTTTTCAATCTTCTCTTCCTCCTTTTTTTCAATTCTTCCATCAACTGGGATTGCAACATCAACTATTTGACACTTTTGCGCTGTTTTATATCTATAACAACTATGTCTGGTCTTCTAGCAGAAATTTTGTGGTCGGTTTGGATTGTGAAATCCCATAAAACTTTGAATTTGTCATTTTCTATTACAGCCATTGGCTCATGTTCATACCATTTCCCTTCTGGTCCAAATCCCTTTTGCCGAAGGATGTCCCAGTGCAAAGCTTTCGCAACAGTATCATGTCTTCGCTTGTACTCCTTTTGAGCTAACTTTTGGCATTCGCTAACGATATGGTTCACAGTTGCATCTTTGGATTTACACATGCGGCACTTTGAGTCATCTTGGCTTTTATCAATCCTTGCTTTAATGGCATTTGTTCTTAGTGATTGAGTCTGAGCGGCCATAATCAGGCCTTCTGTCTCCTTTTTTAGTTGTCCCTTTACTAGCCACGTCCAGGTTTCATTGCTGCTGATTTCATCAATCATGCTAAGATGTTGGCCATGCAGTGCTCCACCTTTCCATTCACGATACCTTTCTTCTTTACGCCTCTGCTTGTAACAGTCAACACCTTCAGCCTCAATACTTACTGTTGCAGCTGTTATTAGACGTTCTTCATTCTTCTGTATGTAATGTTGTAGACCTAACACAGCTATATCGACACAGTCCTCAACTGCAATTAACCCTCTCCTACCTTCTTTCCTAGGTATATACAACCGTGCAACACAATCTCTTGGTGCCAAAGCTCCCTTCATATTCATTATTTTTCTTGTCTGTCTATCCATTTCTTTCAGTTCCAGCCTTGTCCAGTTCACAAAAGGTGCCGAGTATCGTAGTAAGGAGATTGCCCATGAATTGACTGCCATGATTGAATTACCTCCGTTTAGCTTTGATTGCATAATTTTCCGTACACGCCTGCAATATTCCCTTTTTAACATTACTTTCATATCACCTGTCATCATTTGATCTCCTTCTAGAATTCCTAAGTATTTATAGCTATCATTGTCTTTCAGGGATTTAATTTCACTTTCATTAGGAAGTCTAATTCCCTCCGTAAAGACCTTCTTCCCTCGTTTAAGAGTCAGCATAGAACACTTTTCAATACCAAATTGCATGCCTATATCTTCTCTGAATACACACACAGTCTGTACCAATGAATCTAGTCCCTTGTCATTCTTGGCAAATAGTTTTAGGTCGTCCATAAACAAAAGATGATTGATCTTTTGACCACCAAACAATTCATAGCCGATATTAACTTCCCTTAAGATCAATGTCATTGGTATCAGAGATACCACAAACAACAATGGAGACAGAGAATCTCCCTGAAAAATCCCTCTCTTTATACTTCTTCTCCTAACACTTCACCACCTGCTGACAGTTCAGTTCTCCAACCCTGCATTGCAGTTTGAATAAGGCGCCTTACGTTGTCTGCAACACCAAATAGATTTAAGCACTCCAAAATCCAAGAGTGAGGAACCATATCATAAGCCTTTTTATAGTCGATCCAGGCCATTGATAGATTTTTCTTCCTGTTTCTTGCTTCTCTAAGAACCATTTTATCGATAAACAACAGATCATGAGTTCCTCGTGCACCTTTTCTACATCCCTTTTGTTCCTCAACCAAAACTTCTTGTTTGTCCAGATGTTGGTAAATTTCCTCTGCCAAAACCCCAGTCAGCAATTTCCATGTCATTGGCAGACAAGTGATAGGTCGATAATTACTTGCAATGGGGCCTTTCTTCTTATCTTTCATAACAAGCACTGTTCTTCCTTGTGTCATCCAGCTGGGGACACTGCCGTTTGTAATGCAATCCTGAAGCTGGGATGCAAGTCTACTATGCAAAGTAGTAAAATGCTTTATCCAGAACCCTTGAACAAAATCTGGGCCTGGCGCTTTCCAGCTGGGCATTTTTCTTAAGATTTGCTTAACCATGTTAATTGAAATACTTACTTCACCTTGTTTCTCCACTACGACATTTTCTTTTAATTTCTTTAGCCATTCTGCATTTCTTTTGTGCTGAGCAGGTCTACCCCAAATATCTCCCCAGAACTGTTTAGCTTCCTCACCGTCTGGTTTAGTAGTATCTATTTGCTCTTCACCTTCCAGTTCTTCATAGAATCTCTTTTGGTTTGTTCGAAAAAGTTTGTTCTGGTGGAACTGGTTTATCCTTGCTTGATATCGTTTGATCTTACATGTCTTTGCTTTAAGTCTCTGTCTAATTTCCTCTGCAACTCTTTTACATCCTTTTTTGTTCAACCAGTATTTTAGTATTATTATTATTATTATTATGTAATTTGATTCCTTGTAAATACACATTTATATATACTACTCATGTATCAATTCAAGTAGCCAGTTGTTTATTGCCTATACGTAGTGAGATTTACAACTGTATTCATAAGCAAATAAAGTTTCCATTATTATTATTATTATTATTATTATTATTATTATTATTATTATTATTATTATTATTATTATTATTATTATTATTATTATTATTATTATTATTATTGACACCTTTATTGAGTAACAACATGATTGTAAGTTTACAACTTTGCGGGTGTAACCTTGGCTAAGCTGTAATTATCTAGTATGTCCCAGTCCTTATTCCTTATTTCTCAAAACCCGCTACATATACTTATTCATAAACGTAGTACGTATAGAAATGCTTGACAATTTCTGAATTTTGTGACATTATCCACTTCTGACTCTTAAGCAATAAATAATTTGCTTCTTCTTGATTTGCTGTGATGTTTTTAATTATCTCCATATTTAGGTTATGGTGGTAGTTACTTAGGAAATCGAACACTATGTTCACTTGAATAACTTGATGGTTGGGATACAGCTGTTTGATTCCACTTCGCAGTTCACGGTATTTTTCTTGTTTGTGGGCACTTCTTTCCTTTATCTTGCCAACGGTGCAGACTGTTCCTTCTAATAGCAACCATACTTTCCTTTCCTTATCGTATATGGCCATGTCTATTTTGTTAGCGTGGTTTTGGGGAGCTTTCGGTAAATGGAATTCTGTATCCCACATAATTTTTGCTCTTTCGTTCTCAACTACTGACAGTGGTAGGCTCTGTTCATACCAGGGTCTAGAATGGTCGTTTTCAAAGCCATAATTATCAAGTAGATAATGATAAAATGGTCTCAGCATTTTATCATGGCGTGCTTTGTATAGGCTTTGGGCAATTGTTGAACATCCGCACATGATATGAGTTGTAGATTCTTGGGCTTGTTTGCACATTCTGCATGTTGTATCTTCAAATAGCTGTTGTATTTTCACTTTCTTGTATACCTTGGTCGGTAACAATTACTGCCTAATGTTGGAATTCACGGTGTAGAGTACATCTGGGATGTTACGCCATTTGTAGTGAATAGTATAGCACTGTCCGGTGAAATGTCATTGTCACTATGTTGTAGTAGTGTCAATGCGCCTAGCCAATTCTGGTTTCCTACCTCTTTCTTCAGGTTGTTTACAACGGCATTGGAGAGGAATGCTGTGAGTAGTTTTGGAGCTGGTTTTTCTACTTCAATTGTTGTGTTTTCATACGTCATAGTTGTTGAAATCTCTCCAAGGTTGAATCTGATGTTCAGCGCATCTGCATACTTTTGTGCATCTTTTAATACTGACTTTAGTTTTTTGGCTATCTTCTGTTCTTCAAACTTTCTAACAAGTTGTAATCTTTTGTCTTGGCTTCTTGTAATGTAGTTGGCTACTTTGATCTTTGTAAGCTTGTACATGATTTCTATTTGTTTGAGGCCTTTTCCTCCCATATTGGATGGTAGATACATGAGCTTAGTAGACTCTTGGGTATGTAGGGCTCCATTTTCCTGTATGATTTTCCTTGCTTCACGGTCCAATTGCTTGAGGTCGTTCACTAACCAGTCAGCGGTCCACATTTGGTATTGTAAAATCGGCATGGCGAAGGTGTTTGTTGCCTTGATTTTCCTAGGGATAGAGATATTAGAGGACCATATTACGCTTAGTCGGTTTAGATATTCTTTGCTTGAGTACTCAAATGCCATTTTATCGAGGTGGGAAAAATTTTCAAATTTTCCCAGAAATTTGTATTGATCGTTGGCATCTAGCATTGAGATTGAATCTTTTTCGTTAAGAGGAAGATCGTCAGATGGTACTATTTTCCCTCTTTGTACATTTACAGTTGAGCACTTGTCCAATCCCCATTCTAGACCTATGTCTTTGAACATCTCTTCCATCTTTCGTGTTTCAACCATTGCCTTTGTGGACGATTTGTGAAAGGTTTTTAAGTCATCTACATAGAGTAAATGAGTTATTTTGGTATCTGGTAGTTTTGAAAGAACATAGCCTTCATTGCTTCGCAAGTTCCATGCAATCGGGTTTAGGCACATTGTGAATAGTCTAACACGAAAAGAGTCTCCTTGTAGGATCCCTCTGTTTAGTGTGATTGGACCTATGTTGGCTTTTCCATCTTTAGTTTGTACATCTAGGGTAATCTTCCAGTTTTTCATGATGTTCTTAATAAGTGTTGTTATCTTTATTGGTAATCCATAGTGGTCCAAACACCACTCAAGCCAATCATGTGAAACAGTCGAACGCCTTCTTTACGTCAACCCATACACAGGTAATGTTCTTTCTGTTTGATTGTGCATCCTCCAAAATTGCCTTGTCGATGAGGAGATTGTCGATGCATCCCATTGATTCATGTTTACAACCTCGTTGATCTATTTGCATAAGCTGGTAGCGTTCCTCGTGCTTGTTGAGTATTTCGTTGATTACAGATGTTATCGCTTTGTAGGTAGTATTAAGGCACGTGATGGGTCTGTGATCCTTTGCTGTGGGGGATTCCTTCTTGGGTATCATGACACATCGTCCTTCCTGGAGCCACACTGGTATTTTATGATCTGGGTTAGTGCTGTTGCTAGGTCTTTATGGAGTACAGTGAGCTTCTTAATCCAAAAGTTTGTAATTTTATCGGTTCCTGGCGCTGACCAATTTCGTTTCTTCTTGATGCTGTTGTAGAGGAATTCAGCGGTGACGTCTTGAGATGCTGTTGTGGGTGTTGGGGCATGTGCTTTCAATATACTCTTGAATCCATTTGGTTTGTAGATTATTATTTGTAGATTATTATTATTATTATTATTATTATTATTATTATTATTATTATTATTATTATTATTATTATTATCATTTGGAGAAGTGCATCATAATCTCATACAGTCTGTTCTCGAATATCATCATGTCCCTCATCACATCAAAACTCTTATCAAAAGTTTATATACTGACTTCAAGACGAGCATCATCACTTCAGAATTCAATACTCCATTCATTGCTGTTGGTCGCGGCGTCCTTCAGGGCGATTGCCTTAGTCCTCTACTACTTTTTAACATGTGCTTTAATACTTTTATTCAGCACATCAAATCTGATAAATACCGTCAACTTGGCTTCTCACTAAATATCGTTGGTCTATTTTTAAATTCTCTTTCACTGGTTTTTAGTTTGCTGACGACGCGGCAGTGATAAGTGGCCAAGAGAGTGAAAACCAATATCTACTAAACCGTTTTTCCATCTGGTGTCAATGGGCTGACATGTGTATTAGAGTTGATAAATGTAGCACTTTTGGAATCAAGAAATCCCTAACTAAATCTCAACAGTACCTTCCTAAACTATTAATCAACAAACACCTGGTCCCTTGTGTAGAAATAGGAGAGTCATTTAGATACCATGGCCGTCACTTTGATTTTGAAATGTCCAATGAAACTCACAAATCTGAACTTATCACCACTATTAAAGACATGATGTCTGATATTGATCTTAAACCACTCCATCCTAAGAATAAGCTCCTCTTATATAACCACTATGTTCTCTCCAAAATATCCTGGCATTTTACCGTCGCTGACATCTCCAAGACATGGATAACAGAAAATTTGGATCCTATAGTACTTCAGTATGTGCGTAAATGGTTAGATGTCCCCATATCTGGAACACTTAGTAACACGTTTTTACCTACTAATAAATTTGGTCTTAACTTATGTCCTCCCTCAGTTAAATTTACACAGTGTCAAACAGTTCTTCGCAAAGCCCTCAAAATGTCTCAGAATCGTTCTGTTAATGACCTTTGGAAATCTACAAGCTGCTATACCAATCTTCAATATGACGCTTACAAATCCACCAAAGATGTTATCAAAGAATTCCACACTAACCATGAGCAAAGACTACAAAACCATCTTCTTTCACAAGGCTTTTTCTTTTCAAGTGTAATCAAGTACTCTCTAACTAAGGTGAACAAAATCTGGTCTACTGCACAGTCAAAGTTACCCAAAAACATATTCAACTTTACAATCCGTTACATAAATAACACTCTTCCTACACTTAAAAACCTTGCTAAATGGGGCTTATCATCTAGCCATGAATGTACATTCTGTTTAAACCCTGAAACTCTTGGCCATGTGGTTGCGGGCTGCAAGAATTATCTTGATGAAGGACGTTACACCTGGAGGCATGATTCTATTCTAAATTTCTTGGCAAAATCTCTCAAATCTGTCAGCCACTCATCCCTTTATGCTGATTTACCTGATTTTAGAAGTCCCTCGATAATTACAGACGATGAATATCGCCCTGATCTACTGCTTGTCAAACCTGATGGTTTATTATACGTTCTTGAACTAACAGTGGGTTTTGAATCAAATCTCCAGAATAACATTGAACGGAAAAAAGTTAAATACGAAGTCCTTTTCAAAAACTTAAAACGTCAGTTCAAAAACGTGATATTTGTAAATCTTTCTGTGAGTGCTCTAGGTGTGTTTGCCAACGATTCATCAAGTTTTATAACAATGTTGGATGATCTAGGTGTCGATGATAAATTTAAAAAGTATATTGTAAGATCGATTGTAAAGATTGCTATCAGAACTACGTATTACATATTTTGCTGTAAGAACAAGACATGGACGAATCCAGAACTAATGAAATATTGTTAAGGAATTTTTTTTTTTTTTCCTTCTTTCAAGTTTATGTAAATGTTGAATGTATCTAGTTTATGATAATATTGTTAATCAAGTAGCCAATTGTATTTCACCTATAAGTAGAGAGATTTACAATTGCACGTACATGTAACAAAACATAAAAAATAAAGTTTTCATTATTATTATTATTCTGTTTCTTTGCTTCATTCTTAATCCAGTGTAAAACTGGATTACACTGAGTAAAACAGGGGGTCACCTTTATATGGGGATTCAGTTCCTCTCTGCTGACACCCTTTTTGTTTGTACAAATAAAGTTGTTATAAACTAGCTTTAAGCAATGCTTATGTGAGTGCTGCCAAAAGAATTTTAAAGGAAGGCAAAGCGCTCTATATGTGGGATGCTTAACATTTAAGCAAAAACTTTCAAGAAATCTTATCAAATTTGGCTCTTCGTACCAAAGAAAAACGATCTTCCTTTGCACAAATTAAAGTTCCGAGTCAAACACTAAAACCAGGAATTCCAAATAGCACATGTGAGTAATAATAATACTTTAATATTTATATAGCGAATAATATATATCTAAAAGATACATAACAAATACACTAAATATCCTAGATTATATATATCTTATTAGACAGTTTTGTGTGGAGTATGGCTGGATATTTTACGAGTCACGCAGTATTTTGGCGAGCCTTTACAAATACTGGCTAATAAGTTATTTATTATCCAACGGACCTTGGTTTTAGCGCAAAGGAAGCATTTTCCGATCCTTTCATTGCCGCGTGACGTCGCGTTACTCAACGTGACCAGCAGGACGATTTTTGATTGGCTAATACGCACAAACTGGTTAAACAAGTTTTCTGACAGTTGTAGTCACGTTCTGTCATCTATGGTCGAATTTTCATCTAAATTCGTCTGTTTTCTGTTAAAATTTGTTGCCCATAAGGCAAACTACGTCTTTTGGAAAACTGGAACTACAAAGCTCTTGACTAAAATGAAGTGTGAAGAAAATTTGCGACCTTTGAGAGCCGTTTTCATCAAAACAAGTGCCAGTTGAAAGTCTGAAGTTGGTTGGAAACGAGATCAGTAGAGTAGCCTTTTCTAAAGCCAAATTGAAACTTATTGTACAAAACATTGCGTTTTCGATGAAAGCCGAGGGCTGATCATAAATTAGTCGTTAGAGAATTTTACTGAATGGCAATAAGGTTGAGATTATTGATCTGTAGTTGTTAGCGTCAGTTGTTTTACCGTTTTTGTAAATTGGAGTGACTTTGGAGATCTTTAGAATATCAGGAACTATTCCTGTGGAAATAGATAGGTTGTATAAAGGAGTAAATACTTTCGAAAGTGGTTCGCAAACAATTTTTATAATTTTATTGAGAATTCCGAGAGACTACAATACTAAGCTAGAAGTTGGCAATGTTTTGATAAAAGATGTTGGATCAATATTGGTTGATTCAATACGCTTGGGTCGCCCCGTACTTCTGTTGAAATAACAAAAACAAAGAATGGTTGGATTATTGTGAACAATGTTTTTTGTTCTAGCCTTCATTGTTTGTTTTACTGCTCTTTGTTCTTTCAACAAATCAGACATTTCGTTCTGATCGGTACGGGGTACCTGATACGCTTAGCCAAGGCAGAGCCGACGTTAACGAAATTTGATTAAGCTAATTATCTATTTCTTTTTTATCTACAAAAGTTTTATCATTTCTTATTATAGTAGACGGAGAGGCTTGACCCTTGCATTTCCTTTTGATAGGTGTACCAAGAAAAGCAATGCTGCTCGTTTTTCTACGCGAATACAAAATTGTTTGTTGCAAGTTGAGAGAATCCTGTATTCTCATTATTGGCCGAGAAAATCAATTGCTGCAATACGAGTTGAGTCGAAATTGTAATACGTATACCAAATGTTAAAATGTTGTTTCAGAAGTAGAACGACCTTCTACTTTCTGCAACAAAATTTCTCAACTTGCAACAAGTAATTTTGTCACGAGACAAGTTTGAATTGGAGTGGAAAAACGTGCATCATTGCTTTTCAACTCGTCTCGCAGCAATGTTGCGCGGGGACAAGCTGAGTAATTTTGTTGCTCGTATTACCGTAGTTTAAAGGAATTCGGGAAACGAGCAGTTCTTTGAATAATGGAAGTGATGGTACTTGTCCTGAACAATCTTAAACAAATACTCACTACAATAAGTGACAGAAACCATACAAATGAGAGAGTTTACCACCACGTGATAGCACCATTTCTTCTTCCACACTCGACACACCGCGATATTCATAACTCGTGTTTGAAACAAAACTGAAATGGTATTAAAGAACAAGTCAATCAAAAGACCGGCTGTGGCGCGTTTGAAAAACTCCATGATAATTGTGTTATCAATGAAAGGCTTTTCACGAGTATAAAGTGCTTGATAAACTGTCATGAATCCCAACACACTGATCAAACCAGTTGTTTCTTGTAACATCATTTGGATGCTTACATCAGCAATAAATCGACGGCTTCTTGGATTGCGATATTTGGACATTGGTCTTCTTTGACATCGTACTAAACGATATAAATATTCCAAGATGTGGTCTCTCATTGTTATTGTAATCCGTTCAATAAGGTCAACCGTTGCATGAGCTATTCCAAGACCAACAAAGGAAGCAATGCCCTTTATTTCTGACTGCATAAGGCGAAATACCACGGCCGATACTGTATAAACCGTAGCTACTAGAACATGGGCTGTGCCAGGGTGAAGAATGCCAAACAAAGTCTGGGCCTCCAAGCAACAAACAACTTTTGGAATGACAGAAATTAATGGAATACAAGAAGCGACGATGACTTTGATATGGTCGTCTTGCTTAAGGTACCAAGGAAATACGACCTTCCAGACCAACACCACTATGGGAAGTCCCAAAATAAACTGTGCTGATAGAGTAAAATCCAACTTGAGAGTGTTTTTCAAAGATCGGGGATAAAAGTGACGAGCAAGAAGATAATTGTTTATGAGGATGATGCCGATGAACACAGCATTCAGAGGAAAGGTCTTCCAAGAAGCTCCGTATATCCCTAGCATTTGAAGGTAGAACCTGTACGATATGGCGATAAAAGCAGATAAAACGTTGAGCGTCAACAGGTGGAGATCTCTGATGAGGGAAAATGGAAACATTGCGACTACGCTTATAAAATTCCACATATGAATAAAACCTCCTTCTATAGCTTGGGTAGTAACTCGAAGAATTTGAACATTTTGGGGCATTTTGTTCCATTGGTCGGTCATTTCAAAACACCACCGAGCAAAAGTAAAGTCCACAATTTCGATACCGACGACTAGCAACCCAGTTAGTCCTGCTGCCACTGTTTGAATCAGTAATATTGTTTGAAGACATTCCTTGAGAGATGTTTTAAAGGAAGGCAAACTCTGTCTCCATGCTTTGGGATTTTCCTCGTGGTCGTCTGGTGGATCGAATTCTTGGAAAAGACAATCATTTTCATCGAATTCTGTGAAATCACGGAGAACTTCTGTGGCTGATGTTTCTGTTATCAAACTTTCTTGTACTTGACAACTGCCACGGTAGTAATAAGACTCCATCAAGGCAATACCTGTGCAATTCTCCACCAGAAATGCAATCAAAGTAAGAATCTCGGAAATCATCTTGGTAACATACGATTTCAGACTAGTTTATATATATGTAGTTGATATAGTTCCTCGATTGCAGTCAGCAATATCAATAACAATTGAAAACAGTGTTGAAAATTGTTTGGAGATGAGTATTCTTTTTTTTATTGCTTCTCATGTCCTCTCACTTTCGACGTACATTTTCCTTTCGAACATCAAGCTACCAATAGGCTACTAGTTTGATATAGCGTTAACAATAATTTGTAACAAATCAAATAGGTGTTTCGTGTCTTCTACGTTTGATTAATTTAACAATCCAATCCATCATTATGAAAGTCCTTTAAATTATACAAACTTTGTCTGAGGTTCCTAGAAAGATACTCAAATATATATATATAATTGAAGAAGCTACTGGGAATTATCGTAGAAAATTTGAGTGCAAAATTACTAAACTCATTCGTTACCTTTTCGTCATAGTTTCAGATCGAGTCTCACTTTTGTATGAGTGCTTTTCACTTCCTCATCCAAAAAGACGGCTGTGTCATTTTTTGACCGTAGTCAAATGATTTTATTCTTTTATTAGATAAGTTGTATTCAATCGTGGGTCTTTTTAAGAATCGATAAGAAATAGAATGGCAAGAAGCTTGGAAAACGATGGACACCGTTGATGATATTTTTGTAGGAGTGCCTTTCAGTTTCTCATCCAATTCAAAAAGACGTCTGTGTCACTTCTCATGTTTTGACCGTAGTCACACGATTTGTTTTCTTTTATTAGATTACATATTCAGTCGTGGGTCTTTTTAAGAATTAGAACAGCAAGAAGCTTGGAAAACGATGGACACTGTTGATGATACCGTATTTCGGACGGTCTCAAGCGTCCACCAGAATTTTTGAACTCCATGTAGTAAACAGTTTAAGAGGAAACTAATTTACATTGAAATATCATCAACAGTATCCATTGTTTTCTAAACTTCTCTTAATTCTATTTCGGAGTTTTGCGTCCCGGGGGGACGGGACGGATGAAATTTAACGTACCTCGCTTGGCACGGGATCCATGCGGGAGAGGAAAGCCTGTTGTGATTTCGATTCTTTCCGTGATTTATTCGTGAATTTCAATGCATGTATAACGAAGATACTTGACATAACGATGAACATATACAATAGATAGTTTTCTTCACAATTCCGAAATTTGATAGCTTCTTGAGAATTTCTTCCAGTTTCTTCTTGAATTACTTTCTCTCTCTCTCTCTCTTTCTCATACACACTTAATAATAATAATAATAATAATAATAATAATAATAATAATAATAATAATAATAATAATACACTTATTACGCGCTTATCCATTTCTGCTCTAAGCGCAAAAAATAAAATAAAAATAAAGTAAACATAAAAAGAACTATGTGAATTATGTTAATTAAATTCCAAGTTAAATGCAGACTTGAATAAGTAAGTCTTCAAAGCTGACTTGAAGGATGAAAGGGATGATTCGGATCTTATGAAGGGAGGAAGGGCATTCCACAGTTCAGGACCACACACAGAGAATGTACGATGACCATATGACTTTAAGCGAAATTGACCACGATTAAGTTGAATAGAAGATGAGGATCGAAGGTTTCTTGATGGCTTGTAACGAGAAATCAAGTCAGAGATGTAAGATGGAGCCAGGCCATTGAGTGATTTAAATGTAATGAGTAGAATCTTGAACTTGATACGATCAGCCACAGGAAGCCAATGTAACTGAATCAAGATAGGCGTGATATGGCAGTGTTTACGAGAACAAGTAATTACACGAGCAGCAGCATTTTGGACTGACTGTAGTTTAGATAGAAGATGATTGGGAAGGCCAAATAGGAGGCAGTTGAAGTGATCTTTCTTGGAAGTTACAAAAGCATGGACCAGTCTCTCGGTTGTTTGAAGAGATAAATATTTTCTGATTTTAGCGATGTTGCGAAGGTGGTAAAAGGCAGATTCACATATGGATTTAACATGAGGTACCATTGACATAGTAGAATCAAAGATGACACCAATGTTGCGTGCTGTAGTAGAGGGCTTCATAACGTCATCACCAAAACACAGATCAGGGAAGGAATCTTGTGGGCTATGTTTTGAGTACAGGAAAAGAAGCTCAGCTTTGTCTTTGTTAAGTTTTAATTTGTTAATCGTCATCCATGAATCAATGTCAGACAGGCAATTTGAAATCAAAGTCATGGAGCGATTCATATCTTGATCATCATTACAATTGAAAGGAATATAAAGTTGAGTATCATCAGCATAGAAGTGGAAGGACATATTGTGAAGACGTAGAATATCAGCCACAGGAGAGGTATATAACAAATATAGGATGGGACCTAGAACTGAACCTTGAGGAACGCCACAGTCCAATTCAAGGGGTTTAGATGAACCCTCATCCAGAGAAACAAATTGAGTGCGGTTAGACAGATATGATTTAAACCACATGAGAGCTTTTCCACAAATTCCAAATTTACTATTAAGGCGATTTAGTAAGATCTCATGATCTACGGTGTCGAAGGCAGCAGAGAGATCGAGTAGGAGTAGCGCAACGCATTTGCGATTATCAATTGCCAGTAGGATATCGTTCTGAACTCTTAGCAGGGCAGTTTCACAACTGTGGAATGTTTTGTAAGCAGACTGAAAGGGTTCATGAAGATCGTTTGTTGTTAAGTAAAAGTTAAGACGTTCTGCAACTGTTTTTTCAATTATTTTGGAAATGGCTTTGAGATTTGAAATAGGCCGGTAATTTCCAAGGACTTCGTGATCAAGCGATGATTTCTTTAGAATAGGTTTTAAGACAGCAATCTTCATCGAGGACGGAACAAAACCATTTGCAAGAGACAGATTTACAATTTTACAAATGACAGGTAACAGAGTACCAAAATTGCTAACAAGGAGACGTGCAGGAAGAGGATCAAGGCAACGGGATTTAGATGACAGTTTTCTTGCAATTTTAGAGAGTTCTTCACATGTAGCAGGAGAGAAGGTATCTAGTTGACAATTAATTGCTGGCTGATCAAATGATAAAAAAGAATTATGTTCAATAGATGGCAGTTGATTTCTGATTTTGATAATTTTGTTCTTGAAAAAATCAACAAATTTGATAGCGAGAACAGTTGCTGATTGACACGTTGGTAACCGCTTTTCAGGTGATCTATGAAGAAGACGATCAATAGAACGGAAAAGAGTATTACTGTCAGAACCAGCCTCAGTAATAAGATTAGAATAATATTCCAAAAATCAAATTCTTGACCACATGGCATTGATTTTCATATAATTGACAATCAACTGTGAGACCAGAGCGACGCCAGCGTCTCTCGAGATTACGGCGTTTAGTTTTATTAATCCGGATGTTATCAGAGTACCAGGGCGCTTTTGGGCGTCTTGTTACAACTTCTGAACGAAGAGGGGCATGCTTGTCAAGAATTGAAGATAGAACATTGTCATACTGATTACAAAGTTCCGGTAAATCAACAGCAGGAGATTGAAGTAATGATGACTTAGCAATATCAGAATTAAACAAATCAGTGTCAATGGAGTTGAGTTTTCTGTAAGTTACAAGTTTAGTGGAAAGCTGTGGTTTACTGACTGATAAATTACAGTGGATGGCAGCATGATCAGAAATAACAGGATCGTGAACATGCATATTGTCAATCAAATCCTCGTTAGATCTTGTGATAATGAGGTCAAGGACGTGATTGCTCTTGTGAGTAGGCGTAGTAGAATTTCCAATGGATAGATTAAAACAGTCCAGTAAATCCAAAAACCGTTTAGCATTGCAGTCATTTTGATTCTCAATGTGAAAGTTGAAGTCACCAGCACCACCAGTTTACCTGATGATGTAACAATTCGTTCTAATAAAGATGAAAATTCATTAAAAAAGTCATTGTACGTTGAAGAGTTGACAATTGAGGATGAAGGTGGACGATAAACAGTGAGGAATCGAAGAGAACAAGAACTGAAGTGAAAAATTGATCCAAGATATTCAAATGATTTGAATCTAGTAGAAGATGGTTGAACTTTAATTTTTAAAGAGCCTTTATACAGTATACCAATGCCACCACCAATGCGATTTGGTCTAGGAACATGCGAGAAAAGATAGCCAGCAGGATAAATGTCACGAGTTACAAAGTCAGAGTTTTCTGTAGATTTAAGCCAAGTCTCAGTTATAGCCAGGATATCGAGATCTCTTTAATAATAATAATAATAATAATAATAATTTATTAATTTATATAGCGCAAATATCAATGTGAGTATTTTCAAATGCGCAACCACATAATCTTTAATTATTAAACACTTGTTATTGACAGATCTCGCGTTCAAAACACAGAAATTTAACAACTTAGGACGATTTGGAGAGGTTGACCTAGCAGGAAGAACTTGATGACATTCTGCACGTTGAGATTTTCGTCTACCACACGTTTGCGATCGTTTCTAAAACTACACACGGGTCACATACAAGTAACATACGAGTACATACGACTACATACGAGTACATACAAGTAACATACGGGTGCATACGAATACATACGACTACATACGACTGACATACAAGTACATACGGGTAGAAAACACAGAATGTTTTTTTTAAAACACATAAATCACAAGTAATAGAATTAATTACGTTACATCGCAATCTAGTGAATTTCGCATATTTGATAATATCGTCGTTGCTCCGATCCCAGCAACAAGGACGATAAAACACGATCACGATCGACACTAGAAGAGTTTGGCACCCCACTGGTAACCTAGACGAACCGCGACATGCAGTTCAGTTCCAACCAAGTTCAAAGTTATGAGTTTATATGAACTCATGTTACACCACTTTAACGTCCGCTGCTTTAGCTTTGTATCTTGCTCCTGACGAGTAGTACACAAGCAGTTTCGACGACGTACCGGCGGTTCCCCTTGTACGATACACGACCACACATTTTCCTTTAATTGAGCTCACTAAGATTTATTTATAAGTTATTCACCAGTATATTTCCATTATCATTTCACTCACATTGTACTATTTTACTATACGGTTGTTTTATGTTTTTTACGCTCTATTCACAACACTGCTTTCCTTCCACGCTATTCTACCAAGAGACCATAATACTAAGAGAGCGAAACTCAGTATTGATGTCTGTGCGATGTTCGCGGCGACTAAGGCTATTTTTAGTAACTTCGCCATCGCGCGCGCAAGGCCCTCAACCAATAGAATTTGCTTTTTGGCGTGCGCGCGGAAGGGACCGTTTGAATTCTATTGTTTAAGTGCCTTGCGCGCACGATGGCGAAAAATACGGCCTTAGGCGCCACGAACATCGCACAGACATCAATACTGAGTTTCGCTCTCTTAGTATTATGGTCTATATTCCCATCCAGACCCTACCTACATTCCATTTTCACCCCCCTTTCCTCCGATATCCCCTCCCCCTCAACACTTAACCCCTTCCATTTTCCTTTTCTTTTTCGCTTCATTTATACACTCTGTTATATATTTATTTCTAGTTATTGCCAATTTTCATTTTGGTTTACATTATCTTTCTTCAACCCTTATTACATAACCGTCCAACAAACAAACATTTATTGTGTAGCAATTTACACTCAAATAAGTGAAACCATTTGTTCGCAACTATATTCTTAACACGTCTTACAACCTTTTCCGCCTCTCTATCTCCCCACCTCCCCCAAATCTATAATAATCTATTACTTGTGATTTATGTGTTTTTAAAAAAATTCTGTGTTTTCTACCCGTATGTACTTGTATGTCAGTCGTATGTAGTCGTATGTATTCGTATGCACCCGTATGTTACTTGTATGTACTCGTATGTACTCGTATGTACTCGTATGTTACTTGTATGTGACCCGTGTGTAGTTTTAGAAACGATCCACGTTTGCCTCTGTAAGACCAGTAGAGATTTTATTTCGATTACTCTTTCGTAATTGAAATAGTTCAGAACGAGCGTAGACAGTCTTGACAGAGCGGGAAATTTGAATTTCTTTAGAAGAGCCATGACGAGGTAAAAAATCGTTGAGGTCACAGTCATTTGAAACTTTAAACACAGGACCAGGGTTAGAGTGTACATCCATATAAATGGTAATGTCCAACGGCGGGTCATGACCAGGAATATAGAGGGAAGTAAAGCCATGCTTGGTACATTTCATAACAGAAACGTTTGACTTGAAGAAACAAGAACATAGACGAAGTTGACGTTTGAAACAAATTAACGGTTGAACACACCATGTAGTTGGGAAATCACTATCAAGCCATTGAAGGTAGTCGAAGTCAAGATATTCCATTTCAGGGTTACATAAAGATTCACTATTAAGGTTAATGACCAAATTAAAACAACGTAAAAGGAGAAAAATTAACGTAAAATTAAAGAGCTTATGAAGTTTGGCCGCCATGTCAGGCGCCGGAAGTGATCATTCACTTACAATGTATCCGTTCCCGACTAGTCTCTCACGTGTATTTATGCTAATCAGTTCAACTGCATTACGTCATCATTTCGAACACACTCCCCACCTGGACGAAAGTCAACAAATTGTTCAGAATATTAACGTGTATTAGCAATGTCAATGTCTCTATATTATCATCTACAAAGGTGATTTCTGGTGCTTGTTCTCCGTCCCTTGTGAATTGTCTTTTCTTCAAATCCTTGACTTAAACTTCGATGGGGTACAACTTTGTTAGCGGTCTTCTCAGTTCACAAGGTGTTCCTTCCTTTGTAGTAGTCTTTACGATAGCAGTTCGGCTCCTTCCATCTTTTCATTCAATTAACTTTACGATTCTTCCGATCTTCCAGGTTTGTCGCGGTGTCTTCTCTTTGTAGATGGATACTACATCTCCTTTCTTAGCACTGTTTAATTGATTTCGTCTGTCCTTATATCGATAATGTTCTCTTAACTCTGTGAGATATTCTTTCTGCCATCTACACCAGAAATGATCCAATAGCTTCTGTAGATAATTTCGTTTGCTAAGTTCCTTCGGTCCAGCGTCACTAAGTACATGTGACTTAGACTTTAGACTTTAGACTTTATTTATTTCACACATCAATTATATATATATATATACATATTTACAAGAGAAACAAAATTACACAGTAATATATACATAGATAGTTTTCTTTTTGTATTTTAAATACGTGTGATGTGTGTGGTTGTCGAAATAGCATTACACTTTCGAGTCGACAACCACACAAGGAGATAAGTTGAAATTATTAAAATAACTGACCAAGATGTTTTTTAGTGAAAGTAAAGAGAAAATATTTTTTTTGACATTGAGAGGTGAGATTTTTTTTCTTACATTGGACGATTGCAGATACAGAGATTTTTTAATTACTACAAGACTAAAGAAGACATGTTTGTAGTAATTCAAGAAGAAATTGTATAGTTTAGGTGAATTGAATTAAATTAAATTGAAATAGTTCAGTTGCATAAAAGTCTCAAGATATAAACATACGTTCATTAATTCGTCAAGTAATAGTACTTGTTTGTGACATAATTTAAAGAATTCTTTGGTAGTCACTGTATTTCCCAATACACATAAACAATTTAGGTTGTACTTTTAGATATTTCGCCATGCTAAGGTTGACAGAGATAGATTCATCTGTGGTGTAATGACCTCTTCTTCTTCTTCTGACTGTTCTTTAGTTGTAGCAATTACATCCTGTGAAGCCCACAGGTCTGTCTGTTCAGATAAGAATTGAGATCCTTTAAAACACTTATCGATTAACTGTGAAGCTAAAACCCCTCTTGAAGCAAGATCGGCAGGATTCTCTTGAATCGGACAATACCGCCACTGTTCAAGTTCTGTCAAATTTCTAATTTCCTTGAGATGTGGAGTTCTGTATATTTTTGTATCTCAACTGAAAACATTCCTGTTTACCAGGAACGCATAAACTAATGGTATTTTGTTAAGCTTCAAGAAACTCTGTAATCTATCTGGCCTAATGTAAAGAGCATCGAGACTTTTGTATGATGCGCTACCAAGAACTCCACATTAAATTATTATTATTACTAGCGGTTTTTAGCAAAAGTGAAGTGCTGCGAGTACATTAAACAATGGATACTGAAATATGTTACAGTATATGAAACTAAGCATTTGGTAATTTATTCTGGTATTTGAAGGGTTGTTTATGATAATAACCTAAGTGACTTTTTTAATGGATTTTCAAACATTCATATTAGGAAATAGTTAAGTGATACTATCTGACACCATGATAATCAAAAAGTCACTGAGGCTGTATTCATGAGTACATAGTAAATTGCCGGATAGTTTGTGACTGGCTGTTGGAGGTAAACCTCAATATGACAAACACCATTATTATTCACAATCAATAATTTTAATAAATGATTTTGTATTTCTAAATCAGACTAGACGCACACGTGCGTTCACTCGTGCCCCGGGAGCCCTTCAGCGACCGGCCCGTGCGTACTCTTCCCCGAGCCGTTTCACGCATTCTTCACTTAACCGTAACATAATAAAGACCTTTTTTGACCTTTTTAGAGAATATCTGATTAGTCAATTTGTCTGTCAGCAGCTTAGTGTTTGCCTTTATCCCAACATGCAAAAATATACCAGTTTATTCAACTTTTTATTTCACTATATATCTCAATTTTGCTGTAAAGACTTCTACAACGACGTTTTTGACACAATAACAAATCGTGTATTTTTTCGGCGTTCATGTTTCAGATGTTTTATCTATTACGTGACCAAACGCATCAGGTCAAATAGAGCCTTGATTCCATGAAAATATATAAATAAATTGTCTGGCCAGAATTGTGTTAAAATTCATTACAAAAACGTCTCAAGATCTCTTGAATGCTTGGATGAAAAATATAATTGACTTGCCTCTATATGCGTTCGTTTAGCAACATGTAGGGTGAGAAATTCGTAGATTTCCAGCTCAAAGGAATTGCTACGAGTCGCGAGAGCTTCAGTTTTCAAGTACTCCATCGGAGTTCGATATTTGGTCAAAGTATTGGAGATCAAGCTCAAAATAACAGCCCATTCTGAAGCTCTTATAAGTGTCTAGGTATATCTCGAGTTAAAAGCTCCATTTTCTATTGTCTCACTGCTGGAAAAGCCTGTCTCTGAAAGCCATTTTTTGGGCTGTCCGCCATCTTGCATTCCTAAAGTTCCTGACTGGCGTTCACTTCGAAGACCTTCGAAGAGTTCGCACTCGCTCAAAGGTGATGAATGAAGGGCATTGTTTCTTGCGCTCTGAACCAATCAGGAGCTTTAACACGTGACCGATTGCGCAAGAAAGGCCTCTTCTGGCGACGAACAGAGAGAAAAAAAAAACATTTGCATTTTATAACTCGTTCCCGGCCTAAAGGCCTGGGCACGAGTAATAATAGGGAAAGTAAATATTCTTCAAGTAGATAATTATACCTTTTGCCAAGTGAATACACTAATTAAAGTACAAACAACAGAATCGGAAATGATTCCGGAATGAGGCCACGTGTAAATATAAGACGCTATCATGTAACGTAATACCATAGGTCAAAGTCCCGGCTTAGCGAATTAATCATTTTAATGCTTCAAAATGTGACAATTCTCTAGCCTCTGATGATAGGGCGAACATAAACTAAGAAAAGCATAATATCGGGCATAATATAACAAGTATCTATGACTAAAAGTAATAACAAAGAGCGAAGACCAATCGATTCGGCTGGGAAGATACTGCAGTGATATCGTTTGAGCATCTGGTATTTCACATTTTTCTAGAGCATTCTAGCTAAGTACATACGATCTCCTTCAATAAGTATCTGATTTACCGTACACCGACTCCATTGTCGAACAGGATGAACTTGAGCATACAGCAAAGCTAAAAAACTCATAAAAGAACATTGCCTTTTCCACGAGAAGCGGCACTAAATTGTTCATCACCTTGACGAATACTTCCACATACGTATAATGTGGTGTTTCTCATAACAAGAATGAAACTTGCCTCTATAAACAACAGGCTCTCACTACAAGTAAAAGTTACCCAAGAACGTTCGAAGAACGTGATGTGCGCAGTCGTTGCCCGAACTTGTTGGCATAACTGATACCGCTGACTATACATAACATTATGATGACGTTTTGTGACGTAAAAAATCATCTCCAGTTGAAAAAATCGAGCTGCTTTTGCCTATATACTCTCGCCACAGGAAGCCCACCGAAATTAGAGTCGCTGCTCGCTACGCTCGCAGCAATTATTATTATCTGTATTCTTTTCCTTTTCATAGTTTTACAAAATATAGGTCCGTGTTCATCCCTTGAACATAAGGAGTCCATACATAGTTGTGATTGGTATTACTTGATGGATAGTGTTCTCCTTAGTATATGTGCTGTACCAAGAAGTACAATCTTCTGTAGCTCTACTATTTTTATATTTCCAGGAATTTGGTTTATATATTTATCTATTCCTTATTATTATTATTATTATTATTATTATTATTATTATTATTATTATTATTATTATTATTATTATTATTATTATTATTATTATTATTATTATTATTATTATTATTATCGGCAGTAAATACGTATGAATGCTCTAATAAGCGGTCTTGGCACTATAGGGCGCATAAGCGTAGCCTATAGGCCGCAAATCCTTACAAACTAACGACTTAATTATCTGCTTATAAACCATACTTATATATATAGAAATGAATAAATAACTTCTGATAAATGCTGAATAAACCTTATGACTTATGCCCAGTCTGAGGACATGGTCTCAATCTTAATCCTATCGTCGAATTTGGTAATATCCTAATAAAATTCATTTCCCTTAAAAAGTATACGAAAAAAAATTAAATTAAGTTAAATTAAAAAACACTTAAGCCAATCACTTATTACTTATCTTCGGAGATGTTCTCGCGATAACGGATCTAAAACACTAAAATTAAAATTCCTTATATTAATATTTCTGCTTTCTTACTGATCCATATTCCTCCTTATGATTTTGATTCGGTTTTTTTTCGATCACTTGAATAAAAGGAATGACTTTGAGACTGATTTGTTCCTTACTAAGTGGTTCTAAATTTTGGGCTGAGGATAAATGGTCAAAATATACTATTCTTTTCACGTACTCTCTTCATAGCTCAGTCGGTTAGAGCGCGGGACTGTAGTTCCTGAGGCCGTCGGTTCAAATCCGGCTGGAGAGACTATCTTTTTCGAGAAAAATAAATAAATAAATAAATAAATAAATAAATAAATAAATAAATAAATAAATAAATAAATAAATAAATAAATAAATAAATAAATAAATAAATAAATAAATAAATAAATAAATAAATAAAATAAATAATAAATAAATAAATAAATAAATAAATAAATAAATAATAAATAATAAATAAATAAATAAATAAATAAATAAATAAATAAATAAATAAATAAATAAATAAATAAATAAATAAAATAAATAAATAAATAAATAAATAAATAATAAATAAATAAATAAATAAATAAATAAAGCCAGAGGGAACTGAAGGGAGTGTAACTATTTGTCGAGGGTCGAGGGTCGAGGGTTTTACGTCGAGGGTCGAGGGGTACTAAGTCGAGGGGTAAGTCGAGGGTATCTAAATTTCCCTTAGCAAAACATTCTTCAAAGTACAAAGTAGCAAATCAGATCATTTTTTACCTCACGCTGATGAGAAACTTTTGTGCTCATGTAACGCAAGGTGATGTAATCCTAAGGTATCTCAAGTCACAATTACTTGGTGGTCCACATTTTAGAACATGGCCTGGGGACTGATAGACATCAACCTCAAGCACGCCACATATTTACATCTATCACGCAACGTACAGCAAACACATTTGGCAGAAGTAATGAAAGATTTCATAGCCATTTAATTGGCACTGTTTGATTAGTGCTATTTCGTGCTATTTAGTTGTTTCGCTCTTTCGTTGCTTACATTCTTGCTCGAAGTTTGGTTCTATGCATTGATAAATATCAGATCAGTTGAGCAGTCACTTGCTGCACTCTAATAAACATTTCGTCCTAACGTCGCACATCTGCAAAGATCACGAACAAACCTTAGAGACTGCATTCATTCCATTTGTTTTTTAATAATCAAAAAAATAAAAAGACTGAAATAAACCTACCTTGGAATGAGATTTCCCTGCCGTTTTTGCTACAAAGATCAGTGGAAAAATGCTTTTTAGCAATGAATTGTAGTTGTCCTAGCCGATACAAGGATAACCAAAACGAGAAAAGGTCGCGTCAAACGCGTTGAGAAAACATCGCGGTCACATGTCTGCGCATGAGCAAGATCCCGTGTCTTGACGACGGGCCCCCAACCTAATGCTTCTTCATACGAAAACGTCTTTTCTTTTTAATTCAAATTTTTGAACATAATTGAAAAACCAGCGATGTACCACACATAAGGCATTCACTTTAACTTTGCGTTACGCCGGACATCTATCATTATTCGTGAAACAGCAACTCCAAAGCGTGATAGCTATAAGTGATGAGTGATAGCTTACAGCTACATTCTTGCAAACGGTCATGATCTTTGATATTTTCTGGAGATAACGATGGTACAGTTTTGATTTTTCACTATTTTTTTACATATTTGGAAAGAGGATTTGAAAATAACGTATGCTCATTGAGTCTTTCTTCATTGGCTAGAGATTTTCTTTCCATTTTCGTTCCTAATTATGGCGTGTGGTATACTTTCATTTGCATAGTCACGCATCCGCATAGCCGGCACCCGTTATAACATCACGTGTGACTAGCGTATCACAACATTCTTTTCTGTTCTGTTGTTATTATTATTTATATTTTTAGTTCTTACTTTGTATCTTACTTATTGAAATTTGTACATACAACTGCGAATTGAGCGTTATTATAATTATGATATATTATTATACCCTCGACTTACCCCTCGACTTAGTACCCCTCGACCCTCGACGTAAAACCCTCGACCCTCGACCCTCGACAAATAGCTACACTCAACTGAAGGCAGTATTTGTTGTACTTAATAAAATAAATTTGATCTTGTTTGAAATTCCGAAAACGTCGTTCGGTTGCTGCGCAACGGAGTGTTCCCAGTATTGCGTTCGTGGGAGAGTGTTGGATCCCAAGACGAGAGGTTCCCCTTCGGACGGCTTCGCCGTCCGTGTTTGTCGACCCCTTCCCCCCCCTCCCCCGGAAGGGTTGGGGTGGGGGAGGGGGGAAGGGGATGACGACTCTTCGTGGGTTTGTGGGCACTATTAGTGTGCATTTTGTTCGGTATTTATAGGTTTTCTTTCAAAACACTGTGTTTCAAAGGCGCGCACATCCCTTGCTGTGCATTTTGTTCGGTATTTATGTTTCTATCAGAAAAACTGTGTTTCAAAGGCACACACATCCCTCGCGGTCATTTTGTTCGGTAATTATGTTAATCAAAACACTGTGTTTCAAAGACACACACATCCCTCGCGATCATTTTGTTCGGTAATTATGTTTATTTCAAAACACTGTGTTTCAAAGGCGCGCATTCAGTGGTGTCTTTAATTTTCAAGTATTTTTAAAATGTATCGTTTTTAGTGTGCAAACTCTAGTATTTCAAGAATTTGTTGTTTTTTTTGGTATTTTGAAGATTTTATAACGTTCCCAATTTTACAAATCAAACCAAGAATTTCTTTCAACATGATAGTCAACTATATTGTTTTTGCAGGTGGTTGAATCGAACACAATAGACCCTTAAGTGTGGTACGTGTCACTACCAATTCGTTCTTTTCTTTGAAATTCCGAAAACGTTGCTCGGTTGCTGCGCAACGGAGTTCTCAGTATTACGTTTGTTCCTCGGTCGCACGAGTGATGGAAGCTTACTCAGACGCACCGAAAAGAATTTCTTTTGTTTTTCTGCTCTGGAATATTTGTTTGGTTGCTGCGCAATGGAGTTTTCAATCCTGCAAGCGGATCGCCGGCGCGTGACTCCCTGGTCGTTGTTGTGTGACTCCCCTTGCAGCACCGTCGCGTGACATCCCCTCTATCGGGGGCGTGACTTCCACTGCACCGCTGGTACCGGCGCTCAGGTGGCGTTGAACTCTTACTTTCCTACTACTCCTCTCTGCTGACACCCTTTTTGTTTGTACAAATAAAGTTGTTATAAACTAGCTTTAAGCAATGCTTATGTGAGTGCTGCCAAAAGAATTTTAAAGGAAGGCAAAGCGCTCTATATGTGGGATGCTTAACATTTAAGCAAAAACTTTCAAGAAATCTTATCAAATTTGGCTCTTCGTACCAAAGAAAAACGATCTTCCTTTGCACAAATTAAAGTTCCGAGTCAAACACTAAAACCAGGAATTCCAAATAGCACATGTGAGTAATAATAATACTTTAATATTTATATAGCGAATAATATATATCTAAAAAATACATAACAAATACACTAAATATCCTAGATTATATATATCTTATTAGACAGTTTTGTGTGGAGTATGGCTGGATATTTTACGAGTCACGCAGTATTTTGGCGACTCAAGCATATTAAGGCTTGGGTTGTCTGCCAATTAGCCAGAATTTTGTTTCTTAAATAATTCCCTTGCTTTTAGAAATATTGCATCAATATTTTTATGAGAGCTGTAGATAAAAAAATGTGACAGACTGAGACAAATATTTTGCATTTTCTTGGTCACGTGACTTTAAGGCAGCAAAAACGGTTTTTTTGAAAATGGGGAGTACAGAGCCTCATTAAATGAAGCTGAAATTCACATTGTTCTAAAGGTACTTAGAGCACATATATGAATTAGCCTTTGCATGTGGTCTATCTATGTTGAGAAAGGAGTTATTTCAGAAAAATATATATGCAAATTAGGTCACGTGACCTATTTTCTTAAATAACTCTTTATGTGAGCTATTTTTCCAAATGGAAAAGGCTGATTTGGAAAGCCCTCTCCGAAAGAAACAAGAAAACATGCAATTCATAAACATTGAAATGTTTGTTGTGCACACCATTTCTAATTGAAATTTTTCAGTTAAAAACATGGTCCAGCAAGTCACGTGACACTCCAACAAAAGTCAGCACTCATGGAAAAGATTTCAGTCGATGGATACTAAATGAAAATTACCAAAATATGGAGATTTCCACATTGGATAAGTCGTGAGATTCGTAAAACCTAAAATTCATACAAATCGATCAAAACCCAAGCCTTAATATACTTGCGAGCCTTTACAAATACTGTCTAATAAGTTATTTATTATCCAACGGACCTTGGTTTTAGCGCAAAGGAAGCATTTTCCGATCCTTTCATTGCCGCGTGACGTCGCGTTACTCAACGTGACCAGCAGGACGATTTTTGATTGGCTAATACGCACAAACTGGTTAAACAAGTTTTCTGACAGTTGTAGTCACGTTCTGTCATCTATGGTCGAATTTTCATCTAAATTCGTCTGTTTTCTGTTAAAATTTGTTGCCCATAAGGCAAACTACGTCTTTTGGAAAACTGGAACTACAAAGCTCTTGACTAAAATGAAGTGTGAAGAAAATTTGCGACCTTTGAGAGCCGTTTTCATCAAAACAAGTGCCAGTTGAAAGTCTGAAGTTGGTTGGAAACGAGATCAGTAGAGTAGCCTTTTCTAAAGCCAAATTGAAACTTATTGTACAAAACATTGCGTTTTCGATGAAAGCCGAGGGCTGATCATAAATTAGTCGTTTAGAGAATTTTACTGAATGGCAATAAGGTTGAGATTATTGATCTGTAGTTGTTAGCGTCAGTTGTTTTACCGTTTTTGTAAATTGGAGTGACTTTGGAGATCTTTAGAATATCAGGAACTATTCCTGTGGAAATAGATAGGTTGTATAAAGGAGTAAATACTTTCGAAAGTGGTTCGCAAACAATTTTTATAATTTTATTGAGAATTCCGAGAGACTACAATACTAAGCTAGAAGTTGGCAATGTTTTGATAAAAGATGTTGGATCAATATTGGTTGATTCAATACGCTTGGGTCGCCCCGTACTTCTGTTGAAATAACAAAAACAAAGAATGGTTGGATTATTGTGAACAATGTTTTTTGTTCTAGCCTTCATTGTTTGTTTTACTGCTCTTTGTTCTTTCAACAAATCAGACAATTCGTTCTGATCGGTATGGGGTACCTGATACGCTTAGCCAAGGCAGAGCCGACGTTAACGAAATTTGATTAAGCTAATTATCTATTTCTTTTTTATCTACAAAGTTTTATCATTTCTTATTATAGTAGACGGAGAGGCTTGATCCTTGCATTTCCTTTTGATAGGTGTACCAAGAAAAGCAATGCTGCTCGTTTTTCTACGCGAATACAAAATTGTTTGTTGCAAGTTGAGAGAATCCTGTATTCTCATTATTGGCCGAGAAAATCAATTGCTGCAACACGAGTTGAGTCGAAATTGTAATACGTACCAAATGTTCAAATGTTGTTTCAGAAGTAGAACGACCTTCTACTTTCTGCAACAAAATTTCTCAACTTGCAACAAGTAATTTTGTCACGAGACAAGTTTGAATTGGAGTGGAAAAACGTGCATCATTGCTTTTCAACTCGTCTCGCAGCAGTGTTGCGCGGGGACAAGCTGAGTAATTTTGTTGCTCGTATTACCGTAGTTTAAAGGAATTCGGGAAACGAGCAGTTCTTTGAATGATGAAAGTGATGGTACTTGTCCTGAACAATGTTAAACAAATACGAACTACAATAAGTGACAGAAACCATACAAATGAGAGAGTTTACCACCACGTGATAACACCATTTCTTCTTCCACACTCGACACACCGCGATATTCATAACACGTGTTTGAATCAAAACTGAAATGGTATTAAAGAAGAGGTCGATCAAAAGACCGGCTGTGGCGCGTTTGAAAAACTCCATGATTATTGTGTTATCAATGAAGGGTTTTTCACGAGTGTAAAGTGCTTGATAAACTGTCATGAATCCCAACACACTGATCAAACCAGTTGTTTCTTGTAACATCATTTGGATGCTTACATCAGCAATAAATCGACGGTTTCTTGGACTGCGATATTTGGACATTGGCCTCCTTTGGCATCGTACTAAACGATATAAATATTCCAAGATGTGATCTCTCATTGTTATTGTAATCCGTTCAATAAGGTCAACCATTGCATGAGCTATTCCAAGACCAACAAAGTAAGTAAAGCCCTTTAATTCTGACTGCATAACGCGAAATACCACGGCCGATACTGTATAAACCGTAGCTACTAGAACATGGGCTGTGCCAGGGTGAAGAATGCCAAACAAAGTCTGGGCCTCCAAGCAACAAACAACTTTTGGAATGACAGAAATTAATGGAATACAAGAAGCGACGATGACTTTGATATGGTCGTCTTGCTTAAGGTACCAAGGAAATACGACCTTCCAGACCAACACCACTATGGGAAGTCCCAAAATAAACTGTGCTGATAGAGTAAAATCCAACTTGAGAGTGTTTTTCAAAGATCGGGGATAAAAGTGACGAGCAATAAGATAATTGTTTATGAGGATGATGCAGATGAACACAGCATTCAGAGGAAAGGTCCTCCAAGAAGCTCCGTATATCCCTAACATTTGAAGGTAGAACCTGTACGATATGGCGATAAAAGCAGATAAAACGTTGAGCGTCAACAGGTGGAGATCTCTGATGAGGGAAAATGGAAACATTGCGACAACGCTTATAAAATTCCACATGTGGATAAAACTTGCTTCTAGAGCTTGGGTAGTAACTCGAAGTATTTGAACATTTTTGGGCATTTTGTTCCATTGGTCGGTCATCTCAAAACACCATTCAGCGAAGGTAAAGTCCACAATTTCGATGCCGACGACTAGCAACCCAGTTAGTGCTGCTGCCACCGTTTGAATCAGTAATACTATTTTAAGACATTCCTTGAGAGATGTTTTAAAGGAAGGCAAACTCTGTCTCCATGCTTTGGGATTTTCCTCGTGGTGGTCTGGTGGATCGAATTCTTGGAAAAGACAATCATTTTCATCGAATTCTGTGAAATCACGGAGAACTTCTGTGGCTGATGTTTCTGTTATCAAACCTTCTTCTACTTGACAATTGCCACGGTAATAATAAGACTCCATCAAGGCAATACCTGTGCAATTCTCCACCAGAAATGCAATCAAAGCAAGAATCTCGGAAATCATCTTGGTAACATACGATTTCAGACTAGTTTATATATATGTAGTTGATATAGTTCCTCGATTGCAGTCAGCAATATCAATAACAATTGAAAACAGTGTTGAAAATTGTTTGGAGATGAGTATTCTTTTTTTTATTGCTTCTCATGTCCTCTCACTTTCGACGTACATTTTCCTTTCGAACATCAAGCTACCAATAGGCTACTAGTTTGATATAGCGTTAACAATAATTTGTAACAAATCAAATAGGTGTTTCGTGTCTTCTACGTTTGATTAATTTAACAATCCAATCCATCATTATGAAAGTCCTTTAAATTATACAAACTTTGTCTGAGGTTCCTAGAAAGATACTCAAATATATATATATAATTGAAGAAGCTACTGGGAATTATCGTAGAAAATTTGAGTGCAAAATTACTAAACTCATTCGTTACCTTTTCGTCATAGTTTCAGATCGAGTCTCACTTTTGTATGAGTGCTTTTCACTTCCTCATCCAAAAAGACGGCTGTGTCATTTTTTGACCGTAGTCAAATGATTTTATTCTTTTATTAGATAAGTTGTATTCAATCGTGGGTCTTTTTAAGAATCGATAAGAAATAGAATGGCAAGAAGCTTGGAAAACGATGGACACCGTTGATGATATTTTTGTAGGAGTGCCTTTCAGTTTCTCATCCAATTCAAAAAGACGTCTGTGTCACTTCTCATGTTTTGACCGTAGTCACACGATTTGTTTTCTTTTATTAGATTACATATTCAGTCGTGGGTCTTTTTAAGAATTAGAACAGCAAGAAGCTTGGAAAACGATGGACACTGTTGATGATACCGTATTTCGGACGGTCTCAAGCGTCCACCAGAATTTTTGAACTCCATGTAGTAAACAGTTTAAGAGGAAACTAATTTACATTGAAATATCATCAACAGTATCCATTGTTTTCTAAACTTCTCTTAATTCTATTTCGGAGTTTTGCGTCCCGGGGGGACGGGACGGATGAAATTTAACGTACCTCGCTTGGCACGGGATCCATGCGGGAGAGGAAAGCCTGTTGTGATTTCGATTCTTTCCGTGATTTATTCGTGAATTTCAATGCATGTATAACGAAGATACTTGACATAACGATGAACATATACAATAGATAGTTTTCTTCACAATTCCGAAATTTGATAGCTTCTTGAGAATTTCTTCCAGTTTCTTCTTGAATTACTTTCTCTCTCTCTCTCTCTTTCTCATACACACTTAATAATAATAATAATAATAATAATAATAATAATAATAATAATAATAATAATAATAATAATACACTTATTACGCGCTTATCCATTTCTGCTCTAAGCGCAAAAAATAAAATAAAAATAAAGTAAACATAAAAAGAACTATGTGAATTATGTTAATTAAATTCCAAGTTAAATGCAGACTTGAATAAGTAAGTCTTCAAAGCTGACTTGAAGGATGAAAGGGATGATTCGGATCTTATGAAGGGAGGAAGGGCATTCCACAGTTCAGGACCACACACAGAGAATGTACGATGACCATATGACTTTAAGCGAAATTGACCACGATTAAGTTGAATAGAAGATGAGGATCGAAGGTTTCTTGATGGCTTGTAACGAGAAATCAAGTCAGAGATGTAAGATGGAGCCAGGCCATTGAGTGATTTAAATGTAATGAGTAGAATCTTGAACTTGATACGATCAGCCACAGGAAGCCAATGTAACTGAATCAAGATAGGCGTGATATGGCAGTGTTTACGAGAACAAGTAATTACACGAGCAGCAGCATTTTGGACTGACTGTAGTTTAGATAGAAGATGATTGGGAAGGCCAAATAGGAGGCAGTTGAAGTGATCTTTCTTGGAAGTTACAAAAGCATGGACCAGTCTCTCGGTTGTTTGAAGAGATAAATATTTTCTGATTTTAGCGATGTTGCGAAGGTGGTAAAAGGCAGATTCACATATGGATTTAACATGAGGTACCATTGACATAGTAGAATCAAAGATGACACCAATGTTGCGTGCTGTAGTAGAGGGCTTCATAACGTCATCACCAAAACACAGATCAGGGAAGGAATCTTGTGGGCTATGTTTTGAGTACAGGAAAAGAAGCTCAGCTTTGTCTTTGTTAAGTTTTAATTTGTTAATCGTCATCCATGAATCAATGTCAGACAGGCAATTTGAAATCAAAGTCATGGAGCGATTCATATCTTGATCATCATTACAATTGAAAGGAATATAAAGTTGAGTATCATCAGCATAGAAGTGGAAGGACATATTGTGAAGACGTAGAATATCAGCCACAGGAGAGGTATATAACAAATATAGGATGGGACCTAGAACTGAACCTTGAGGAACGCCACAGTCCAATTCAAGGGGTTTAGATGAACCCTCATCCAGAGAAACAAATTGAGTGCGGTTAGACAGATATGATTTAAACCACATGAGAGCTTTTCCACAAATTCCAAATTTACTATTAAGGCGATTTAGTAAGATCTCATGATCTACGGTGTCGAAGGCAGCAGAGAGATCGAGTAGGAGTAGCGCAACGCATTTGCGATTATCAATTGCCAGTAGGATATCGTTCTGAACTCTTAGCAGGGCAGTTTCACAACTGTGGAATGTTTTGTAAGCAGACTGAAAGGGTTCATGAAGATCGTTTGTTGTTAAGTAAAAGTTAAGACGTTCTGCAACTGTTTTTTCAATTATTTTGGAAATGGCTTTGAGATTTGAAATAGGCCGGTAATTTCCAAGGACTTCGTGATCAAGCGATGATTTCTTTAGAATAGGTTTTAAGACAGCAATCTTCATCGAGGACGGAACAAAACCATTTGCAAGAGACAGATTTACAATTTTACAAATGACAGGTAACAGAGTACCAAAATTGCTAACAAGGAGACGTGCAGGAAGAGGATCAAGGCAACGGGATTTAGATGACAGTTTTCTTGCAATTTTAGAGAGTTCTTCACATGTAGCAGGAGAGAAGGTATCTAGTTGACAATTAATTGCTGGCTGATCAAATGATAAAAAAGAATTATGTTCAATAGATGGCAGTTGATTTCTGATTTTGATAATTTTGTTCTTGAAAAAATCAACAAATTTGATAGCGAGAACAGTTGCTGATTGACACGTTGGTAACCGCTTTTCAGGTGATCTATGAAGAAGACGATCAATAGAACGGAAAAGAGTATTACTGTCAGAACCAGCCTCAGTAATAAGATTAGAATAATATTCCAAAAATCAAATTCTTGACCACATGGCATTGATTTTCATATAATTGACAATCAACTGTGAGACCAGAGCGACGCCAGCGTCTCTCGAGATTACGGCGTTTAGTTTTATTAATCCGGATGTTATCAGAGTACCAGGGCGCTTTTGGGCGTCTTGTTACAACTTCTGAACGAAGAGGGGCATGCTTGTCAAGAATTGAAGATAGAACATTGTCATACTGATTACAAAGTTCCGGTAAATCAACAGCAGGAGATTGAAGTAATGATGACTTAGCAATATCAGAATTAAACAAATCAGTGTCAATGGAGTTGAGTTTTCTGTAAGTTACAAGTTTAGTGGAAAGCTGTGGTTTACTGACTGATAAATTACAGTGGATGGCAGCATGATCAGAAATAACAGGATCGTGAACATGCATATTGTCAATCAAATCCTCGTTAGATCTTGTGATAATGAGGTCAAGGACGTGATTGCTCTTGTGAGTAGGCGTAGTAGAATTTCCAATGGATAGATTAAAACAGTCCAGTAAATCCAAAAACCGTTTAGCATTGCAGTCATTTTGATTCTCAATGTGAAAGTTGAAGTCACCAGCACCACCAGTTTACCTGATGATGTAACAATTCGTTCTAATAAAGATGAAAATTCATTAAAAAAGTCATTGTACGTTGAAGAGTTGACAATTGAGGATGAAGGTGGACGATAAACAGTGAGGAATCGAAGAGAACAAGAACTGAAGTGAAAAATTGATCCAAGATATTCAAATGATTTGAATCTAGTAGAAGATGGTTGAACTTTAATTTTTAAAGAGCCTTTATACAGTATACCAATGCCACCACCAATGCGATTTGGTCTAGGAACATGCGAGAAAAGATAGCCAGCAGGATAAATGTCACGAGTTACAAAGTCAGAGTTTTCTGTAGATTTAAGCCAAGTCTCAGTTATAGCCAGGATATCGAGATCTCTTTAATAATAATAATAATAATAATAATAATTTATTAATTTATATAGCGCAAATATCAATGTGAGTATTTTCAAATGCGCAACCACATAATCTTTAATTATTAAACACTTGTTATTGACAGATCTCGCGTTCAAAACACAGAAATTTAACAACTTAGGACGATTTGGAGAGGTTGACCTAGCAGGAAGAACTTGATGACATTCTGCACGTTGAGATTTTCGTCTACCACACGTTTGCGATCGTTTCTAAAACTACACACGGGTCACATACAAGTAACATACGAGTACATACGACTACATACGAGTACATACAAGTAACATACGGGTGCATACGAATACATACGACTACATACGACTGACATACAAGTACATACGGGTAGAAAACACAGAATGTTTTTTTTAAAACACATAAATCACAAGTAATAGAATTAATTACGTTACATCGCAATCTAGTGAATTTCGCATATTTGATAATATCGTCGTTGCTCCGATCCCAGCAACAAGGACGATAAAACACGATCACGATCGACACTAGAAGAGTTTGGCACCCCACTGGTAACCTAGACGAACCGCGACATGCAGTTCAGTTCCAACCAAGTTCAAAGTTATGAGTTTATATGAACTCATGTTACACCACTTTAACGTCCGCTGCTTTAGCTTTGTATCTTGCTCCTGACGAGTAGTACACAAGCAGTTTCGACGACGTACCGGCGGTTCCCCTTGTACGATACACGACCACACATTTTCCTTTAATTGAGCTCACTAAGATTTATTTATAAGTTATTCACCAGTATATTTCCATTATCATTTCACTCACATTGTACTATTTTACTATACGGTTGTTTTATGTTTTTTACGCTCTATTCACAACACTGCTTTCCTTCCACGCTATTCTACCAAGAGACCATAATACTAAGAGAGCGAAACTCAGTATTGATGTCTGTGCGATGTTCGCGGCGACTAAGGCTATTTTTAGTAACTTCGCCATCGCGCGCGCAAGGCCCTCAACCAATAGAATTTGCTTTTTGGCGTGCGCGCGGAAGGGACCGTTTGAATTCTATTGTTTAAGTGCCTTGCGCGCACGATGGCGAAAAATACGGCCTTAGGCGCCACGAACATCGCACAGACATCAATACTGAGTTTCGCTCTCTTAGTATTATGGTCTATATTCCCATCCAGACCCTACCTACATTCCATTTTCACCCCCCTTTCCTCCGATATCCCCTCCCCCTCAACACTTAACCCCTTCCATTTTCCTTTTCTTTTTCGCTTCATTTATACACTCTGTTATATATTTATTTCTAGTTATTGCCAATTTTCATTTTGTTTTACATTATCTTTCTTCAACCCTTATTACATAACCGTCCAACAAACAAACATTTATTGTGTAGCAATTTACACTCAAATAAGTGAAACCATTTGTTCGCAACTATATTCTTAACACGTCTTACAACCTTTTCCGCCTCTCTATCTCCCCACCTCCCCCAAATCTATAATAATCTATTACTTGTGATTTATGTGTTTTTAAAAAAATTCTGTGTTTTCTACCCGTATGTACTTGTATGTCAGTCGTATGTAGTCGTATGTATTCGTATGCACCCGTATGTTACTTGTATGTACTCGTATGTACTCGTATGTACTCGTATGTTACTTGTATGTGACCCGTGTGTAGTTTTAGAAACGATCCACGTTTGCCTCTGTAAGACCAGTAGAGATTTTATTTCGATTACTCTTTCGTAATTGAAATAGTTCAGAACGAGCGTAGACAGTCTTGACAGAGCGGGAAATTTGAATTTCTTTAGAAGAGCCATGACGAGGTAAAAAATCGTTGAGGTCACAGTCATTTGAAACTTTAAACACAGGACCAGGGTTAGAGTGTACATCCATATAAATGGTAATGTCCAACGGCGGGTCATGACCAGGAATATAGAGGGAAGTAAAGCCATGCTTGGTACATTTCATAACAGAAACGTTTGACTTGAAGAAACAAGAACATAGACGAAGTTGACGTTTGAAACAAATTAACGGTTGAACACACCATGTAGTTGGGAAATCACTATCAAGCCATTGAAGGTAGTCGAAGTCAAGATATTCCATTTCAGGGTTACATAAAGATTCACTATTAAGGTTAATGACCAAATTAAAACAACGTAAAAGGAGAAAAATTAACGTAAAATTAAAGAGCTTATGAAGTTTGGCCGCCATGTCAGGCGCCGGAAGTGATCATTCACTTACAATGTATCCGTTCCCGACTAGTCTCTCACGTGTATTTATGCTAATCAGTTCAACTGCATTACGTCATCATTTCGAACACACTCCCCACCTGGACGAAAGTCAACAAATTGTTCAGAATATTAACGTGTATTAGCAATGTCAATGTCTCTATATTATCATCTACAAAGGTGATTTCTGGTGCTTGTTCTCCGTCCCTTGTGAATTGTCTTTTCTTCAAATCCTTGACTTAAACTTCGATGGGGTACAACTTTGTTAGCGGTCTTCTCAGTTCACAAGGTGTTCCTTCCTTTGTAGTAGTCTTTACGATAGCAGTTCGGCTCCTTCCATCTTTTCATTCAATTAACTTTACGATTCTTCCGATCTTCCAGGTTTGTCGCGGTGTCTTCTCTTTGTAGATGGATACTACATCTCCTTTCTTAGCACTGTTTAATTGATTTCGTCTGTCCTTATATCGATAATGTTCTCTTAACTCTGTGAGATATTCTTTCTGCCATCTACACCAGAAATGATCCAATAGCTTCTGTAGATAATTTCGTTTGCTAAGTTCCTTCGGTCCAGCGTCACTAAGTACATGTGACTTAGACTTTAGACTTTAGACTTTATTTATTTCACACATCAATTATATATATATATATACATATTTACAAGAGAAACAAAATTACACAGTAATATATACATAGATAGTTTTCTTTTTGTATTTTAAATACGTGTGATGTGTGTGGTTGTCGAAATAGCATTACACTTTCGAGTCGACAACCACACAAGGAGATAAGTTGAAATTATTAAAATAACTGACCAAGATGTTTTTTAGTGAAAGTAAAGAGAAAATATTTTTTTTGACATTGAGAGGTGAGATTTTTTTTCTTACATTGGACGATTGCAGATACAGAGATTTTTTAATTACTACAAGACTAAAGAAGACATGTTTGTAGTAATTCAAGAAGAAATTGTATAGTTTAGGTGAATTGAATTAAATTAAATTGAAATAGTTCAGTTGCATAAAAGTCTCAAGATATAAACATACGTTCATTAATTCGTCAAGTAATAGTACTTGTTTGTGACATAATTTAAAGAATTCTTTGGTAGTCACTGTATTTCCCAATACACATAAACAATTTAGGTTGTACTTTTAGATATTTCGCCATGCTAAGGTTGACAGAGATAGATTCATCTGTGGTGTAATGACCTCTTCTTCTTCTTCTGACTGTTCTTTAGTTGTAGCAATTACATCCTGTGAAGCCCACAGGTCTGTCTGTTCAGATAAGAATTGAGATCCTTTAAAACACTTATCGATTAACTGTGAAGCTAAAACCCCTCTTGAAGCAAGATCGGCAGGATTCTCTTGAATCGGACAATACCGCCACTGTTCAAGTTCTGTCAAATTTCTAATTTCCTTGAGATGTGGAGTTCTGTATATTTTTGTATCTCAACTGAAAACATTCCTGTTTACCAGGAACGCATAAACTAATGGTATTTTGTTAAGCTTCAAGAAACTCTGTAATCTATCTGGCCTAATGTAAAGAGCATCGAGACTTTTGTATGATGCGCTACCAAGAACTCCACATTAAATTATTATTATTACTAGCGGTTTTTAGCAAAAGTGAAGTGCTGCGAGTACATTAAACAATGGATACTGAAATATGTTACAGTATATGAAACTAAGCATTTGGTAATTTATTCTGGTATTTGAAGGGTTGTTTATGATAATAACCTAAGTGACTTTTTTAATGGATTTTCAAACATTCATATTAGGAAATAGTTAAGTGATACTATCTGACACCATGATAATCAAAAAGTCACTGAGGCTGTATTCATGAGTACATAGTAAATTGCCGGATAGTTTGTGACTGGCTGTTGGAGGTAAACCTCAATATGACAAACACCATTATTATTCACAATCAATAATTTTAATAAATGATTTTGTATTTCTAAATCAGACTAGACGCACACGTGCGTTCACTCGTGCCCCGGGAGCCCTTCAGCGACCGGCCCGTGCGTACTCTTCCCCGAGCCGTTTCACGCATTCTTCACTTAACCGTAACATAATAAAGACCTTTTTTGACCTTTTTAGAGAATATCTGATTAGTCAATTTGTCTGTCAGCAGCTTAGTGTTTGCCTTTATCCCAACATGCAAAAATATACCAGTTTATTCAACTTTTTATTTCACTATATATCTCAATTTTGCTGTAAAGACTTCTACAACGACGTTTTTGACACAATAACAAATCGTGTATTTTTTCGGCGTTCATGTTTCAGATGTTTTATCTATTACGTGACCAAACGCATCAGGTCAAATAGAGCCTTGATTCCATGAAAATATATAAATAAATTGTCTGGCCAGAATTGTGTTAAAATTCATTACAAAAACGTCTCAAGATCTCTTGAATGCTTGGATGAAAAATATAATTGACTTGCCTCTATATGCGTTCGTTTAGCAACATGTAGGGTGAGAAATTCGTAGATTTCCAGCTCAAAGGAATTGCTACGAGTCGCGAGAGCTTCAGTTTTCAAGTACTCCATCGGAGTTCGATATTTGGTCAAAGTATTGGAGATCAAGCTCAAAATAACAGCCCATTCTGAAGCTCTTATAAGTGTCTAGGTATATCTCGAGTTAAAAGCTCCATTTTCTATTGTCTCACTGCTGGAAAAGCCTGTCTCTGAAAGCCATTTTTTGGGCTGTCCGCCATCTTGCATTCCTAAAGTTCCTGACTGGCGTTCACTTCGAAGACCTTCGAAGAGTTCGCACTCGCTCAAAGGTGATGAATGAAGGGCATTGTTTCTTGCGCTCTGAACCAATCAGGAGCTTTAACACGTGACCGATTGCGCAAGAAAGGCCTCTTCTGGCGACGAACAGAGAGAAAAAAAAAACATTTGCATTTTATAACTCGTTCCCGGCCTAAAGGCCTGGGCACGAGTAATAATAGGGAAAGTAAATATTCTTCAAGTAGATAATTATACCTTTTGCCAAGTGAATACACTAATTAAAGTACAAACAACAGAATCGGAAATGATTCCGGAATGAGGCCACGTGTAAATATAAGACGCTATCATGTAACGTAATACCATAGGTCAAAGTCCCGGCTTAGCGAATTAATCATTTTAATGCTTCAAAATGTGACAATTCTCTAGCCTCTGATGATAGGGCGAACATAAACTAAGAAAAGCATAATATCGGGCATAATATAACAAGTATCTATGACTAAAAGTAATAACAAAGAGCGAAGACCAATCGATTCGGCTGGGAAGATACTGCAGTGATATCGTTTGAGCATCTGGTATTTCACATTTTTCTAGAGCATTCTAGCTAAGTACATACGATCTCCTTCAATAAGTATCTGATTTACCGTACACCGACTCCATTGTCGAACAGGATGAACTTGAGCATACAGCAAAGCTAAAAAACTCATAAAAGAACATTGCCTTTTCCACGAGAAGCGGCACTAAATTGTTCATCACCTTGACGAATACTTCCACATACGTATAATGTGGTGTTTCTCATAACAAGAATGAAACTTGCCTCTATAAACAACAGGCTCTCACTACAAGTAAAAGTTACCCAAGAACGTTCGAAGAACGTGATGTGCGCAGTCGTTGCCCGAACTTGTTGGCATAACTGATACCGCTGACTATACATAACATTATGATGACGTTTTGTGACGTAAAAAATCATCTCCAGTTGAAAAAATCGAGCTGCTTTTGCCTATATACTCTCGCCACAGGAAGCCCACCGAAATTAGAGTCGCTGCTCGCTACGCTCGCAGCAATTATTATTATCTGTATTCTTTTCCTTTTCATAGTTTTACAAAATATAGGTCCGTGTTCATCCCTTGAACATAAGGAGTCCATACATAGTTGTGATTGGTATTACTTGATGGATAGTGTTCTCCTTAGTATATGTGCTGTACCAAGAAGTACAATCTTCTGTAGCTCTACTATTTTTATATTTCCAGGAATTTGGTTTATATATTTATCTATTCCTTATTATTATTATTATTATTATTATTATTATTATTATTATTATTATTATTATTATTATTATTATTATTATTATTATTATTATTATTATTATTATTATTATTATTATCGGCAGTAAATACGTATGAATGCTCTAATAAGCGGTCTTGGCACTATAGGGCGCATAAGCGTAGCCTATAGGCCGCAAATCCTTACAAACTAACGACTTAATTATCTGCTTATAAACCATACTTATATATATAGAAATGAATAAATAACTTCTGATAAATGCTGAATAAACCTTATGACTTATGCCCAGTCTGAGGACATGGTCTCAATCTTAATCCTATCGTCGAATTTGGTAATATCCTAATAAAATTCATTTCCCTTAAAAAGTATACGAAAAAAAATTAAATTAAGTTAAATTAAAAAACACTTAAGCCAATCACTTATTACTTATCTTCGGAGATGTTCTCGCGATAACGGATCTAAAACACTAAAATTAAAATTCCTTATATTAATATTTCTGCTTTCTTACTGATCCATATTCCTCCTTATGATTTTGATTCGGTTTTTTTTCGATCACTTGAATAAAAGGAATGACTTTGAGACTGATTTGTTCCTTACTAAGTGGTTCTAAATTTTGGGCTGAGGATAAATGGTCAAAATATACTATTCTTTTCACGTACTCTCTTCATAGCTCAGTCGGTTAGAGCGCGGGACTGTAGTTCCTGAGGCCGTCGGTTCAAATCCGGCTGGAGAGACTATCTTTTTCGAGAAAAATAAATAAATAAATAAATAAATAAATAAATAAATAAATAAATAAATAAATAAATAAATAAATAAATAAATAAATAAATAAATAAATAAATAAATAAATAAATAAATAAATAAATAAATAAATAAATAAATAAATAAATAAATAAATAAATAAATAAATAATAAATAAATAGATAAATAAATAAATAAATAAATAAATAAATAAATAAATAAATAAATAAATAAATAAATAAATAAATAAATAAATAAATAAATAAATAAATAAAGCCAGAGGGAACTGAAGGGAGTGTAACTATTTGTCGAGGGTCGAGGGTCGAGGGTTTTACGTCGAGGGTCGAGGGGTACTAAGTCGAGGGGTAAGTCGAGGGTATCTAAATTTCCCTTAGCAAAACATTCTTCAAAGTACAAAGTAGCAAATCAGATCATTTTTTACCTCACGCTGATGAGAAACTTTTGTGCTCATGTAACGCAAGGTGATGTAATCCTAAGGTATCTCAAGTCACAATTACTTGGTGGTCCACATTTTAGAACATGGCCTGGGGACTGATAGACATCAACCTCAAGCACGCCACATATTTACATCTATCACGCAACGTACAGCAAACACATTTGGCAGAAGTAATGAAAGATTTCATAGCCATTTAATTGGCACTGTTTGATTAGTGCTATTTCGTGCTATTTAGTTGTTTCGCTCTTTCGTTGCTTACATTCTTGCTCGAAGTTTGGTTCTATGCATTGATAAATATCAGATCAGTTGAGCAGTCACTTGCTGCACTCTAATAAACATTTCGTCCTAACGTCGCACATCTGCAAAGATCACGAACAAACCTTAGAGACTGCATTCATTCCATTTGTTTTTTAATAATCAAAAAAATAAAAAGACTGAAATAAACCTACCTTGGAATGAGATTTCCCTGCCGTTTTTGCTACAAAGATCAGTGGAAAAATGCTTTTTAGCAATGAATTGTAGTTGTCCTAGCCGATACAAGGATAACCAAAACGAGAAAAGGTCGCGTCAAACGCGTTGAGAAAACATCGCGGTCACATGTCTGCGCATGAGCAAGATCCCGTGTCTTGACGACGGGCCCCCAACCTAATGCTTCTTCATACGAAAACGTCTTTTCTTTTTAATTCAAATTTTTGAACATAATTGAAAAACCAGCGATGTACCACACATAAGGCATTCACTTTAACTTTGCGTTACGCCGGACATCTATCATTATTCGTGAAACAGCAACTCCAAAGCGTGATAGCTATAAGTGATGAGTGATAGCTTACAGCTACATTCTTGCAAACGGTCATGATCTTTGATATTTTCTGGAGATAACGATGGTACAGTTTTGATTTTTCACTATTTTTTTACATATTTGGAAAGAGGATTTGAAAATAACGTATGCTCATTGAGTCTTTCTTCATTGGCTAGAGATTTTCTTTCCATTTTCGTTCCTAATTATGGCGTGTGGTATACTTTCATTTGCATAGTCACGCATCCGCATAGCCGGCACCCGTTATAACATCACGTGTGACTAGCGTATCACAACATTCTTTTCTGTTCTGTTGTTATTATTATTTATATTTTTAGTTCTTACTTTGTATCTTACTTATTGAAATTTGTACATACAACTGCGAATTGAGCGTTATTATAATTATGATATATTATTATACCCTCGACTTACCCCTCGACTTAGTACCCCTCGACCCTCGACGTAAAACCCTCGACCCTCGACCCTCGACAAATAGCTACACTCAACTGAAGGCAGTATTTGTTGTACTTAATAAAATAAAATTTGATCTTGTTTGAAATTCCGAAAACGTCGTTCGGTTGCTGCGCAACGGAGTGTTCCCAGTATTGCGTTCGTGGGAGAGTGTTGGATCCCAAGACGAGAGGTTCCCCTTCGGACGGCTTCGCCGTCCGTGTTTGTCGACCCCTTCCCCCCCCTCCCCCGGAAGGGTTGGGGTGGGGGAGGGGGGAAGGGGATGACGACTCTTCGTGGGTTTGTGGGCACTATTAGTGTGCATTTTGTTCGGTATTTATAGGTTTTCTTTCAAAACACTGTGTTTCAAAGGCGCGCACATCCCTTGCTGTGCATTTTGTTCGGTATTTATGTTTCTATCAGAAAAACTGTGTTTCAAAGGCACACACATCCCTCGCGGTCATTTTGTTCGGTAATTATGTTAATCAAAACACTGTGTTTCAAAGACACACACATCCCTCGCGATCATTTTGTTCGGTAATTATGTTTATTTCAAAACACTGTGTTTCAAAGGCGCGCATTCAGTGGTGTCTTTAATTTTCAAGTATTTTTAAAATGTATCGTTTTTAGTGTGCAAACTCTAGTATTTCAAGAATTTGTTGTTTTTTTTGGTATTTTGAAGATTTTATAACGTTCCCAATTTTACAAATCAAACCAAGAATTTCTTTCAACATGATAGTCAACTATATTGTTTTTGCAGGTGGTTGAATCGAACACAATAGACCCTTAAGTGTGGTACGTGTCACTACCAATTCGTTCTTTTCTTTGAAATTCCGAAAACGTTGCTCGGTTGCTGCGCAACGGAGTTCTCAGTATTACGTTTGTTCCTCGGTCGCACGAGTGATGGAAGCTTACTCAGACGCACCGAAAAGAATTTCTTTTGTTTTTCTGCTCTGGAATATTTGTTTGGTTGCTGCGCAATGGAGTTTTCAATCCTGCAAGCGGATCGCCGGCGCGTGACTCCCTGGTCGTTGTTGTGTGACTCCCCTTGCAGCACCGTCGCGTGACATCCCCTCTATCGGGGGCGTGACTTCCACTGCACCGCTGGTACCGGCGCTCAGGTGGCGTTGAACTCTTACTTTCCTACTACTCCTCTCTGCTGACACCCTTTTTGTTTGTACAAATAAAGTTGTTATAAACTAGCTTTAAGCAATGCTTATGTGAGTGCTGCCAAAAGAATTTTAAAGGAAGGCAAAGCGCTCTATATGTGGGATGCTTAACATTTAAGCAAAAACTTTCAAGAAATCTTATCAAATTTGGCTCTTCGTACCAAAGAAAAACGATCTTCCTTTGCACAAATTAAAGTTCCGAGTCAAACACTAAAACCAGGAATTCCAAATAGCACATGTGAGTAATAATAATACTTTAATATTTATATAGCGAATAATATATATCTAAAAAATACATAACAAATACACTAAATATCCTAGATTATATATATCTTATTAGACAGTTTTGTGTGGAGTATGGCTGGATATTTTACGAGTCACGCAGTATTTTGGCGACTCAAGCATATTAAGGCTTGGGTTGTCTGCCAATTAGCCAGAATTTTGTTTCTTAAATAATTCCCTTGCTTTTAGAAATATTGCATCAATATTTTTATGAGAGCTGTAGATAAAAAAATGTGACAGACTGAGACAAATATTTTGCATTTTCTTGGTCACGTGACTTTAAGGCAGCAAAAACGGTTTTTTGAAAATGGGGAGTACAGAGCCTCATTAAATGAAGCTGAAATTCACATTGTTCTAAAGGTACTTAGAGCACATATATGAATTAGCCTTTGCATGTGGTCTATCTATGTTGAGAAAGGAGTTATTTCAGAAAAATATATATGCAAATTAGGTCACGTGACCTATTTTCTTAAATAACTCTTTATGTGAGCTATTTTTCCAAATGGAAAAGGCTGATTTGGAAAGCCCTCTCCGAAAGAAACAAGAAAACATGCAATTCATAAACATTGAAATGTTTGTTGTGCACACCATTTCTAATTGAAATTTTTCAGTTAAAAACATGGTCCAGCAAGTCACGTGACACTCCAACAAAAGTCAGCACTCATGGAAAAGATTTCAGTCGATGGATACTAAATGAAAATTACCAAAATATGGAGATTTCCACATTGGATAAGTCGTGAGATTCGTAAAACCTAAAATTCATACAAATCGATCAAAACCCAAGCCTTAATATACTTGCGAGCCTTTACAAATACTGTCTAATAAGTTATTTATTATCCAACGGACCTTGGTTTTAGCGCAAAGGAAGCATTTTCCGATCCTTTCATTGCCGCGTGACGTCGCGTTACTCAACGTGACCAGCAGGACGATTTTTGATTGGCTAATACGCACAAACTGGTTAAACAAGTTTTCTGACAGTTGTAGTCACGTTCTGTCATCTATGGTCGAATTTTCATCTAAATTCGTCTGTTTTCTGTTAAAATTTGTTGCCCATAAGGCAAACTACGTCTTTTGGAAAACTGGAACTACAAAGCTCTTGACTAAAATGAAGTGTGAAGAAAATTTGCGACCTTTGAGAGCCGTTTTCATCAAAACAAGTGCCAGTTGAAAGTCTGAAGTTGGTTGGAAACGAGATCAGTAGAGTAGCCTTTTCTAAAGCCAAATTGAAACTTATTGTACAAAACATTGCGTTTTCGATGAAAGCCGAGGGCTGATCATAAATTAGTCGTTAGAGAATTTTACTGAATGGCAATAAGGTTGAGATTATTGATCTGTAGTTGTTAGCGTCAGTTGTTTTACCGTTTTTGTAAATTGGAGTGACTTTGGAGATCTTTAGAATATCAGGAACTATTCCTGTGGAAATAGATAGGTTGTATAAAGGAGTAAATACTTTCGAAAGTGGTTCGCAAACAATTTTTATAATTTTATTGAGAATTCCGAGAGACTACAATACTAAGCTAGAAGTTGGCAATGTTTTGATAAAAGATGTTGGATCAATATTGGTTGATTCAATACGCTTGGGTCGCCCCGTACTTCTGTTGAAATAACAAAAACAAAGAATGGTTGGATTATTGTGAACAATGTTTTTTGTTCTAGCCTTCATTGTTTGTTTTACTGCTCTTTGTTCTTTCAACAAATCAGACAATTCGTTCTGATCGGTATGGGGTACCTGATACGCTTAGCCAAGGCAGAGCCGACGTTAACGAAATTTGATTAAGCTAATTATCTATTTCTTTTTTATCTACAAAAGTTTTATCATTTCTTATTATAGTAGACGGAGAGGCTTGATCCTTGCATTTCCTTTTGATAGGTGTACCAAGAAAAGCAATGCTGCTCGTTTTTCTACGCGAATACAAAATTGTTTGTTGCAAGTTGAGAGAATCCTGTATTCTCATTATTGGCCGAGAAAATCAATTGCTGCAACACGAGTTGAGTCGAAATTGTAATACGTACCAAATGTTCAAATGTTGTTTCAGAAGTAGAACGACCTTCTACTTTCTGCAACAAAATTTCTCAACTTGCAACAAGTAATTTTGTCACGAGACAAGTTTGAATTGGAGTGGAAAAACGTGCATCATTGCTTTTCAACTCGTCTCGCAGCAGTGTTGCGCGGGGACAAGCTGAGTAATTTTGTTGCTCGTATTACCGTAGTTTAAAGGAATTCGGGAAACGAGCAGTTCTTTGAATGATGGAAGTGATGGTACTTGTCCTGAACAATGTTAAACAAATACGAACTACAATAAGTGACAGAAACCATACAAATGAGAGAGTTTACCACCACGTGATAACACCATTTCTTCTTCCACACTCGACACACCGCGATATTCATAACACGTGTTTGAATCAAAACTGAAATGGTATTAAAGAATAGGTCGATCAAAAGACCGGCTGTGGCGCGTTTGAAAAACTCCATGATTATTGTGTTATCAATGAAGGGTTTTTCACGAGTGTAAAGTGCTTGATAAACTGTCATGAATCCCAACACACTGATCAAACCAGTTGTTTCTTGTAACATCATTTGGATGCTTACATCAGCAATAAATCGACGGTTTCTTGGACTGCGATATTTGGACATTGGCCTCCTTTGGCATCGTACTAAACGATATAAATATTCCAAGATGTGATCTCTCATTGTTACTGTAATCCGTTCAATAAGGTCAACCATTGCATGAGCTATTCCAAGACCAACAAAGTAAGTAAAGCCCTTTAATTCTGACTGCATAACGCGAAATACCACGGCCGATACTGTATAAACCGTAGCTACTAGAACATGGGCGGTGCCAGGGTGAAGAATGCCAAACAAAGTCTGTGCCTCCAAGCAACAAACAACTTTTGGAATGACAGATATTAATGGAATACAAGAAGCGATGAAGACTTTGATGTGATCGTCTTGCCGAAGGTACCAAGGAAATACGACGTTCCAGACCAACACCACTATGGGAAGTCCCAAAATAAACTGTGCTGATAGAGTAAAATCCAACTTGAGAGTGTTTTTCAAAGATCGGGGATAAAAGTGACGAGCAATAAGATAATTGTTTATGAGGATGATGCCGATGAACACAGCATTCAGAGGAAAGGTCCTCCAAGAAGCTCCGTATATCCCTAACATTTGAAGGTAGAACCTGTACGATATGGCGATAAAAGCAGATAAAACGTTGAGCGTCAACAGGTGGAGATCTCTGATGAGGGAAAATGGAAACACTGCGACAACGCTTATAAAATTCCACATATGAATAAAACTTGCTTCTATAGCTTGGGTAGTAACTCGAAGTATTTGAACATTTTTGGGCATTTTGTTCCATTGGTCGGTCATCTCAAAACACCATTCAGCGAAGGTAAAGTCCACAATTTCGATGCCGACGACTAGCAACCCAGTTAGTGCTGCTGCCACCGTTTGAATCAGTAATACTATTTTAAGACATTCCTTGAGAGATGTTTGAAAGGAAGGCAAACTCTGTCTCCATGCTTTGGGATTTTCCTCGTGGTCGTCTGGTGGATCGAATTCTTGGAAAAGACAATCATTTTCATCGAATTCTGTGAAATCACGGAGAACTTCTGTGGCTGATGTTTCTGTTATCAAACCTTCTTCTACTTGACAATTGCCACGGTAATAATAAGACTCCATCAAGGCAATACCTGTGCAATTCTCCACCAGAAATGCAATCAAAGCAAGAATCTCGGAAATCATCTTGGTAACATACGATTTCAGACTAGTTTATATATATGTAGTTGATATAGTTCCTCGATTGCAGTCAACAATATCAATAACAATTGAAAATAGAGAGTATTCTTTTTTTTTATATTGCTTCTCACGTTTTCTCACTTTCGACTTACATTTCTCTTTCGAGCATCAAGTAACCAATAGGCTACTAGTTCGATATAGCGTTAACAATAATTTGTAACAAATCAAATAGGTGTTTCGTGTCTTCTACGTTTGATTAATTTAACAATCCAATCCATCATTATGAAAGTCCTTTAAATTATACAAACTTTGTCTGAGGTTCCTAGAAAGATACTCAAATATATATATATAATTGAAGAAGCTACTGGGAATTATCGTAGAAAATTTGAGTGCAAAATTACTAAACTCATTCGTTACCTTTTCGTCATAGTTTCAGATCGAGTCTCACTTTTGTATGAGTGCTTTTCACTTCCTCATCCAAAAAGACGGCTGTGTCATTTTTTGACCGTAGTCAAATGATTTTATTCTTTTATTAGATAAGTTGTATTCAATCGTGGGTCTTTTTAAGAAATAGAATTGCAGGAAGCTTGGAAAACGATGGACACTGTTGATGATATTTTTGTAGGAGTGCCTTTCAGTTTCTCATCCAATTCAAAAAGACGTCTGTGTCACTTCTCATGTTTTGACCGTAGTCACACGATTTGTTTTCTTCTATTAGATAACATATTCAATCGTGGGTCTTTTTAAGAATTAGAACAGCAAGAAGCTTGGAAAACGATGGACACTGTTGATGATACCGTGTTTCGGACGGTCTCAAGCGTCCACCAGAATTTTTGAACTCCATGCAGTAAACAGTTTAAGAGGAAACTAATTTACATTGAAATATCATCAACAGTATCCATTGTTTTCTAAACTTCTCTTAATTCTATTTCGGAGTTTTGCGTCCCGGGGGACGGGACGGATGAAATTTAACGTAAAATTAAAACTAATTGGTACGGGATGCATGCGGGGGAGGAAAACCTGTTGTGATTTCGATTCTTTCCGTGATTTATTTTTTAATTTCAATGCATGTATAATGAAGATACTTGATATAACGATGAACATACAATAGATAGTTTTCTTCACAATTCCAAAATTAGATAGTTTCTTGAGAATTTCTTCCAGTTTCTTCTTGAATTACTCTCTCTTTCTTTCTCTCTTTCTCATACACACTTACAATGTGTCCGTTCCCGACTAGTCTCTCACGTGTATTTATGCTAATCAGTTCAACTGCATTACGTCATCATTTCGAACACACTCCCCACCTGGACGAAAGTCTTGGGTAGTCACTGTATTTCTCAATACACATAAACAATTCAGGTTGTACTTTTAGATATTTCGCCATGCTAAGGTTGACAGAGATAGATTCATCCTGTGGTGGTAATGACCTCTTCTTGTTCTTCCGACTGTTCTTTAGTTGTAGCAATTACATCCTAGCTGGAGTGAAGGCCATAGGTCTGTCTGTTCAGATAAGAATTGAGATCCTTTAAAACACTTATCGATTAACTGTAAAGCTAAAACCCCTCTTGAAGCTAGATCGGCAGGATTCTCTTGAGTCGGACAATACCGCCACTGTTCAAGTTCTGTCAAATTTCTATTTTCCTTGATTGTGGAGTTCTGTATACCTACTGTTTTTGTATCTCAACTGAAAACATTCCTGTTTACCAGGAACGCATAAACTAATGCTATTTCGTTAAACTTCAAGAAACTCTGTAATCTATCTGGCCTAATGTGAAGAGCATCGAGACTTTTGTATGATGCGCTACCAAGAACTCCACATGAAATTGTTATCATTATTATTATTCTGTTTCTTTGCTCCATTCTTAATCCAGTGTAAAACTGGATTACAGTAAAACAGGGGGTCACCTCTATATGGGGATTCAGTTCCTCTCTGCTGACACCCTTTTTGTTTGTACAAATAAAGTTGTTATAAACTACCTTTAAGTAATGCTTATGTGAGTGCTGCCAAAAGAATTTTAAACGGAGGCAAAGCGCTCTAAATTTGGCTCAGTCTTTGTACCAAAGAAAAACGATCTTCCTTTGCACAAATTAAAGTTCCAAGTCAAACACTAAAACCAGGAATTCCAAATAGCACATGTGAGTAATAATAATACTTTAATATTTATATAACGCCTTTCTCAGTGCTCAAAGTGCTGTGAAAAACCTAATTACAATATAATATAAAGACTAAATATTAAATTAAAGAGAAAAAACCGGTTTGCGAACAGGTTTGTTCAACTTTCCCAGTACTAGTACTTTTACTGTTTTTATTGGCTAACTGCTATCGAATGTAAAACTGGTTTTAACCGGTTTGGTAGGTGGTTGAATCCACGGGGTGACCGCTTTCTCAAATCAGATGGCTAAAATAGGAATGCTGCCGGCGCTCGCTCGCTGAGGCTCGCTCGCTTGGCAGCAATAAACAATAAATAAATAAACAAACAAACAAACAAACAAACAAACAAACAAACAAACAAACAAACAAACAAACAAACAAACAAACAAACAAACAAACAAACAAACAAACAAACAAACAAACAAACAAACAAACAAACAAACAAACAAACAAACAAACAAACAAATAAATAAATAAATAAATAAATAAATAAATAAATAAATAACAGTAGCTTATCAGTTGGGATAACTCGGTTTCTAATTAATTCTTAATCTGATCTGCTAATCGAACTGTTACAAGAATAGCTTGTAATTCCAAGCGTGGGATTGTTTGTTCATTTAACTCTTGTTTTGGAGGCAACGAGGCTACTACCATCAAACCCTCAATGGCATATATAACTCGTGGATTGGATTAACATCGAGTTATAGTGATTTATAGCAGCTTCTCAGTTGGGCTTCCTGTGGTGGTTACGATCTATGCATGCAAGATTATTACGCCCTGAATGGAATCAGTCCAGACAGAGACATCTTTAAAGCAATATATTTTTATTAGCACCAAATTTAAACAGAAAGATTAAACCGACCTTTACAGCTTTTTTAGAGAAATTTCATAGTCATTTTGAATGATCAAATATTAATGAGTTACTGTAATTTCTTTAGCGAAAAAGAGTCATTAGCTATAAAAGAAAAAAATATGTGGGGAAAAAAAAGCAAAAAAAAAGAACCCCGTTGATTACCACCGATACTCGAACTACGGACCTTTCGCTGCTTTTAGAAATCCATGGCTATGTTCACTTGACCATCGAGAAGTTGCATGACTTCGGTAATTAAATTTTTGTGGTTACTGGCTTTTTATAAAAGCCAGTAGCACTACGTCATCGAGTGCGTAAGTCCGATAGTCCGTGACTTTAATTTCCGAAGTAGTCACTTCGGGTGAAAGTCGGATGAGAACGAATCGAAGCTGGATAACAACATGGCGTCTTGGCAAAACAATTCTTTGCTAAGTTCAGAGCCTTCAGGAAGAAAATTGAACAGTTATTCTACGTATTTTTGTGGTAATAATATACATGCAAAAATTTCTCGATGCTGATTGGCTAAGAGCAGTGCTGTTTCGAGGAAATTTAGTGCAGAAAAAAGGAAATTTAGTGCCAAAAAAAGGAAATTTAGTGCAAATTTCTTTTGGCGGAAAACAGTCAAAATGCACTTAAACGTCAAATTCTTCTTTTTATTCATCAAAGAAACAATTTATAAAACACTTTTAGTGGGATTTGTTTCCAAAATTGTCGAAAATATGCAAGAAAAATGTCAAAAAGTGCCCAAGTTTCGGGTGAAAAGTTTTGAATTTTTCCCTTGAGCGCGCGCTTGGTGACGACATTCGAACACTAGGCGCGCGCTAACCTGATTTTTCAACTGAAAAGCTACAGAAAACTTGAAAATATTGCTCGAATTTTTGCATGTATATTATTAAAAGGAAATAATATGGTTTACTCGTGCAATTTAGAATAAATTTGACTCGTGAGTTTTCAAAGAGCACAAATTGCACTCGCCCTACGGGCTCGTGCAATTTTGAACTCTTTGAAAACTCACTCGTGCAAATTTATTCTAAATTGCACTCGTAACCATATTATTTCCTATACTAATTTAGACTGTTTGCATTGAACAGTGTAACACTGAAATCAAGTCGCGCACGATAATCTTCTACTTCAAACTGAACGGAATGTACGTAGAGGCTGGACGATTTGGAAAGAAATGTATGGAAAACTGGAAAGCTCACAGATGAATAATACAAACTGCTCAGGAAGAAATGCTGCTGCTTATTGTTAATCGTTATTGCAGTGAGTACAAAGATTTAACTATACTGTTATAGTTTTCATTCGCGCACCAAGTGCAATATGCTTACTTCGTCCACATGTACAAATACTCAAAATATATTCTTTGCCATACATTTTCTTATAAGAATGGCAGTCATTTTGTATATTTTGCGCGCTACAGCGCATGCGCCTCGCCATCTTGACCCAAATTTCTGGCAATGACTTTTAGCATTTTAGAGCATGCATTAAGTTCAGTGAAATTAGTCGATGCAATCACAATTGTGTTGAAGTCTTCTGTAGACTCAAACGAAAACAAAACTTCCCACCGCTGTTTTTTGGGAAGAAGCTGTCTCTCGAGCTTCCTAGCTATCTCTGATACTTCGAAACACAGGAGTCCCAAGAGCACTTACTAGTAAAAAATGTACGTGTCAATAATTAATAATAATAATAATAATAATAATAATAATAATAATAATAATAATTTATAAAAACGTTACAATAATCTAAACAATATTAGCTGTTAGGAATTAAAAATAACTAATTACAAAATTCTAAAAAATATAAAAAGAAAACTTAACACTTAAAAAATAAAAATAAAAATTACCTAATACCAGCAAGATTGGTATTAATACTAAAATCCAATAAAAATTCATGTTCATTGTTCTTAAAAAAAGGAGTGCGTGAGCCTCTAATGCACGTTATTACAGCTTTTAAAATCTCAAACGACAATCTGGTTCTTATATAAGTAATTGTGTCCGAATAGCTTTGCCCAGTTTTGTTCGATAATTTCTCCGCAAGAGTTTTTAGGAAAATTTGACTTTCGTTGCCCATTCCACCATTGGTTCCAAAGATTAAAGGTGTGAAGGAACCCATTTCCACGTCTAGAACCCTCTGTTGGTACTTTCGTTTCTTCTCTTGTTCCTGCTCCTTGAAGATTGACGAGGTGGTCTTGTTCTGATTGCTCTTGGAGTTTACATGCGACACTCGTACATCGAAAAATGCTGTAACTCCTCGTTGCCAGAACCCCCCAGCTTTTATGTCCAAGCGTGCATCTTGACTTGTGGTTGTGGATTTTAGATCGAAGTGTTCTCCATTTAGTGGAATCAGCAGAGGCTCAGCTTGGACATTATGGCAGACTTTGCTCAATAATATAGTTAAGAAATCACGTACGTTATCATGTCTTTGGGCAATGAAGCCTCCCTTCTTGCAAGATAAGGCGTGATTGACGTTGAAGGACGAACCACATGGGCAGGTCTGTGGTAAATCACTTAGCGGCATATTGTATCGTAGGCGCAGAGCATCCCTGAACTCTTGCTTGTTCAGAACTAGATCTTGGTTTTCGTAAGGTATAGCATTTAGCCAGGAGCTTGCACCTTTATCTCGTGCTTGAGCGACTTGTCTGAGCAGAGGCTCTGGTAGCGAAGCGTCAATTTCTTCAAACTGGATTAAGTTCTCTGCCTTAATTGACTGTTGTTGTTTTATCACGTCCTCTGAGGTCGTAGTCATCGTTGTACTTTGCGTTGTAATAGACTCTACGTGTGAAGCCGTTATTAACTTTGATGCAACATACAATACAATACAATACAAAAACTTTATTTAAACACAATAATGCTAACAGTTAAAAAAAATGGTTTACATAGCAGTCGTGTATATTAAAAATAGAATAAAAATACAATTATTGTAATCTAGTATGAGTAATATCTAATATTGACTAAAGTATAGATATAATATATACAAGTGAAGCCAATGCCAGGAAAAAAACTAGTTTAACCTCTCATTGAGTGATATTATGTCTTTCAAGGCTGCTTTCCTAAAAGAATTGATATTTTCTTTAGACTTAGCGTCATGTGAAAGACTATTCCATAGCTTAGCTCCCCTATATGTAACGCTTCGTTTTCCATATTCGGTCTTGAAACCTTTAATATGGAAATTTGATGCTGAGCCCCTTAAATTGTGGGTTGTGAATGTTGATAGTCTATTGAATAGATTTGTAAGATAAATAGGTGCTTGATTATTAAAACACCTATACATCATGCATGTCATCCGCAAGTCTCTACGGATGTGAAGCGGGTGCCAATCGAGAGACTTGAGGATGTCAGCTGATCTGGTTTCATAAGTAGCGCCACTAATGATGCGAGCTGCTCTATTTTGCAACTTTTGTAGTTTCTCAGCTAAACCCTTATTCAGATCACCCCACACTTCAGCACAATAATCAAAGTGAGGTACTATTAATGCATTGTAGATTTGAATAAGGATATCTCGTGTGACAAAAAGTTTAGCGCGTCTTAAAGCACTTAGTGCAGATTTGACTTTTTTGATTAATTGTTCAACATGACAATTCCAGTTTAAGTTTATAAGCACACATATTGCTGTGGCGTCTCTTCTCTTAGGGCAGGCATGCCTAAACCTCCTTTAGCCGGGGATAAGGTTAAAAGCCTACACAGCTCTTCAGGTAATGGTTCCGTTTGATCAAAAAGCGTTGGGAGAAACATTTCATTTATCACTTCATCAATAGGATCAATATAGTCCTCAAAAAATTCAATTGTTCGCATAAAGTATGTGAACTTGGACTTGCATCCCTTTGTAAAAGCGATATAGGCTGATTGTGGTTGGGTCTTTGCAATCTCTGTGAGAGTTTTAATTTCTTCTTTCCATTTGTAGATTTTCTCATTGCAGAATTGATCTTTATAAATCTTTGATCCAATGACGGCACCAAGGTGGCGTTTACCTTCGGTTGTGACGTTAACCTCTTCTCCAAATACCTGTTTCGCTTCGGAAACCAGAGCTTCTGACTTCACAATCAGCCAGCTTTTGGATCCATTGACAAAATATCCATACTTTTTGCCTTCTTGTTCCAGATGTTACCAATTAAATAAAGAAACGATTCTTCCTGCTCCCGCAGAATCATCAGCTAACCATACTTCTTTTACATCAGGTATAGAAGTTCTTAAAGCTTGAATTAAAGTAGATGTATTTACTGAATACCATGGCATAGCTAATGGGTCACCTTGTGTAGTACCCTCTTGAGATAGGATTTCTCCACTACCACATATAAACAATCTGGAAGGGCTTCTATAAGTATTAATCACGTACAAGGATATTTCCTTGCAGGTAATCCGAATGTTGTGCATGGCTACAGACCGGTTCATCTGGTTGAAGGCATTACTTGCATCGATCAGCAGTACTCCATCTGTATCCTCTTCATCAAAAATCTGACTCATTGCGTGAATAGCTGCTTCGGCACCTCCACTGTGCCCAGCACATACTTGTAGAGGACCTGCTGCTTGTTTTAGTTCTTCTTTAAAGAATGCAGACACAGTTTTACCGATAATTCGCCGTAGGACCTCTCCTACTCCTATTGGTCGAATTCCGGGATTCTTATCCAACGGTATAAGCCTGCATGAAGTATAGCTCTCTAGCAGGAATGGGTGGTAGGAAAAGTTTAGCAGATTTCTGGTCATAATTACTATTTCTTCTCTCAGTAATTTTCCTTCAACATTGAAATTCTTTGAACAGAGTATTCTTCGGTAAAGTTCAGCGTCCATTCCTGAAGGTCCAGCAGATCCTCTTGTCCTCATTGCTGCATTGTAGATCATTTGTTCATCAATTAAGTCAAAGATACCAGGAGGATTAGGTTCCAGGGGACCATTCAAGAGACTTTCAGCTTCGATATCAGCAGCTGAAGGATGTTTCTCTTTGAGCTCTTTCAAGACTTCGGGTGATAAAGTAAGAGTACCTGAAGATGTCTCTCTGTCAAGAAGCTTTATGGCGGCTGATAGCTTTCCTTGCAGGAACTAGTTTTGCAAACACTTTGGAGATGTCCTCTATAGATCTAGCTTTTTTCAACTTGCTAAACCTGTTCTGTATGAACCTTATTTCTTTCATCAAAATAGATAGGTCTCCTTGTCTCCATCAGCACAACCTGCGTTCGATAGCTGCACTGTGTTCCTTACTTTTGGAGGTTGCGGAAGGCTTTTGTAGAATCAGCGAAGGAAGCACCATAAATGCTTTCAAGGCAATGGAATTTAAACCACCATTGGAGTTAAATTGCTTTAAGGTGTCTCGATCGAAATTCCAAGCGCATCGAGGCGCTTCGATAAAACGCTTCCAAAATCTTCCTTTCGTCTTCGATTGCAATAAAAAGTTTTGCTTATTGTACGTCATTTATTGAGAATCACGAACACACTAAAAATATATGGAAATGATACGCGAATGAGACACAAAATAGCAAAAACTACACACCACTATTTTCATAAAATTGCAATTCACGCAAAATTAAGCGCTAAGATTTTAACCGCATTCACAGAATCATGAAACGCTAACCTAATCTAGCTGGTAGATCAATAGGAAAAAAATTGTAGGACAGGATTCTGAGATAATTACGATGTTTGAAATTGTACCTCTTGAACTGACTCGGAAGTTTGGACTCATTTTGCGTTATCCAGTTTAGCTTTAACGCCGCCACAATACACGGACAGAATGATCAATGTTTCTTCTAACTACCTGCCAAGTGAAATTGTCTTTGGTTAGATAGAAGAAAAGTTGTAATCGGCCGTATAAGTGAAGTTTTATACTCCAAAATATCCACAAATTGCAAAATGCACGTTTTTCGAAATTACAGAGCATTTAACCCGTGCAATTCGAGCGAAACCTCTCAATAAAGAAGTTCTGTCCTTAATACAAGTTCTTACCTGCATTTTGGGTGTTAGACTTATTTCATTGCTGCAAAATAAAATTTTAAAGTAAGGCACCTTCACGTCGATGCCGCTCGAATCGTTTGTTGTTATCGGATTGCCACTATGCAAATTAGCTAGCCTCTAAGGAATTCACACTTTTGACAGGGGGGCGCTAACATGCGTACTTTGTTAATTTATACACCGCAACTTCAGATTTTATTTTCATTCTTTTTTCAAAGAAAAATGAAAAGAGAACTTAACAAAGTATGCAAAGAATACAAGATTGAACAGACTAATGTCATCATTGATGTGCTTGGAGGATGGAGCGAGGCAGTCGAGAGAGATATCATTGGTATCGTTGGGGAGAAAGCATCAAAGGTTCTAAAGAAGATGCAGAGGAACATCATTTCCAGCTCACTGAACACTGCCAGAACATTTAAAGTATTCACTTGATGAACTATGAATGCATCTAATGTAGTTGTAATAATATTATTTCTGAGAACATTTAAAGCATTGACTTGATGGAACCGAATATGAATGAATTTAATGTAGTTGCAATAATATTATTCTATGTTTCGAAGCATTATTTTATTTCCCAGCTCATTGAACATTGCCAGAACATTTAAAGTATAGGCCTTTATCAGCATATTTTTATTGGAATATTTCTTAACCTTTATTTATTTAATTTTTTTCTTTCATTGAAGTTTCTTTGTATCTCTAAGACACATAGGTTACGCTTCGCGTCCTATGTGTCCTTGTAATTAGTGCATATAGACGTTAATAAACTGCATAATAATAATAATAATTTTAAAATTCAAACAGACAAGCCTCTGGAGTTCAACAGGCCGGACATAACAGTATTGAACAAGAAGGAGGACACATGTTGGATTATAGATGTAGCTTGTCCCTTTGACACAAGAGTGCATGAAAAAGAAAAGGAAATTAAAAACTGAGAAATACCAGGACCTGAAAAGAGAAATGTTACGTATATGGAAATGCAAGACCATCAAAATTATCCCAGTGGTAATGGGGGCACTAGGTTCAGTCTCTCCTCAACTAGACAAGTGGCTGCAGTTAATTGGGATGACAAACTATCTGCAAACAATTCAAAAAGCATGCCTACTGGGAACAGCGAGGATCCTAAGAAAAGTGATGGACATGGAATGTTAAGGGTTAAGATTTGTAAAGAAGGGTTTTTACTTGGGTACCTGAGGGCACGGGATGTGCCCTGATACTCATTTTATTCTAGCAACATCAATAATATTTATTCAGGAAAGCTCACGTCACATTACGTGGTTTTCAGTGAGGTCCTGCAGAGTACATAAATTTGAATTAAGAAAAAAAAATTACAAGAAATCACAAAAACATAGTTACAAATATGAAATTAATGAAAGAATATGATGAAAAGAATGTGCAAGTTTCAGTTAAGGTGGCTGGACCCTATTTCGCCAGTGCGCGGGTAGTCGAATTGAAGCGGCTATTAATTGCGTTACAGAATTAAGTTGACCAAACTTTTTACGCACACCTACTACAAATGGACCAAATTTTATAATGATGCTAGTTTGGTTGAAATCGGAGCTTTTTTAACATCGAAATTGTTATACACTGGATTTGAAATTTTGCCAATTTTCTCAAAATCCAGACCTCGACGAGCAAAACGATTTATGAGACTTTGTAAATCAAATGTTTGTCTATAATGTGAGAGCGTTTCAAGAAATTCTATTAAGCCGATTTTGAGTAAAAACGGAGCAATTATTTGACTTTAAAGAAATTTAAAACCGCGGGTGCTCTACTAAATTTATTTTATAACAATAATTTTCCAAAGAAAAGTTGCAATATTTTTAGTTATAAATAATACCAAGGCATGGTTCTTTATTTTGTCAATATGTCATCGTATTTGCTATTTTTGATCGCCGTTGAGACGACTGTACGTAAAGCACTTAATTGCTGCGTTTATCTCGGAATTTCGACATCCACGTTAATAATACTGTTTCTTGAAAACTAGTAGATCAATTTTTTATTTATTTCTCGATATTGAATATTCAATCCTTTACCAGTAAGGTGTATAAATTACAAAGGCATTGAAGATTTTTAAGACCATTAAATAATTTTTTAAACATGGCCATATGTGCATCTCTATTCTCCGAGTTGTAACGCAATTAATAGCCGCTTCAATTCGACTACCCGCGCACTGGCGAAATAGGGTCCAGCCACCTTAATGTTCTTAATTCCACAACTGAAAAGAAAGTTTGCCATGTGTAAAATTGTACAGCTTGGTGACTGGGCTGGTATTCTAGACTACGACAAGGTACCACTTTTACCAGTGAACAACAAGCAAAAGTGTGTTAAAGTTGTAAATATTCAACCCGTAGTGCATAAAGGCAAGAAAAGGAAACTGCTTTCAATAGAAGGCGGAAGGGTTTATAAAGTTAAGCGATCGAAATCAGAAGATACTGTAAAAGAAGGACAATTTATTTAAAAACATCTGTTACTGTAAAATATGACTTAAGTATTACACTATACGTGTGTGTCTTTATTATTTATAAATAAGAGAACACGATATTAAAGTTAACGTTATTGGAGCAGTTAAAGTCTCGGGTGTACTTAAAAGTAAACTCAACTTTTTTGCTATGCTCAATGAAACAAACATAGGTTTTGTTTGACCTTGCTCCACTGCACTTTGCCTCGCTTCCATGTTTTACCCTAAAATCAGTACGATTTTATACTCGTCAACCCCCCTCCCCTTTTTTTCTCCCTTTTGAGATACTAGGTAGAATGAAATTTCTAAGGGAATGATTTGTCCAAGACTGACCACCTCTAGCCACCTCACACTTCCAATCTAGGACTTCCTTCATTTTGGTGTTACTTCTAATAACACTACTAACGAAGTGTAGATAAAGAAGCTTTAAGCATTAAGGTTTTTTTGTATTCTCATTACTACAATCAATACAGTATATAGTGTACAATTAATTTCAAACTTCAAACTATAGCAGTTTAGTTTACTAAAAAAAGAAAACCGAAATCATATTTCTCATGACTATCTATATACAAAATAAGAACGATTTAGCCATAAAGCATTTGCTGACTGAAAAGACAGTTTCCTAAGCGCCTTAACTTGAACGTAGTTTCACTTAGAAGTAAAAATAAAGTTTTACAAGATATAGTCAGGCCCAGCTCACACGTTTGCGATTGCGTTAATTAACGCATAAAAAATCTGTGTCCACACCACGATGACCGTTTACAGTTCGTTTTAGCGGCGTCCACACGAACGTCTTAATATTTGTAAACGTATTTATTTCTATTTAGACCCGTTAGTGTCCACATGTACACGTAAACGCGTTTATCCAGTTGGAAGAGCGACTTTCCAAAGGTATCCGTTTACGGTGAGCATTTCAGGCGGTTTTCGTGCGCACGGAATTGGAAGGCCTAAACGCGTGGACATTCTGCCGGCGGTACGGTAATACAAGCAACAAAATCACTCAACTGGTCTTGCAACATTGCTCCGAGACGAGTTGAAAAACAATGCTGCGCGTTTTTTCCACGCAAATGCAAACTTGTCTCACGACAAAATTGTTTGTTGCAAGTTGAGAATCCTATATTCTCATTGGCCGAGAAAATAATTTGCTGCAACACGAGTTGAGTCGAAGGGGCAATACGTACCAAATTTTGTTGCAAGAAGTAGAACGACCTTCTACTTTCTGTAACAGAAATTTTTCAACTTGCAAGAAATGTAATCTTATCACGACACAAGTTTGAATTGGAGTGGAAAAATGCGAAGCATTGCTTTTCAACTCGTCTCGTAGCAATGTTGCGAGACAAGTTGAGTGATTATTTTGCTTGTATTACCGTAGTTTAAAGGAATTCGGGAAATGAACAGTTCTTTGCATGATGTAAGTGATGGTACTTGTCCTGAACAATCCCAAACAAATACTCACTACAATAAGTGACAGAAACCATACAAATGAGAGAGTTTACCACCACGTGATAACACCATTTCTTCTTCCACACTCGACACACTGCGATATTCATAACACGTGTTTGAATCAAAACTGAAATGGTATTAAAGAACAGGTCGATCAAAAGACCGGCTGTGGCGCGTTTGAAAAACTCTATGATTATTATGTTATCAATGAAAGGCTTTTCACGAGTGTAAAGTACTTGATAAACTGTCATGAATCCCAACACACTGATCAAACCAGTTGTTTCTTGCAACATCATTTGGATGCTTACATCAGCAATAAATCGACGGCTTCTTGGACTGCGATATTTGGGCATTGGTCTTCTTTCTCGTTTTACTAAACGATATACATATTCCAAGATGTGATCCCTCATTGTTATTGTAATCCGTTCAATAAGATCTATCGTTGCATGAGCTATTCCAAGACCAACAAAGTACGTAAAGCCCTTTATTTCTGACTGCATAACACGAAATACCACGGCCGACGCTGTATAAACCGAAGCTACTAGAACATGGGCGGTGCCAGGGTGAAAGATTCCACGTAAAGTCTGAGCCTTCAAGCAACAAACAACTTTTGGAATGACAGTGAGTAATGGAGAACAAGAAGCGACGATGACTTTGACATGGTCGTCTTCCTTAAGGTACCAAGGAAATATGACGTACAAGGCGAACACTGCTATGGGAAGTCCAAAAACAAACTGTGCTGACAGAGTAAAATCCAACTTCAGGGTGTTTTTCAAAGATCGGGGATAAAAGTGACGAGCAAGAAGATAATTGTTTATGAGGATGACGCTGATGAATGAAGCATTTAAAGGAAAGGTCTTCCAAGAAGCTCCGTATATCCCTAACATTTGAAGGTAGAACCTGTACGATATGGCGACAAAAGCAGCCAAAATGTTGAGGGTCAACAGGTGGAGATCTTTGATGAGGGAAAATGGAAACATTGCAACTACGCTAATAAAATTCCACATGTGGATAAAACCTCCTTCTATAGCTTGGGTAGTAACTCGTAGACTTTGAACATTCTGGGGCATTTTGTTCCATTGGTCGGTCATCTCAAAACACCTTTCAGCGAAGGTAAAGTCCACAATTTCGATACCGATGACTAGCAACCCAGTTAGTCCTCCTGCCACCGTTTGAATCAGTAATACTGTTTGAAGACATTGCTTGAGAGAGGTTTTAAAAGAAGGCAAACTCTGTCTCCATGCTTTGGGATTTTCCTCGTGGTGGTCTGGTGGATCGAATTCTTGGAAAAGACAATCATTTTCATCGAATTCTCTAAAGTCACGGAGAACTTCTGTTGCTGATGTTTCTGTTATCAAACCTCGACGATTCTCACTGGAATGATAGGACTCTACTAAGACAACACCTGTGCAGTTCTCTACCAGAATTGCAATCAAGGCGAGAATCTCGGGAACCATCTTGGTAACATACGATTTCGGACTAGTTTATATATAAATACTTGATATAGTTCCTCGATTGCAGTCAACAATATCAATAACAATCGAAAATAGAGTTGAAACTCGCTTGGAGATGAATATCCTTTTCTTTATATCACCCCACATGCCCTCTCACTTTCGACGTACGTTTCCCTTTCGAGCATCAAGTAACCAATAAGCCAATATAGCGTTAACCGCAATAATATAATTTGAATGTTTTGGAATACAGAACAACGTAGAAAAAGAGAAGAAAAGGGAATCTCTCAAAATTAAGTCCTTTAAAAGGAATATACTTTGTCAAAGATTCCTATAGAGATTTTGATTAAAGAAGTTACTGGGAATTATCGGCAGAAAATTCGATTGCAAATTAAAATTACTGAACAGCTGATTCGTTACATTTTCGTCATAATGTTCCAGAGTGCCTTTCACTTTCTCATGCAAAAAGACGTCTATGTCATGTTTTGACCGTAGTCACATGATTTCTTTTCTTTTATTAGGTCATTGTTGGGTCATTTTAAGAAATAGAATTGCAAGAAGCTTGGAAAACGATGGACACTGTTGATGATACCGTATTTCGGACGGTCTTAAGCGTCCACCAGAATTTATGAACTCACAAAGTGTAAACGGTTTAAGAGTAAACTGATTTACAATTGAAATATCATCAACAGTATCCATTGTTTTCTAAACTTCTCTTAATTCTATTTCGGAGCTTTGCGTCGTTGGACGGGACGGATGAAAATTTACGCCTCGCTTGGTACGGGATGCATGCGGGGGAGGAAAGCCCTCATGTTGGTTGAGGAAAGTTAAAAATTTCTCTCCAAGTTTGCTTGAGGATAACATTGGCATTTAGCTTCTCATGTCTCCATATTTTGTTCACAAGTTACAATAGGCATTTGTCTTTCTTATAGCAGATACGGTTCTCGCTGTTTTTGAAATTTTGTTGAGATTTTGGCGGTAGTTCTGACTACATAATTTTGCGTCGTAACAGGCAGCGCAAATTTTGTATCGCAACTTCTAAGGATTAAATTGGCGCGGATACATGTTCTATTTAGTCCTCTATGCCTTTATTCTTGATTAATGAAATAGGGAAAAAATTCACCTTAGAATTTTGGATTTATGACCAATTTTTCTCATAAAGCCATTTTTAAAAATCGTCTGATATCTCGAATTATTTGATCTAATTCGCAAAAAAATAATTACCGCGTACAAATTTCAAAGCTTGTAGAAATATGGCTGCAAGTTTGTCAGAAATCGGACAAGGTTTTGATGTAAAAAGACGCGAATTGAAATTCATGTCCAACAAACAAATCAATAGGTACGGGCCACCTTAAATTGATGTGTTTACATGGAGCTACGCTGGGATAGATGTATTTTGACAACACGTGACCCGAGCACGTAGCCACTCGAAACGAACTGATATAGGCGGCTAATAATTTACTGTTAATCAGAAAATCTTATCCGCAATTTGCAAGGGTCACACGAGCACGCGCAGAAGATAAACTAAATGAAACAAACTGAAGAACGCATACTAGAAAAAAGGGCTAACGCTTACTAGAGATGACCAGAACTAAAAAAGCCAAAAGATGACCTATGCAATTTTAAAAATAACTAAACGAAGCAAGGCGCGAGCATAAAGTAAACGAATAAAGAATTTTATCAAGACAAACACTATACAAAAATGGCAAAAATGATAACCCGCTACAACGGGTTATATATCAACCCGCTAGAGCCAGTTGAAAAGCCCATCGAGTTTCCAAGTATATACTTGGCGACGAACTGCCTACAGCCGGTTGGTCAACCAGCTAGTGCTAAACCCGTTGTAGCGGGTTATCATTCAACCCGCTAGATCCAGTTGAAAACCTCATCGAGTTTCTAAGTATATACTAGCGGGTTGACCAACCGGCTGTAGGCAGTTCGTCGCCAAGTATACTTAGGGGCTGTTTATATGGAGGCGAGCCAGCCCGGTAAGCGGGCTGACTTCTTTTGTTCTGTTGCCCCCAGGGAAAAAAAACAAAAGAATTCAGCCCGCTCACCGGGCTGACTCGCCTCCATATAAACAGCTCCTTAGAAACTCGATGGGCTTTTCAACTGGCTCTAGCGGGTTGATATAACCCGTTGTGGCGGGTTATCATTTTTGCCAATTTTAAGCTCAAATCTCAAGGGAGGAGATGACGCCCTGCATGAATGCAAATTCACTGAACTAAACTTTGCAACGAGCGCGAATATGAATATTAATAAAATAGCCTTAGACGAAAACAGCAAACTTATGGAAGCGCTAAAGCAAACCAGGAGCCAAAAACAACGTTAAATACTAAAGAGATACAATAAAAATGGGGAGAAAATACAAAGAAACGAATTACAACGAAGATGAAGACTAGAAGTACCTGAAGCAGTCGTACAGTATTTTTACTCCTGCAAGCACTGCTTCTATTTGTTACCACACAGACTGGTTCTTAGTTTCGCTTTCTTATTTCGTTGAGGCAAAGGAGTAAACTAAGTTCTTGAAAGGTTGAGAGGTAGGTTGCTTCGGCGACGCCAAGAAAAGACAAGAGAAGAAATCTTTGAAGAGGCCTTGATGGAGACTTTATCGAAATGCCCCGAAATGGACAGAATTAACTCTTAAATAGGCGAATTAGAAAGCGTGGTAATGCAGAACATTCTAAGCAAACATTCCCGTGGGAAATAACGCTCAATAGTCACGCGTGGTGCGAGATGGCAGAGTTTATTAGTAGTGAAAATAGCTTCCGAGTGCGCCAAGTATTCAAATGCTCACCTGATAAAGTTGCTGCTCTCTCACTGGTCCAAATGTACTAGAACCAAGACTTTTTCGATTTTTTTTTTCAGGAAAGAGAACCCACAAGGACTGAGCCCAAATGGAATTTTCTAAATATTTCTCGAGACTTAATTTTCGCATTTTAGCCGAAAGTTTCAATTAAAGGCAAATAAATTTGACCAAAATAGTTAATTTTCATTAGAACTTTTATTCCCGGGCCGGTCCCTAATTCGTGCTCGATATATTTCATTCGCGAGAAACTACGATATCATAAAGTTTGTCGTAAATTTTTGATCCTCGATTGAGTTTCGTGAGCGTCGGTCAAAGGTGTATTGACTAAATGAAATTTAAAAAAAAACTATTTCAAAACTGGAGAAATTTTAGCCTGTGAACAGGCTCTCTGGAGGGAAGGGAACAGGGAGGGAAAAGGAGGGGGAGGGGGAGAGAAGGGGGAGGGAAAAGGGGGAAGGGGAGAGCCAAACAGGCAACAAAAACAGCACTAACAGGCTAATAGCACTAACAGGCTAACAGCACTGGCAGGCTAACAGCATGCACTAACACTAGACTAACAGCACTAACATGCTAACAACGCTAACTGGCCAACAGCCCGGAAAAACGTTTCAACTCGTCTCGCAGCAATGTTGCAAGACCAGTTAAGTAATTTTGTTGCTCGTATTACCGAAGCTTAAAGGAATTTGGGAAACGAGCAGTTCTTTGAATGATGTAAGTTATGGTACTTGTCCTGAACAATCCCGAACAAATGCTCACTACAATAAGTGACAGAAACCATAAAAATGAGAGAATTTACAACCACGTGATAACACCATTTCTTCTTCCACACTCGACACACTGCGATATTCATAACACGTGTTTGAATCAAAACTGAAATGGTATTAAAGAACAAGTCAATCAAGAGACCGGCTATGGCGCGTTTGAAAAACTCCATGATAATTGTGTTACCAATGAAAGGCTTTTCACGAGTGTAAAGTGCTTGATAAACTGTCATGAATCCCAACACACTGATCAAACCAGTTGTTTCTTGTAACATCATTTGGATGCTTACATCAGCAATAAATCGTCGGCTTCTTGGACTGCGATATTTGGGCATTGGTCTTCTTTCTCGTCTTACTAAACGATATAAATATTCCCAGATGTGATCTCTCATTGTTATTGTAATCCGTTCAATAAGATCTATCGTTGCATGAGCTATTCCAAGACCAACAAAGTACGTAAAGCCCTTTATTTCTGACTGCATAAGGCGAAACACCACGGCCGACGCTGTATAAACCGAAGCTACTAGAACATGGGCTGTGCCAGGGTGAAAGATTCCACGTAAAGTCTGAGCCTTCAAGCAACAAACAACTTTTGGAATGACAGTGAGTAATGGAGAACAAGAAGCGACGATGACTTTGATATGGTCGTCTTGCTTAAGGTACCAAGGAAACATGACGTACCAGCCGAATATTACTATGGGAAGTCCCAAAACAAACTGTGCTGACAGAGTAAAATCGAACTTGAGGGTGTTTTTTAAAGATCGGGGATAAAAGTGACGAGCAATACGATAATTGTTTATGAGGATGATGCCGATGAATAAAGCATACATAGGATAGGACCTCCAAGAAGCCCCGTATATCCCTAACATTTGAAGGTAGAAACTGTACGATATGGATATAAAAGCAGCCAAAATGTTGAGCGTCAACAGGTGGAGATCTTTGATGAGGGAAAATGGAAACATTGCGACTACGCTAATAAAATTCCACATATGAATAAAACCTCTTTCTATAGCTTTGGTAGTAACTCGAAGTATTTGAACATTTTGGGGCATTTTGTTCCATTGGTCGGTCATCTCAAAACACCATTCAGCGAAAGTAAAGTCCACAATTTCGATACCGATGACTAGCAACCCAGTTAGTCCTCCTGCCACTGTTTGAATCAGTAATACTGTTTGAAGACATTGCTTGAGAGATGTTTTAAAAGAAGGCAAACTCTGTCTCCATGCTTTGGGATTTTCTTGCTGGTCGTCGGATGGATCGAATTCTTGGAAGAGGCAGTCATTTTCATCGAATTCTGTGAAATCAGGGAGAACTTCTGCGGCTGATGTTTCTGTTATCAAACCTTCTTGTACTTGACAATTGCCACGGTAATAATAAGACTCTATTAAGACAACACCTGTGCAGTTCTCTACCAGAAATGCAATCAAAGCAAGAATCTCGGAAATCATCTTGGTAACATGCGTTTTCAGACTAGTTTATATAATGTACTTGATATAGTTCCTCGATTACAGTCATTAATATCAATAACAACTGAAAATAGAGTTGAAAATCGCTTGGAAATGAATATCCCTTTCTTTATATTGCTTCTCATGTCCTCTCACTTTCGACGTATATTTCATTCCCTTTCGAACATCGAGTAACCAATAGGCTACTAGTTCGATACAGTGTTAACAATAATTTTAATCAAATCAAATAGGTGTTTCGTGTCTTCTACGTTTGATTAATTTAACAATCCAATCCTTTCGAGCCTTTGGCTCATTATCAGGAATTGAAAGAATTTCGTTACCTTTTCGTCATAATATTCCAAAGTGCCTTTCACTTTCTCATCCAGTAATAATAATAATAATATTAATAATAGACTTTATTTATGTGTCACATCGTTCTAGCTATTTTACAATAACTAATTGGGGACACCTATCTAAAACCCTTTGTAAGACGTCTGTGTCATTTTTTGACCGTAGCCATATGATCAGTTTTCTTTTATTAGATAACTTGTATTCAATCGTGGATCTTTTTAAGAAATAGAACAGCAAGAAGCTTGGAAAACGATGAACACTGATGATGATACCGTATTTTGGACGGTTTCAAGCGTCCACCAGAATTTATGAAGTCACAAAGTGTAAACAGTTTAAGAGCAAACCAATTTACATTGAAATATCATCATTGACATGCAGTGTTAAAAACAATGACTATTTTTAGCTAAAACAAAAAATAAAAGCTCTCTATAAGGACATGTAGTTACTGGTAGTCAAAACATATAGCATCTACAATCATCACCATGCATGTCTACTATCGTAGATGTTTAGAGTTATGGCCTAGTTTTCATTAATATATGATCACTCTGAGTATGGATAACTGTATGGTCTTAGTACTTGATCAAGTCCCAACCATCATCTAATGTATATGTTTCCATTCCAAGACTGCCCCCACTGATGTACGTATAGGGGTACTAGTAATAACTATACTGTAGTATATGCTGTATAAAACTTGTCTAAAATGTTAAACATAAATGATGATGCAATTGCTGAGTAAAAGCACAGAATTGTTGGGAACTCAAATCAGTTTGCATAAATAACAAGCATTTATTCACAAACACAAATTGTCTATTCACAATTGTCATAGCATTGGTATTATTTTTACATCAGAACGATCTTAGTAATTTCAGTGAAAGAACGACATAGTAAACGAGATACTTTTCAATTTATTTCCAGACATGTTTCGGTGTGACTTACGCCATCATCAGTGTGGTAATACAACAGTTCTCAAAGTTTAAATATAGTAAGAGCACATGCATATGTGCGATAATTGAAGATAAGTATTAATTATAAAGTCAAAGAGAGTTTGGCATGCGTGACTTGTTGGTTTAAAATGGGATTCTGCCATTTGATGTGTATAGCTTCCTTAAGCTGAACCTAATATTCTGAATTAGCGCTGTCAAGACTGATGGTAAAACTATCCGTGGAGCATGCCTCGCGGCATTCCACTGACGCATTTAAGTGTTTGAACACGTGAGAGGTCTTATCCACAAAAAATTGTTCACGCCGTTACGCGTGGTTTTAAATGACGGACGGTTTGACCGATATAGCAAGCATTACAGCTTGAACACGTGATTTTGTACACAACGCACGAACGCAACTCCTTTGGGATAGGGTTATTTACGCTAAACAAACTTCCCACTTTAAGTGTAAATGACTGTAAATATCAAACATTTTTTGAAATGGGCGGCCATTCCAAAAATTAGATTTTCTTGAAACTCTGCATACAGTTTCCCTATACCTACCTATGAAGAAACACCCATATGATTAGGTGTGGAAGCCTTTGGTTTCCATGGCAACGCACATGCCTTATTTTGGGCCAGTTTTGATTAAAACCACTCCCAAATTTCCAACTTTTTAAAACCTCACTGTAACTAGGTTACCTAATGCTTGAAAATAATTTTAATATCCTAGAAAATATCAATCTTTTGCTATTCGTTTGGTTGCCTTTGTGTCTCAATTGTTGCCTTGGCAACCGAATACAAGTATTTTAAACATTACATGGTTTTCGAGTTTTGAAAATTGCTGAATTTTGACCAACTTTAGGGATCCATAACTCTGGTGGTAACGCTGAAATTGTAAAGCAACTTACATCATGTGAACACTTTATCTTAGCCTTTGCCAGGAATTGTTTTATATTTTTGGGCAATCAAATAATAACGATGTCACACTGCTTTAAACTAACCCACCTATTGCAATTGCAGGAAATATGACCTTGCATTTTGTTTTGATTTTTATGGTGAAATCCTCTTTACTTGGCTTGAGAAAGTGATGAACAAGGGCTCTAATGACAACAATTTATGTTTTTATCAATTTCAAAGAAATATTGATCAGTTAACTGACGGGTCTTGCAACTGAAATATGCTAATTAGCCTGCTTCGACCCCAACTTTTACTGCATTATAGTTCCAAAATTTTCAATCACCACAACGTAAATTTGGCACTATAGGTAGACTTACCTTGACTCAAAGCAAAAATATATCATCAAAGAATAATTGTTCTCCATGTTAAAAGCATTGGCAACCGAATCAATCCAAGAGAAACGTGACAACGCCAATGAAGTCCAGCTTCATAATTCACGGAAACTTTCAAACATCTCTTTCTGCATTACTTGATAATGCTTCATAAGAAGTCTTAGCATATCCATCAGAGGTCAGTCAAGTCCATAATCCTCTTTGAAGAAGCCATTTCAGGAGGAAAAATCAAGCGAAAGCCACATAGCTCGAAGACTTTGAAAATATGTACCGCTGACCACATCAATAATCACTCCTCACCACAGGTAACCCAGATATTCGATATTTGGCTTCGTTCTCCGCTGTTAGAGGGAGGGAGGCGCAGGAAAGGAAGGAACGAAGAAAGGAACGAAGAAAGGAGGAAGAAACGAAGGAAGGAAGAAGGGGTGCATTGGGGGGGGGGGGGGGGGGGGGGATCTGGTACACCGCAACACCGCAAAGAAATAAATGTCAACACCGCAACACCGCACAAAAATTCGCCGCAACACCATCACCGCATTTTTTCAAGAGGAACGTGATAAAACATTTTTTGTTGTACCTTAAAATCGCAACGCCGCAAAAAAAAATTCGCTTCACCGTACATCACACAAAATAAGGTAAACACCACAGATTGCAAGGTTTGTGATTACCGCAACACCGCAATTTTTCAGCCTCGTTCACTGCAACACCACATTATAAAAAACACCGAAACACCGCAAACCCCAATGCCCCCCTCAGGAAGGAAGGGAGGGAGGGGGGGGGGGGGGGGGGTAAAAATGAGAAAAAACAACAGTGTTTTCTGCAGTCTGAATATTCTCCACAGGTTCAATGATTTGTCTCGGGATCATTTGCATGACAACGTGGTAATTGGGGATCAATTCGGTGGTGGGGATCCAGTGGCGGATCCAAGGGGTGTCCAGGGGGGCCGGTGCTCTCCCCTTTTCAGTTGGGTCCTACTTATTTTTTTCTTTCTCTCTCTCACTCACTCTCTATATCTTGTCTAAACGTGCAGAACAATATACTTTCCCAAAGCTTTACTTTCTAAATGTTTGTTGTTGTTGGTTTTATCGTTATTGTTTATCAAATTGACTCGCCTTAGCCCAAATTTCGCGCTCGGTACGCTCTTGAAAAAGGATAACTATAGAATAGGTTGTTTTAGCCTCTCAGAATTTTATGGCTTGCTACAGCCATGCGATGTTACTTTAGAAGGGAGCTTGAGGAAATTATGCCCTCTGTGTTTTTTAAAATGGTGCACCCCCTTTCAAAAGGTCTAGATCTGCATTTCTGTTGTGTCGGCGGTACAACTAGTCATGTTTAAATTTGACTGACAATTACACTGAATTGCATAATTGATTTGTTATCCTGTATATATATTTCAGCTCGATGCACATGCTTCTGACCAGATGCTTTGGCTTCTTTCAAACCATGTGATTCAGTTAGAGTATTTAGTGGAGTTCCTCAAGTGTTTGATAATAGTCCGACAGGAATTCAGTATTATCATAAACCAAGTGCATTTTACTTCCCTTTCAATCTCTCACTTTACTTCCCTTTCAATCTCTCACTGTACAGTGCACTGTACTTCTTTATCAGGACGACTTGCAAGGACAAAGCATTATAGGAGCATGCAATCACGGCATTACAAGATATGGAGCCTTTAGTTTTTCAGTAGCAACGTCTACCTCTAAGTCACACTCTTCACACATAACCGGTTTCACATCCCAAGAAGACCGCGATGAAACAGTTCCTTCCTTCCTTCCCTCCCTCGTTTCTTCTTTCCTTTTTTCCTTTCTTTCTTTCTTCCTTCCCTCCCTCCTTCCTTCCTTCCTTCCTTCCTTTCCTGCGCCTCCCTCCCTCTAACAGCGGAGAACGAAGCCAAATATCGAATATCTGGGTTACCTGTGGTGAGCCTTGAGTGATTATTGACGTGGTCAGCGGTACATATTTTCAAAGTCTTCGAGCTATGTGGCTTTCGCTTGATTTTTCCTCCTGAAATGGCTTCTTCAAAGAGGATTATGGACTTGACTGACCTCTGATGGATATGCTAAGACTTCTTATGAAGCATTATCAAGTAATGCAGAAAGAGATGTTTGAAAGTTTCCGTGAATTATGAAGCTGGACTTCATTGACGTTGTCACGTTTCTCTTGGATTGATTCGGTTGCCAATGCTTTTAACATGGAGAACAATTATTCTTTGATGATATATTTTTGCTTTGAGTCAAGGTAAGTCTACCTATAGTGCCAAATTTACGTTGTGGTGATTGAAAATTTTGGAACTATAATGCAGTAAAAGTTGGGGTCGAAGCAGGCTAATTAGCATATTTCAGTTGCAAGACCCGTCAGTTAACTGATCAATATTTCTTTGAAATTGATAAAAACATAAATTGTTGTCATTAGAGCCCTTGTTCATCACTTTCTCAAGCCAAGTAAAGAGGATTTCACCATAAAAATCAAAACAAAATGCAAGGTCATATTTCCTGCAATTGCAATAGGTGGGTTAGTTTAAAGCAGTGTGACATCGTTATTATTTGATTGCCCAAAAATATAAAACAATTCCTGGCAAAGGCTAAGATAAAGTGTTCACATGATGTAAGTTGCTTTACAATTTCAGCGTTACCACCAGAGTTATGGATCCCTAAAGTTGGTCAAAATTCAGCAATTTTCAAAACTCGAAAACCATGTAATGTTTAAAATACTTGTATTCGGTTGCCAAGGCAACAATTGAGACACAAAGGCAACCAAACGAATAGCAAAAGATTGATCTTTTCTAGGATATTAAAATTATTTTCAAGCATTAGGTAACCTAGTTACAGTGAGGTTTTAAAAAGTTGGAAATTTGGGAGTGGTTTTAATCAAAACTGGCCCAAAATAAGGCATGTGCGTTGCCATGGAAACCAAAGGCTTCCACACCTAATCATATGGGTGTTTCTTCATAGGTAGGTATAGGGAAACTGTATGCAGAGTTTCAAGAAAATCTAATTTTTGGAATGGCCGCCGTATATTTGATATTTAGAGTCAATGACACTTAAACGTCTTAAATACTAGTTTGATTTTCATATTTTTACAGTACTTCTGAACTAATTTGTACGTCGACTGTCTCTTGTACTTTCTTCGAAAACTGCCCAATAAACGGGAGTTTGTAATAACGAATTTCGCTGATTTTCATTGTTTTGTGCGGGTTTAAAATTTAAAGCTTTATTTAAGTATCTATTGATACAATCCTCAATGAACTCTTGTGGGAAAAGGTTTTTCTTTTAATTAGACGTTTGAGGTCTGCACTGAAACCCAACCAAGTATTATTGATCTTATATATGCGATCTATCAGAGTACGTACCAACCCAATCTTATAAGACCTGGGCGCAGAACTGATGTAATCGGTAAATAAACCTAAGAAAGTTTTCTTACGGAAAATAGATGTTATTGGGCGTTCATTGGCGTTATTTATGCATATGATCTAGGAAAGAAAATACATTATCCTGTTGCTTATTCATAGTAAACTTTATATTGGGATGTTTATTATTTAAGTAGTTAAGCAGTTGAAGATCATGATCTTCACTGTTGAACAGACAAAAGGTATCATCAACATACCTGCGGTAAAATATTAAAGGAGGTCCCTTGTAATCCTCAATCCACATTTGTTCACGGTGTCCCATGAACAAGTTAGCTATCACCGGGGCGAGGGGAAAACCCATTGCCACGCCATCTATTTGTTCATAAAAAGAACCGGGAAACATAAAATGGGCACCCTTGCATGGTAGCAAGTATAAACAACTGTTTGAGCTTGTCGTACGTGATCTTAAAGTGCACCTAACCCCTTGTTATTTTTTGACGAAAAGTTCGAGCATTTCTTAGGATCGACTTGTAGGAACAAATTACGCGATTTGATTGAACTTTTTACACGATTAAAGTTTGGAATTCCATGGAACACTTTCAAAAAACTTAAGCATGGATAGACGTCACACTCGTTTCAAAAGTCTTTTGTGCAAAACAAAAGAGTGTGACGTCTACCCATGCTTAAGTATTCACTCCGACTTCAGACTCTTCAGAATTGCAGCTTTTGCTGGGCTTTTTTGCCTATTAATACGGAAAATCAGTTTTTAGCAGCTTTGAGTGAAATTCAAAGTGTATTCAAATCTACATCACGCGATCGAATTAGTCAACCAAGTTTCCATATATTCTCAGGTGTGCCACCACACGAAGCTCAAAGACCCTTTTTTCCGACGTTTAAAATGTTGTATAAGTTTTTGGAATTCATTTTAGTCGAGTAATAGGCCATTTGCACGGTGGCGTCATTTTACTACAACTAGCAGAATGCTCTACGAATTTCCTTTCTTATTCAGATATTTACTCCCTTTTGAGAACAGAAGAACAATAGGCACTAATTACTTCACAAAAGAAAGTGGGCAAAGCATTCCGGTAGTTGTAGTATATGACGCCATCATACAAATGGCCTATTTTATCGTAGAAGTTCTTAGAAATGGTCGTACTTTTTAAAAAAATGGAAATAACAGGGGGTTAGGTACACTTTAACATTAGGACTGCCTTCCTTGATATATTTCACCACAAGTTGAATGCACTCCTTTAAAGGTATGTTCGTAAACAGGCTTTCAACATAGAATGATACCATGAAACGATTACTAGTCTGTAACAAATTTCTTTCTTTCACAAAACTAAAGCTATATCATGCACACTGTACTGTGTTGGAATGAGCGGCATGAGTAATTCGCTTAAATACTTAGCTAGCGCATAATTATAACTCCCAATGCACGAGACTATAGGCTTAAAAGGTGGAAGAGAGTTGGCCGCTCTTTATTTATGCATTTTAGGTAATCCGTAAATTCGCGCAGGCTGCGAACCACTGGGATAAATTACCTGATCTAAGTGTCCCTTATGCTTTATCTCTCTGAGAATATTTTTTGAGTTTGTTTTCGCGTGTGATGGTTGGATCCGTGTTGAAGGACTGAAATTTTGTACCGTCACTGATAATTTTGACGATCTCTTGATCATAAGCACATCGGTCAATGATAACCACTCCATCTTCTTTGTCCTATTTTATAATGACAATATTGTCATTTCGTCTTAGCTCTTCCAAAATCTTGTCATTATTAACGTCACGTTTTGATGGTTTCAGGTATGAGCAATAAGAATGGGCAAGCTTCGATAGATCTGTCGTCAGTTTTCTACTGTTAGCTTTATCAACTAGATGTTTACTAAGATGTTTCCTAATCATTTCGAAGCAAGCATAAACATCAGTCTTATTGATGGATGGAGAGCAGATAAACTTTAAAGATTTAAACCAAACTTCAGCACTTCTTGTTGTTCTGTAGTAAGCATGACAGAAGACAAATTGGTAATGATTTCATCCGTTTTGAATGGAATTGCAGCGTTTTTGGTCAGCTTAGCAAGCTTCTTGTCGTGAGCTTTGACGAACTTGTTTGCAGAAACTGCCACGTTGTTGTTGATAAACTTCTTTAGAAAGAAATAGTCCATACCACTAAGGATTAAGGCTATTTTCTTTTCCAGAGAGTCCCTCTTTTCTTTGAGTTTACGATATTCCTTTGATCTTCTACGTATTGCACTTCGCACTTTCCTAATACTGCATACATCTTTGCTGCCTGTATTGGCTGGTAGTGTAAAACACATAAACTTTGGAAACACGTTAAAGGTTTTGCAATTGCTCAAGAAGGAAAATCTGGAATAAAAACTGAGGGAAAAAACATTTGTCAATAGTACAGATGTTTTGGAAGCCCATTAATCTAACATACCGCAATCTCTAATGAGTAAATGAACTCGATAAAGGTCGATCATTTGAGCTTGTCGAGAGACCAAAACTAATCAATAGTCAGAAAAATATAAATAGCCTCTGATACTCTGAAGTGGGTTTTAAAATCTGAAATTAAACGTGTAACTATAGTCACAATTTTTTGCTCTCTTTGCAAAGCTGTTATTTTCTACCAACTATCGATAAACCTACTCGTGTACATAGAAACTCTGCTACTTTAATTGACAACATCTTTACCAATAATGCAGAGGAACATATACTGAGCATATCTGATATAAGTGATCACTTCAACCAGTTTTGTATAATTTCGTCACCATCTTTAAAAACATTTAAGTCCAAGAAAAAAAAGTAAGGCCATTTTAGAGATTTTCTGAGGAATGTTTCTTAAAGGAACTGTCTAACCTCAATCAGTTTCTCTTTGGATGGCGATATCGATCAAATGTTAAGTAGCTTTTATAAAAAGATTGTTAACCTTGTTGATAAACATGCACCACTTAAAAGATCCTCAATGCGCACAATAAAAAATCCACAAAGCCCTGGATAACTAAAGGTATAAAAAGATCAATCAAAAAAATTAATAATTTTCTTATGAAGGGAGATAGAGTTAAATGTAAACTGTATAGAAATAGGATATCTAATCTAATTCGTCGAAGTAAAAAGCTATACTTTCATTTTTTTAGCGATAATATAAAAAACATAAAAAGACTTGGCAGGGCATCAATTCGCTAATCAGGAACAATAGAAAAACTATGAAAACAATACTCTCACTTAAAGATCATAACATGAACACCGTTATTCAAGACATTATTAACAAGCATTTTGCCACAGTCTGGCAGAAACTGGCATCCAAAGTCCCAAGCTCAAACACACATTTTACTAGTTATCTTTAACAATCAAGCAAAAAAATTTCTTTCTTTTTTGCTCCTGTGACAGAAGAGCAAGTCGAACGAGAAATATTGTTGATCCCAAACAACAAGTCACATGGTCTATATTCATGCCTTGTATCTATTCTTAAATGTGCAAAACAATCGCTTAGTAACCCACTTGCCCAAATATTTAGTGCATCGGTACAACAGGGGAAATATCCTTCAAAGCTTAAAATGTCTAAGGTCACCCCCATTTTCAAGGCCGGTGATGAGACAGATCCAAACAATTACAGGCCAATATCACTGCTATCAACATTTAATCGAATTTTTAAAAAGCTGATGTATGGCCGTCTTGTCCAATTTGTTGAAAAACATAATTTACTGGATAACGCCCAATATGGCTTCAGAGCTGGTTCTTCCACAAGCCATGCAATCCTTGATATAATTAGCACAATCCAAAGTAACATGGATAAAAAGCGTTTTTCGTGCGCTATATTCATCGATCTTAAAAAAAGCGTTTGACACAGTTGACCATTCCATCTTACTTAAGAAAATCTATATCTATGGAGTGAGAGGAATTGTCAACAATTGGTTTAAATCGTATCTCGCAAATAGAGCTCAAGTCACTGAGATGACGGATGTATTAGTGAAAAAGAACATAGCTGCTATGGTATTCCTCAAGGCTCTGCACTTGGACCACTCCTCTTCCTTTTGTACATTTGCCAATATAGACCATGTGACTTGTTGTTTGGGATCAACAATATTTCTCGTTCGACTTGCTCTTCTGTCACAGGAGCAAAAAAGAAAGAATTTTTTTGCTTGATTTGTTGAAGATAACTAGTAAAATGTGTGTTTGAGCTTGGGACTGATAGATCATGGTCACAGTATTTGGGAAGTATGTCAATGCAAGGTACATGGGCTGATCATATTGTAATACAGGCTGTAGCAGATTCATTGAGCTTAAAGATAAACATTAGAGAATCTAATAATGAACAATTCTCAGAAATAACTGTGGTTCAAGCCATTAATGCAGTACAAAATTGTAGATCCGTTTATTTAGGTCATAAGATGCATTATGTCTCAACATTACCAATTTTAAGTGGTGCAAATCAAGTAAGGGAAGATAATATTTCCGTTGTGAATAAACGATATAGCGAATCTAGATCTGTACGAAACGCGAATAAAAGAAAAGGTGTTCATAGCGAATTATCAAATGGTGATAAAGATCAAAATCTTGAAAATATAAGCGTCCAGGCCAAAAAAGCACAAGCTAATTATATGAGAAATTATAGAGCATCTAAAGGTTCAGCAGAAGAAAAAGTAAAACGAAATGCTTATGAGCGAGCTAGAAGAGCATCTAAAGTATCAGATGAACAAAGAAGAAAACGAAATGCTTATGAGCGAATTAGAAAAGCATCTAGAGTATCAGATGAACAAAAAAGAAAACGAAATGCTTATGAGCGGGTTAGAGTAGCCTCTAAAATATCAAAAGTCAATATTATAGATTACATTTGCAAGTTTCATGAAATGGTATCTAAAGGACCACTATATATATGTACTTCTTGTGATCAGTTGTGGTATAAACACACTAATAATAATACACTAATAATAATAATAACACTTTATTTGATTAGGGTAACTAGAATTACATTTAAGTAATTTTCATCCAGGCCCTAAAAAACATGCAAGAATAATAAATAATAACAATAACAGTTCATTATAAATAACATATAACATAAGATATTTTTTTGTTGTTGAAATATTTTAAATGTCATTCAATGTCGCTCTTTAATTCCTTAAACTTTGCGTTTAAGTACAGTCTTTTGAATGAGGCTATACTGCTTGCATTTCTGAGTTCTTTTGGTAGGCTTTTCCATTCTTTGGCGCCAGTGAAAGCAAAAGTTCTCATACCAGCATTAGTGGTAACCATTGGAACCTTTAATATTTTTTGGTCAGCGCCTCGAGTATTTAACTTGTGTACTGAATTAAATGGTTTTATTAAATTTGTAATGTAAGATGGTGTTAAATTATTCAGTGCTTTGTAAACAGTTATTACACGAAGGAACTTTATTCTTTCGTGGAATGGAAGCCAGCCCAGTTGAAGAAACAGCGGCAGTGAAGGTGTTTTGTAATCTTTGTTCAGTATGAGCCTTGCTGTCTTCTTTTGTATACGATGGATTTTGTCCAAATTTTGTTGAGATGTATTGCCCCATACAACGCAACAGTAATCCATTAACGAAAGGATGAGGCATTGACAGAAAGCAAGTCTAGCTTTGAACGTCAGATGATGTCGAATTCTACGAAATATGCCAAGCCTTTGCGAGATCTTTTTGCACAGGCTATCAACATGCATATTCCATGACAAACTGCTATCGATGTGTACACCCAATAATCTTTCGGTTGATACAGAACTTAAAGTTGATGACTGAATGTTGATTGATAACTCTTTGGGTAGAATTGAAAGTTTCCTTGATGATGCTACCACCATTACTTTAGTTTTCTTTTTGTTAAGGACCATCTTATTCATGTCGCTCCATTCAACAATTGGTCCAATTTCAGTGTTAAGCTTTTCTTCAACACACTTAAGGGAGCTACCAGGAACATATTGAGTAGCATCATCAGCATACATATCTATCTGAGTCTCATTAAGATGTAACGGTAAGTCATTCATATGTATTATGAAGAGTAAGGGGCCAAGTATTGATCCTTGTGGTACACCAGATGTTATTCTAGCTTTTGAGGAGAAATGATTGTCAATGGCGACTTGAAAGTGTCTGTCACTGAGATATGACGTGAACCAAGTCAGGGCGTTCTCGCTTAGGCCATACAACTGTAGTTTGTGGAGAAGCGTATGGTGGTCCACGAGGTCGAAAGCTTTACGAAGATCAATCATTGTCATACCAGATATCATGCCATTGTCTGTACTTTGAAGGAGATAGTCAGTATTGCATGCAAATAAGCTAAGAAAACAGAATCCTGATAGTGACAAGTGTCTTATGGGTAAGATTAGTGTCAATAATATTGAATGGGTGTGTAAAACATGCTATAACTATTTAAAGAAGAACAAAGTCCCACCATGTGCTATAGCTAATGGAATGGCATTTCCAGTAAAGCCTGAATTTTTTGATCTAAATGAATTAGAATGTAGATTGTTGGCACCAAGAATTGCTTTTGAGAAGTTAATGCAAGCTCCTAGAGGGAGGCAATTGAAAATACTTGGTAATATAGTAAACGTACCAGCAGATGTCAACAATACTGTTAGTATATTACCACGATTACTAAATGAGACTGCTACTATTAAAGTTAATTTGCTAATAAAAGTAGTGCTTTATCATTAACTGTTAGACCAAACAAAGTCATTGAAGCTGCAAAATGGCTTGTTAACAATTCGGATCTATACAAAGAAGAGGGTATTGTGCTGAATGAAGATTGGTTGAAAACATTAAGCGTACAATTAGAAATAGAGACTCAAAGCAGTGAGGAAGACAATATGGTTTTAAATGGGAATAAAGAAGGTGGGGAATTGGAACAAGATAAAAGCGACTGTGATGATGATGATGAATGGACTGAAGAACAGGCAGAAATTCCTGCAGGTGTTACTGACACAATGCTTACATCACCTGATTTTGTAGATGACAATGAACGACAGGCTATTCTTAATGTAGCTCCTGCAGAGGGTAATAGACCATTAAGTGTATTTAGAGATGAATATTCTGAAGAATTAGCATATCCAGGGATATTTCTTGGACAGAGAAGACCAGGACTAAACCAACGCTTGGTGAAAGTTCATTATAGTGATATTTGTAAATCTGAACTCAGAATGTCAGACCGAAGAGCTGCAATGAATATTGAAAACATATTTTACAAAGCGAAAAAATTGCAAATGAAGACTCTTTTAGGAAAATCACAAATTGCACTTAGGAAATGTCATACTGATCATAAATCATTGAAAGCTGGAGATTTAAAGCAAGTCGAAGGCCTAAAGAAATTAGTGTATCATGACGAAGGATATAAATTCTTGAGAGATTTATGAGGTTCACCTCCATATTTCGAAAAGGCTAAAAGAGACATTTTTGCTATGATAAGGCAGTTGGGTACAGCTACTTTGTTTTGTAGTTTTTCTTCAGCAGAAACACAATGGATACATCTTCTTAGAATATTTGGGCAACTTGTTGATCAAAAGATTTATAGTGATGATGAATTAGAAAATTTGAATTGGGAAGAAAAATGCCGACTTATTCAAAGTGACCCAGTTACTTGCGCTAGACATTTTGATTATCAAGTAAATACTTTTCTTAGAAATTTTTTGTTAAGTAATGCTGAACCATTGGGGCCAATATCTGACTGGTTTTATAGAGTTGAGTATCAACAAAGAGGTTCTCCTCACATTCACATGCTAATATGGATAGAGGATGCACCTGTATTTGGTGAAGAAAGTGATACAGATGTCATATCATTTATTGATAAAATTATTTCGTGTGAAAAACCAATAGATCATTCGGAATTATTGAAACTGGTGAATAGACAAATTCAAAAGGCATTCTCATACTTGTCGTAAGAAATCTAAAAATGAATGTAGATTTAATTATCCTCAGCCTCCGATGAAAAAAAGCGTTATAATGTACCCATTTGATGAGAGTGAATTAACAGATGGCGAAGTCAAACTTCATAAAGAGTCATGGAAAATGATAGTACAATATTTGAATAATCTTAAAGAGGGTAAATCTATATCGTTTGATGAATTATTTACGGAATTACAAATCACAGAGGACTGGAGAATTATTTATTAGCTATTAGATCCTCAATTAATACTCCCACTGTGTTTTTAAAAAGAAAACCTGATGAATTGAGAATTAATAATTACAATCCGGCATGTCTTAGTGCATGGAGAGCTAATATGGATATACAGTTTGTATTAGATGTATATGCATGTGCTGTATACATTGCTAACTATATGTCCAAAGGTCAAAAAGGAATGAGTGAACTGTTGAGGCAGGCTTGTGCTGAAGCACGAAAAGGCAATTGCACTATTAAACAACAGGTCAGGGATATTGGAAGTAAATTTCTAAATAATGTTAAAATTAGTGCTCAAGAAGCGGTTTATCTTGTATTGCAAATTCCAATGCGGCGTAAGGCATCACGTCAAGTAGTATTTATAAATACGTCACCTCCTAATGAAAGAGTAGAACTTTTAAAACCGCTAAGTGATATTAAAGATATGGATGATGATTGTGAAGATATTTATACTGGTGGTATTATTAAAAGGTATATCAAGCGACCAGTTAACCTTGAAGACCTTACTCTAGCAGATTGGGCTGCATGGTATGATGAAACGAAAGCTTACATAAAACCAACGTTTGAGCTGGATAGTGATAATTTATTATTAGAGGAAAATATCGGTGATCAGAATGATGACGATAATGATTTTAATGAAAATAAGATTCTGAAAAAGAATAAAAAACGATTAAAAGCTAGAATTATAAGAAGTGTATGGTTTAACAAAGAAATCGATCCTGAAAAACATTATCGTGAGCTGATTATGCTTTTTACTGCCTGGAGAAATGAAGACAAAGATCTTATGGGAAATTTCTCATCTTATAAGGATTACTATTGTATGTTAATTCCTAAGATTAAGGAACAAATGAACAAATATGTTAAATGCAATGAAGACTTCAATGAATTGCAAGAATATATAAATAATATGGAAGATTCGGAAGATGAAAACAATGAATATGACACGATTGCACCATGTACTCAAAATGTAGAGCTTCAAGACCAGGCAGAAGGTAATGAAGACTTGCAACCCGATTTTAATGAGACCTATAATCTATCAGATGATTTGGGTATACCATCAGTTGATGCAAATTATGAGTCATTAGTAGTATATAAGGGATTGAATTAACCTTATGGAAGGTTAGAGGAGTAAGGAGGAGGGGAGGAGTATAGAAAGAGGAGGGGGGAGGAGGAGGGGAGGAGTATAGAAAGAGGAGGGTGGAGGAGGAGGGAGGAGTTTAGAAAGAGGAGGGGGGAGGAGAAGGGAGGAGTATAGTTAGAGGAGGGGGGAGGAGTATAGTTAGAGGAGGGGGGAGGAGGGGGAGAGTAGAGTTAGAGGAGGGGGGAGGAGGAGAGAGTATGTTAAGCATCGCACGACCCTTGTGGTCCGTGGTCCGTTGGACCGTTGGTCCACACAAGGAACTCATGGGTTCGCAGCCCACCACCCCTCCCCCTCAAGTTGATTCGAATTAGTATCCCACCACCCCTCCCCCTTGAGTTTCTAAGAATTAGTCCACAACCATGAAATATCGTTGTGGACTTGTTGCGGTTACGGTGAGTGAACATGAAAATGTTGTGGTAGTTATAGTGAGTGAACACTGAGTCCTCCCTTAGTCTATAAGAATTAGTGCGCAAGTACTAGAAGTGGTCCACAAACACAAGAATTAGCCGCAAGCACTAGTGCACAACCATGACGAATCGTTGCGAATGAATTTGTGAACAGTATGCAAATGATTCTCTGTTCTTTTATTTTGAAGTTGCCCGACATGTCTTTTGTGACATCAAACAGCCGTTCTAAGTCCTATTGTATTGCTAAACTCTTTTTAAACGTAAGCCTCTCTTCCAGTGACTTATAAGTGGACACTTAAAAGTAGCTTACTTAGAATTATTTACAATGAGTTAGTGAACTTCTTAAACAAAGGTTTTTCAGTCCACTAAAATCAACAATCCCTCCGTATACTGATGAGTTCAAAGATTTGTATGCCCACAAGTATCTATTGTCTTCAAGACAATGGCATTTTTCAAAGTTTTAGCGCCATTAATTGGAAAGCATGATTTAAATCACTCAATGCATATAGAAATAAACACAGACTCTTGATTTTAACAAGTCACTTTTATTTTTCAAACTATAAAAGTTTAGTTTACATCATCATCATTGCTGGAACGAGCATTATGGTGGTGACTTATGGCATGACAGTTTTTACAAGTCATCAAGATACTTTTCACGGTATCATAATTTAGAGGAAACTCATGGTTACAAATACAACAACGGGTTGGTTGATTAAAACGAGGAGACGAATCAAAATGAGCCTCGTGCCAACGACACTTTGGACAGCCAACAATGCTTTTAACATCGACATTAAAATGCCCGCAATAAGCACAGAAATGTTTTTTAGTTTGTGGGGCTTCTCCTTCGACGTCCGAGTCTTCTTCGGATACGTTTCCTTCTCCCCATTGTTCATTTTCTGAGCTCTCCCGACTTTCTTGGCTTTCTTGACTATCATCATTTTCTTCATCTGAGTTTTCGGATTGATCACTTTCCTCACACTGATCTTGGATGTTTTCTTTTTCTTTTTGAAGGAGTTCACTTAATACCTTTTTATTTCCAATCCATCGTTTATCTACACCAAGCTCAGCCAAACCATCTAGAAACGAATTGAGAGCACGAGGCTCTGGGATGTCTTGGTCATAGGGAAGCAATACATATTCTATAAGTTCAACAATACTGGTTCTAGGAACTCGACGTTGATTTCGAAGAAGCTCGCCGCCCAGAGTCCAAAACAAAATGTTTTTAGACGTAGCCATACTGTGTAAAAGTTTCGATGCATATTTTTGAGATGCCGAACCAGGAAGTTCTTGTAAAACTAATTTGATTCTTGGTTCTTCTTCCTCGTTATCCTCGTCACTACTATCTTTATCGCTAAATTCTTTATCCTCATCTTCCTCTTCATTTAACCAATCCATCTTTCTCTTCATATTGTAGTGTCTCCTGCGCACTCCAAAAGCAAATGAGTCCAGAATGAGATAGCGTCGAGTTTTTATAAAAGTGAAATCCCCTCGAGGAAAGTGGTCAGCAAATCTGGAATAAATGCACCCCCCTCTTGAACAAGAATTTGTTTCTTTTCCTTATAAGGAACATTTGCGTCTTGAAGATTTTTAATAGATTCTTTGTAAGGGGTCAGAATTCTGATATCCCGATTGCTTAACGGTAGGTGTCCCTGACATACATTATGAGCTGCTTGGACAATTGCATGAACCTGCTCAGGACTCGCAGTCTCAAGAAGAAATTGCCGTTGATGAGTAGGACAAGAGGCTAAGAGATGGAGATAGCCACAATTCTTCTTTACCACTTGAGACATGGTGACAAAATGATTCAAGTTTCAATTGTACCCGTATTTATACTCTAACATTTTTAATTAATGCAAACATTACAATACACTTGACCTACTTTGGACCCACACAGTAATTGGTTCAGGCTGTTGAAAACTAGCCTAGCCTAGCCTAGCCTAGCCTAGCCTAGCCTAGCCTAGCCTAGCCTAGCCTAGCCTAGCCTAGCCTAGCCTAGCTTAGCTTAGTGTAAACTGGCCTAGCCTAGCCTAGCCTAGCCTAGCCTAGCCTAGCCTAGCCTAGCCTAGCCTAGCCTAGCCTAGCCTAGCCTAGCCTAGCCTAGCCTAGCCTAGCCTAGCCTAGCCTAGCCTAGCCTAGGCAAGTCAACGCATGCGCAAACTTTTTTAAAAACCTATGAATAACCCACCGAGGACACTTTTTTCTTCATTATCGCTAAGACAAGAGATGGGTCGGATGTGTCCTATATGCGGCAAGATGGTACAAAACGTATCAACACATTTAAGCCGTGTTCACAAGATAGACGGCGCAGACAGAACAATGTTACTGACACAACAAAAACAAGGGCAGCAGCCCTTTCAAAATCTCTCTAGCCTACAGCTTTTCAATTCGGATTTGGGACAAAAACGTAGTAGATGTGAGCCATTTCGTTTACACCACCCCTTTACTTGTATGGTCTCTGGCATGACCGAATGTGGAAAAACGACTTGGGTTCAAAGCCTCTTACACTATAAGGCTGTCACGATCAGTCCAACTCCCCAAAGAATCGTATGGTGCTATTCCAGATGACAACCAGCCTACGTGGAAATGGTTGAGACTGTGCCAGAGATCGAATTTGTGAAAGGCATTCCTTCTAATATAGAAGAAGACCACTATTTTGATGTCAACGTACGCAATTTAATCGTCATCGATGACCAAATGACTACCGCTAGCAACGACAAACACATTATCAACTTGTTTACACAGGGATCCCATCACCGGAATCTAAGTGTCATCTATCTAGTTCAAAATCTCTTCCATCAAAGCAAAGGAAATCGAGATATTAGCTTAAATTGCCATTATTTGGTAATCTTCAAAAATCCCAGAGATCAACTCCAAGTGCTTACATTGGCTAAGCAAATGTATCCAAGACAGACGAAATACTTTCTTCAGAAGTACCAAGAGGCAGTGAGCAGGCCTTTTGGATATCTGTTTATTGACTTAAAAACTACTACACCACACGATTGTCGGCTGAGAACGAATGTCTTACCAGGAGAACAAACTGAGGATTCTTCAGAAGATAAAGTCTCTAAAGAATTGGTCAAATACCTCAAACAACAAAGTCTTCTCATGCCTCCCGCAGTTCCAATCATTCAAAATTTACAAGATCAAATGGCTGGAGTACTAAACAACTCAACCCTGAATACTGACCAAAAGGCGAGACAATATGTCCAACTTCAAAATGATTTTCTTCAGTACAAAAAGAAGCTAAATTCAAGTCTTTTGTCATCACCTACGTCAGTACCCACAGCTGTCTCTAATACTGATGTTCCAGCTGAACAGACGACACCACTCTCTAACACTAATGCTATTAGTCAATCAGAGATCACTACTCCCTCCATTCTAAGTGATCAATCCCCAACGGCTCAGACACCAGTTGGGGCTCTAGGTCTGTTAACACCTCCGCCGAGTGCATCGTCAAGAAAAAAGCGAAAGCGACCTCGATATGACCTGATAAAGAATTACATGGATGATGACGCTCAGAAAGCTGTGGGCCCCTATCTAAAAGCTGATCGCATACGTGTACGAAGATCTATGAGAGTGGCTAACAAGCGGACTCAGCCTTACTAGTGGCATAATACTCGTTCCAGCAATGATGATGATATAAACTAAACTTTTATAGTTTTGAAAAATAAAAGTGACTTGTTAAAATCAAGAGTCTGTGTTCATTTCTATATGCATTGAGTGATTTAAATCATGCTTTCCAATTAATGGCGCTAAAACTTTGAAAAATGCCATTGTCTTGAAGACAATAGATACTTGTGGGCATACAAATCTTTGAACTCATCAGTATACGGAGGGATTGTTGATTTTAGTGGACTGAAAAACCTTTGTTTAAGAAGTTCACTAACTCATTGTAAATAATTCTAAGTAAGCTACTTTTAAGTGTCCACTTATAAGTCACTGGAAGAGAGGCTTACGTTTAAAAAGAGTTTAGCAATACAATAGGACTTAGAACGGCTGTTTGATGTCACAAAAGACATGTCGGGCAACTTCAAAATAAAAGAACAGAGAATCATTTGCATACTGTTCACAAATTCATTCGCAACGATTCGTCATGGTTGTGCACTAGTGCTTGCGGCTAATTCTTGTGTTTGTGGACCACTTCTAGTACTTGCGCACTAATTCTTATAGACTAAGGGAGGACTCAGTGTTCACTCACTATAACTACCACAACATTTTCATGTTCACTCACCGTAACCGCAACAAGTCCACAACGATATTTCATGGTTGTGGACTAATTCTTAGAAACTCAAGGGGGAGGGGTGGTGGGATACTAATTCGAATCAACTTGAGGGGGAGGGGTGGTGGGCTGCGAACCCATGAGTTCCTTGTGTGGACCAACGGTCCAACGGACCACGGACCACAAGGGTCGTGCGATGCTTAACATACTCTCTCCTCCTCCCCCCTCCTCTAACTCTACTCTCCCCCTCCTCCCCCCTCCTCTAACTATACTCCTCCCCCCTCCTCTAACTATACTCCTCCCTTCTCCTCCCCCCTCCTCTTTCTAAACTCCTCCCTCCTCCTCCACCCTCCTCTTTCTATACTCCTCCCCTCCTCCTCCCCCCTCCTCTTTCTATACTCCTCCCCCCTCCTCTTTCTATACTCCTCCCCTCCTCCTTACTCCTCTAACCTTCCATAAGGTTAATTCCATCCCTTATATACTACTGTCATTAGTACAAAATGAATTACCTGATGAAGAGTACAGACATATGGTTCAGATCCTGAATACAGAACAAAAGGAGTTTTTTTATCATGTTTTACATAAGATCAAAACATCGGATGAACCATTCTATTGTTTTCTTAGTGGAGGAGCTGGTGTTGGCAAATCACTTGTTACTAAAGCATTATATCAAGCGGCATTAAAGTATTATAATACTAGAGCTGGTGTGGACTTTCATGAGGTAAAAGTATTAATGTTAGCACCTACTGGTAAAGCTGCTTATAATATCAAGGGTAATACAATACATACTGCTCTGGGTATATCTGCATTTCATTCACTGAAGATTTATAAAAGTCTTGACTCAAGTAGACTAAGATGTAAGCTTGGTAAAGTGAAAGTGATGTTTATAGATGAAATATCAATGGTTGGTAATAGTATGTTTCATGTACAAATAAATAATAGACTGAAAGATATTAAAGGTAGTTCATTGCCATTTGGCGGCGTTAGTATTGTCGCTATTGGTGATCTTTTCCAGCTTAAACCGGTCATGGATGGATGGATATTTAAACAATTAGATAATTCTGAATACAGCATTCTTGCACCTAATCTTTGGGAAGAACATTTCCAGATGTTTGAATTACATGAAATAATGAGGCAGAGAGAGAGCAAGGAATTTGCAGAAGTATTAAATAGATTAAGAGAAGATAAACAAACCACGGAAGATATTATGACATTTAAACAAAGGTTAATACAAACCACTGAAAGAGATTATCCATTGGATGCGCCTCATTTCTTTATACAAAATGCTAAAGTAAATGCATTTAATGATAAAATTCGTCATAGTATATCTGGAGAAAAGTTTTCCATTAAAGCACATGATAGTGTTATTGGAGCTGGTTCTCAGGCTTTGAGAGATAAAATAATAAATCAGATTCCAGTTGATCAACCAAATAAAACTGGGCAATTGCATACTGTATTACATGTTACTGTGGGGAGAGAACAGATCTATCTCTTAATATGAGAACAGAGGATGGCTTGACTAATGGTGCTAGTAATGTTATCAAGTTAGTGCAAGTACAGGAAGCGGATAAGCCGTTAGGCATTATTTGGGTCCAGTTTGATGAAGCCAATATAGGTACGAAAACGAGATACGAAAATAAACATCTTTATGTAGAAGGTATTGATTTTAGATGGATACCTATTAAATCTGTTACATCACAGTTTGTTGTGGGTAGAAATAGAACGATACAGGTTGTAAGGAAACAGTTTCCATTGAGACCTTCTGCGGCAAAAACTATTCACAGATCACAGGGTTCCACTGAAACTAAGATAGTTGTAAACTTTGAAACTAAAAGGACAATACCTCATATTCATTATGTTGGATTGAGCAGAGTTACAACTTTGGAAGGTTTATATATAACAGACCTTTGTGAAGATAAGATAGCTGTTAGTTATGAAGTTAAAGAAGAAATGCATCGGTTAAGAACAGAAGCAAAATTAGATTTGTGTATAATTCCGATTTATAAAACTGATCAAGTACCTTTAAAAATTTGTTATCTAAATGCTAGATCATTGCACAGGCATATTGATGATATTCGTAATGACCTCAATTACTCAAGTACTGATGTGAATATTTTCTCGGAAACACGATTTAGCCGTTATGATGAAAATAGCATGTATACAATAGAAAATTATATTATGTTTAGAAATGATCAAACAACAAATAATATGATATAAAGCCGTTTGGTGGAATGGTGGTATATAGTAAAAATGAATTTTATCCTAATTATCCATACAGTAGAAATTGTGATGGTATTGAAATAACCGTGGTTAGATTGATCGTGGTTCCACATATAAACATGTTTGGTATATATTGTTCACCGAATGTATCTTTGGGAAATATGTGTGAACAGTTAAATGAAATATTAATATCTCATTCGCGGGAATTTAATATATTTTTGGGTGATTTCAATGTTAATTGGTTAGATTTTTCTAACAGAGTGTCTTTGTACAATTTATTTATTGAGGAGTATGGTTATAAGCAGTTGGTATCGTCTGTAACTACTGACAATAACACCTGCATAGATCATGTGTATACGAATATACCAAGTGAACATATTAAACGAAATTTGAGGAAGAGATCAATGGGAATAAATGACGAGAAAAAGGATAAATGGGATACTAATTTCAATAATTCAGCGGAATTGAGCCGTCGCCAGTGTCCCAAACAACAAGGACGTCATTATTAACGTATAATTCACCGTCGACGAAACCGTTTTTATGATGGTTGATTGCTACAAAATCTACTCAAGCGAGGTGGGATGTATATTCATCCGTCACGAACGCCGAGGATTTTGCTTGCCGCTGTGGTTTAATATGTCACGCATTTGTGGGAATCCTCGTGGCACTTTTTTGTGTAATAGACCGTAAAGATGAGAAAGCAGATGGAATTGTTAAGCACGATTAGAGCTGCAGCAACACTTTATACCAGCATGAAATTGAGGTTTTAGACAAAGAGAAATGACGTATTACTAGCAGTTCTCAAAGATTGAAAAATTAAAGGAGCCAAAGACAATTGTGAATGGAAGATTGAAAAGGAAGAAACAAAAACTGTATAAAGAAGTGGACAATCAGTAACAAGCGTTGAGTCACATCATCATTAATGCTTTTGAGTGGCTGAAACTCCAAATTGTTGATGTTCATGATCAATGGAGATTTATTTGAACGTTGGGGATGTATTAGGAACTATGGACAAAACATTGAAAATAGAACTAGAAATAAAAATGATATCATCAAATCATGCGTTGTAATATTTTGATGGAAAAGGAAATGAAACAATAAAGAGTTGCTGTTGCTGAGGTCAGCGGTATCTCGCGCATGCGCGGGGCTGAGGACGGACCTCATGGCGGAACGATGATTTAGTAAGTTAGTGTTTTTCTAGACTTTTGTGGGCCAAAAGGCTCACACGCCTTCTATCTACTTAGTTCAGAGTAATGGAACGGTTGAATAAACTACAATAGAAGGCGTACGACACAGAAGAGGCCCAAGTTGTCTGTGAAAACGAAGATATTTCAAGATGTCGTTCAAGAGTGTACCGATGAAGTCTGTTCGAGGTAAAGAACAACCAGATCTAAGGAGTGAAAAAATACCGAAGAGAAAACGAACGCTTACAGAAAGGGGTAAGCAATTTCAATGTGACGCAAAGTTGAAAGCCTTGAAGTTAAAACGAAGCGAACTAGTTTCACATGCTCGAAGGACTACCGTCATTTTTGGTCAATGTGAATTATCTCAACTCAAGCACGAATTTGCAAAGGCTCGAGTGCTTCTCGCCGAATTTAATGACTTGTACAACGAGATTATCGCATTGAACGTCAGTGAAATCGAACAGAATGAAGTTGAATGTTGTTATCGTCAAAATATGGAAGAGTGGCGTGTTTTTGAAAGTGACGTTAGATCAGAAATTGAACATCTTGAAAAGCTTGCTGTATTGAGGCTTGAAAGTGAAGGAAAATCACACAAATCTAGGAGTTCTCGCTCTAAATATAGTTCTCGCTCAAGGGTAAAGAGTGTAAGAGATGAAAGACTAGAGTTAGAGAAAGAACAAGCTGCTTTGGAGGTGAAATTAGCCTTTACAAGTGAACATTCAAGATTGAGAGTTGAAGAAGAAGAAAAGAAGGAGAGATTGAGACTTAGAGAAGAACTTGCTGTGAATGAAGCTAAGTTGAATGTCTGTAGAAGAGCAGAGAGGGAAGAAATAATTGATATGGAACAAGTTCTAGATTCATTACCCCCTGAGGATAAAGACGAAGATATGAGAAGATTTCTTGACTCTCAGAAGTTTGATCTACCCACTAGATTAGAGATTACATGTCAGTCAATGCCAACTTCTAGTCAAGATACAAGTGTGTCTAAGCCCTTGCCTGTGTATCAGAGCACACCATATTCAGCTCATGTGAGCGTATGTCAGTCAACACCAACCTCTAGTCAAGATACAAGTGTGTCTAAGTCATTGCCTGTGTATCAGAGCACACCATATTCAGCTCATGTGAGCGTATGTCAGTCAACACCAACCTCTAGTCAAGATACAAGTGTGTCTAAGTCATTGCCTGTGTATCAGAGCACACCATATTCAGCTCATGTGAGCGTACGTCAGTCAACACCAACCTCTAGTCAAGATACAAGTGTGTCTAAGCCCTTGCCTGTGTATCAGAGCACACCATATTCAGCTCATGTGAGTGTATGTCAGTCAACACCAACCTCTAGTCAAGATACAAGTGTGTCTAAGTCATTGCCTGTGTATCAGAGCACACCATATTCAGCTCATGTGAGCGTATGTCAGTCAACACCAACCTCTAGTCAAGATACAAGTGTGTCTAAGTCATTGCCTGTGTATCAGAGCACACCATATTCAGCTCATGTGAGCGTACGTCAGTCAACACCAACCTCTAGTCAAGATACAAGTGTGTCTAAGCCCTTGCCTGTGTATCAGAGCACACCATATTCAGCTCATGTGAGTGTATGTCAGTCAACACCAACCTCTAGTCAAGATACAAGTGTGTCTAAGTCATTGCCTGTGTATCAGAGCACACCATATTCAGCTCATGTGAGCGTATGTCAGTCAACACCAACCTCTGGTCAAGATACAAGTGTGTCTAAGTCATTTCCTGTGTATCAGAGTACATTACCAACTTCTAGTCAAGCTACAAATACATTTGTATCATTGCCCATACATCATAGTACACCTGTTAATATGAAAGCGTCTACCAAGTCAAGTCAAGCAGCAGGTACATCTTTGTTGTTGCCAGAGATAAGTCCTATAGTACCTACATACACCGTTGCACCAAGCTATGGTCATCCAAGTCAACTTAACCCAGTTACAGTAATGGAGTCCAGTTCAATTCTATGTAATCCATTAGCCAACAGTGTCAAGCAAGGTTTACCCCCAGTGCCTGACAATACAGTTTCTGGATGGGAAAGGGTTGCAACTTCATTAGAGCATTGTGTCACCAAGCTTATAGAGAGCAGTGAGAAGATGGCTTCAGCTAATGTTAGCCAGAGTTCAGGAAGCAAGTCTTCAAGCCACATCTTTCGTTTGCCAGCAGTGAAAATTCCTGTGTTTAGTGGTGATCCGCTAGATTACCCAGTATGGAACAGTGCTTTTAAGACCCTCATTGATTCTAGAGAAATGGACGCAGATACCAAGTTGAATTTGTAGTAGAACACTATCTTCTGATAGGAACTGAGGATGCTTATGTTAAAGCCAAGTCTGTTCTGCAAGAAAGGTATGGAAATGGCAGTGTTGTGAGTACAGCATTTCTTAACAAGCTTGAAAAATGGCCCAAAATAGGACCAAAGGATGCTAATGGTTTAAGAGAATTCTCTGATTTTCTGGACAAAATTGTTGCTGCTAGAAAGACTGTAGCCAGTCTTGGTATCTTAGATTATGCTAAGGAGAATGCAAAGTTAGTTTCCAAGCTTCCCTATCATCTTGAGAGCAAATGGAGAGACATAATAACCAGATGGAGATCATCAAGTGATAAAACAGACTACCCACCATTTTGTAAGTTTTCAGAGTTTGTTAGAGAATCTTCTGACAAGGCAAACATTCCAGAGTTGGAAAACATGTCTAAGTTGACAAATGTAAGCTCAGTAAGTAATGATAAAGGACTTAGAGGCCGTAGTGTTACTGCCTTTGCTTCACCAGTATCAAGTCATCCCGGAAATCAAAGTAAGGTGGAAGAGAAGAATACAGCCAGATCAGCTTCTACGATCAAGTGTTTGTTTTGTAATAAAGCTCATGATTTAAATGACTGTCAAGCCTTTAGAGACAAGACCTTTCAGGAACGTAAAAACTTTGTGTTCAGGAAGAAACTGTGTTTGTGCTGTGCTAAGTCGACACAACATCAAGCTAAGGAATGCAAAGCTAAAGCTACATGTGCAACCTGTGGAGAGAGTCACCCAACATGTCTTCACAAGGAAAAGCCTAAGGAAGCTATCTCAAATTGCACTAATGTATGTGGTATTGAGGACCAAGATGGACCTGACAATGCTATGATTGTGCCTGTGTGGGTGCGACTGGAAAGTGAACCTTCAAAGGAGATTCTGCAGTATGCAGTTCTGGACGACCAAGCAAATGTGAGCTTTATTTCAGAGACACTCTGTAGCAAACTCAATGTTACAGGGCCAGAAACAACATTGAAATTAACAACTGTGCAAGAAGGTAATGTGCTTATTCAAAGTAAGAAGATATGTGGACTTGAGATCTTAGATCATAACAAAGAAAACACTGTAAAGCTTCCCCTTGCATTTAGTCGACCACAGATACCAGCTAATAGGTATCAGATACCTAAACCTGATGCGGTTAGCCAGTGGAGTCACCTGCAACAAGTGTCAAAAGAATTGATGCCATACCGTGCAGATGTAGAGATATCTCTTTTGATCGGAAGTAACTGTACTAAAGCTATTAGACCTAGACAGATCATCGCAGGAGGTGAAGAGGAGCCTTATGGTCAAAAAACCATTCTTGGATGGGGCGTTGTTGGTCGAATATGTAAGTCACCAAGCAACGAAGATGGTCATGTCGAAGCAAACTGTCATAGGACTTATGTTAAGGAAAGCCATCACTTTGTGTTTGCTTCTAAAGCCAAAGAGATCATATGCCCCGAAGCTGTGATTAACGTGTTAGCTTCTGACTTCAATGAACATCCAAGGACAGAGAAGCCTTACTCCATACAAGACAGAAGATTCATAAAGACCCTAGAAGATGGAATAAGACAGCTTCCAAATGGACACTATGAAATGCCATTACCTTTAAAGTGCGAAAATGTTACTCTTCCTAACAATCGTCAATTAGCAGTGAAACGATGGAATCAACTTCAAGAAAGGTTTGCAAAATCACCCAAGTTTCTCCAGGATTATCAAGCTTTCATGAAGGATATCGTTGAACATTGTGCTGAGAAGGTTCCTGATGATCGGTTAAATGTACAAGATGGAAGAATCAACTATGTTCCTCACACGGGTGTCTACCATCCAAGGAAAAAAGACAAAATACGTGTTGTATTTGACTGCTCGGCACGATTTGATGGTACTTGCATAAATGATCTCTTGCTGCAAGGACCTGATTTCATGAATGACTTGCCTGGAATTCTCTGTCGATTCAGAAAAGAGGAAGTAGCCTTTGCAGTTGACATACAAGGCATGTTTCATCAATTTATGGTCTCTGAGCAAGACAGAGACCTCCTCAGATTCTTGTGGTGGCAAAATGGAGATCCATCAAAGGACGTTGTGGAGTATCGTATGAAGGTGCACCTTTTTGGTGCCTCGAGTTCTCCAGGATGTGCCAACTTTGGACTGAAGCGAGCAGCTGATGATGGAGAGACTGAATTCGGCATGGATGCTGCTGAATTTATTCGTCATGACTTTTATGTAGATGATGGACTCAAATCTGAACCAACAGTCACTAAGGCTGTCAATGTGCTTAAGAACAGCCAGGCCATTTGCGCAAAGGCTGGCCTTCGTTTACACAAGGTAATGTCAAACAAGAGAGAAGTATTGGAAGCAATTCCGTTGGAGGACCGTGCACAAAACATCAGAAATCTTAGCTTAGAAACAGATCGTCTACCCATAGAGCGTGTCCTTGGAGTTTCTTGGTGCGTAGAGAGTGACACATTTGGGTTCAGAATTGAACTTAACGATAAACCCCTTACAAGGCGAGGGATCTTGTCGACTGTCGGCTCGATATTTGACCCTCTTGGTTTTGTGGGATCAGTGACATTGAAGGCGAAGCAGATTCTTCAAATAATGTGTAAGGACAAGTTGGAATGGGATGCTCCAGTTCCTGAGGATCTACGTCCCTCGTGGGAACAGTGGCGCCAAGAAATCACAGAACTTGACAAGTTGAATATTCAGCGTTGTGTAAAACCAAGGGACTTTGGTGAGATTAAAGCTGTGGAAACTCACTATTTTTCGGATGCAAGCTCTAAAGGATATGGACAATGTTCTTACCTTCGATTAATCAATCAAGAAAATAAAGTGCACTGTTCCTTCATCGCAGGGAAGGCTAGAGTTGTACCTCTAAAACCAACAACCATTCCCAGATTGGAATTAACAGCTGCAGTATCATCAGCAAGAATGAGCAAGTATCTCTCAAATGAACTTATGTATCCAGACTGTAAAAATGTTTTTTAGACGGACAGTCAAGTTGTTAGGGGATACATAAACAATGAAGCAAGAAAGTTTAAGGTGTTTGTTGCAAATCGAGTGCAACAAATTCGGGACTTGACAGAACCCACAAAATGGTTTTTTGTGGAAAGTGGCAACAATCCCGCTGACGATGCATCACGTGGATTATCAGTGAAAAATCTCTTGAGTCAACAGTCTCGTTGGCTAAATGGTCCAGATTTCTTGTGGAAGGACGGAGTTTTCGAGCCTCCACCCACCAAAATCCAACCCATTACAGAAACAGATCCAGAGGTAAAGAAAGTGAATGTTCTCAAGACATCAGCAACTCAACCTAAGGATGAGCAAAGGTACTGTGACATCAGCCTATTCAGTCATGTCTCAAGTTGGAATCGTCTTCTTAGAGTCATTGCCCTCTGTCTGAGATTTGTAAAGAATTGCAAGAGAAGGAAAAATGAAGGAGATTGTACTGAGAAGCCCTCTACTGAGAGTTCATGCTCATCCATCACTCAAGGCGAGCTTGAAGATGCTAAGATCAGAGTATTACGATGTGTTCAAAACAAGTACTTCAAGGATGAAATCGAGATCTTGATGACAGTCAGTGGCAAGAATAAATTAACTGACAGAGAATCTATCCAAACTAGAAACAGAGCCTTGAAGAAATCAAGCTGCCTATTCAGACTTGATCCATTTCTTGATCAAAATGGTGTGATACATGTTGGAGGACGGGTAAAGAGAGCTAACGTACCAATGGAGCTGAAGCACCCTATCGTAATACCACAAAGGAATCACGTGGTGGAGCTACTTGTGAGACACTATCACAACCAAGTACAGCACATGGGACGTACAACCACACACAATGAGTTGAGACAACAAGGTTACTGGATAACTGGTGGATCATCTACGATAGCTCGTTACTTATCAAAGTGCACAATTTGCAGACGTCTGCGTGGCAATCTTCAAGTCCAGAAAATGGCGGATCTACCAAGCGATAGGATCGAGCCTTCCCCTCCCTTCTGTTATTGCGGAGTGGACTACTTTGGACCATTCCTGATTAAAGAAAAGCGAAGTGAATTAAAGCGTTATGGTGTCATCTTCACCTGTATGTATTCAAGAGGAGTTCATCTGGAGTCAGCTAACTCCCTAGACACTTCATCTTTCATAAATGCCCTTCGGCGATTTATGAATCGACGCGGACCAGTTAAGCAGATACGTAGTGACAGAGGTACTAATTTCGTAGGAGCACAGAATGAACTCAAGGCTGCTCTTGCTGAAGTTGATGAAAACCAAGTTCAGCTGTACCTGGGTGAGAATGGATGTGAATGGATACCATTTAAGATGAATACTCCTTATTCAAGTCACATGGGAGGCACATGGGAACGGCAAATTAGAACTGTCAGAAGCATACTCACATCATTGATGACGCAAGCTGGAACCCAACTCAATGATGAGTCTTTCCGAACCTTCCTTACAGAGGCTGAGTACATCATTAACTCAAGACCACTTACAGTTACCAACCTAAACAGTCCAGATGCCCCTGAGCCATTGACACCAAGTCATTTGATCACGATGAAACCAAAGATTGCACTTCCCCCACCTGGTAACTTTCAGAAGGAAGATGTATATTCTAGGAAATGGTGGAGGAGGGTGCAATATATGGCTAACCAGTTTTGGCAGCGATGGCGTACAGAGTTCCTGAATAATCTACAGACAAGACAGAAGTGGACTAATGTGCAAAGAAACATGGAGAAGGGAGACATTGTCATTGTTAAGGATGATCAGAAACCCAGATGCTCATGGTCTTTGTCCAAAGTAGTGGAATGTTACACCAGTGAAGATGGCCTAGTGCGTAAGGTGAAGCTGATAATGGCTGACAAGACATTGGACAAGTACGGGAAACGTCGTCAACCAGCTACCCTATTGGATCGACCTGTTCACAAACTGGTTTTGTTCCTGTCTACGGAAGACCAAGGAATTCCCCGACGAGGAGCCAACAAAGAATGAACATTGAACATTGTTAACATTGACTTCATTATGATTGAACTTTTCTTACTATAAGAAAACTTCCATAGCTGAACATTTAAGCGAACACTTAAGGTTACCGTTATAGTTAGAGTATTTGTAATTTTGTCACAGCTTTAAGTCACGTAGTGTAACTGCTGTTCAGCAGTTAGGGGAGCCATGTTGCTGAGGTCAGCGGTATCTCGCGCATGCGCGGGGCTGAGGACGGACCTCATGGCGGAACGATGATTTAGTAAGTTAGTGTTTTTCTAGACTTTTGTGGGCCAAAAGGCTCACACGCCTTCTATCTACTTAGTTCAGAGTAATGGAACGGTTGAATAAACTACAGTTGCATAGTATGAGACTTTATTTGTGGGTATGAAAACATCAGAAAATTGTTGTATGAAAGTATTGGTGAACTGCACGTAATAGTCCTAGCGCGGTAAATAAAATTGGTCATCGAATCATTCACATCAAGACAAAATAATTGCTAGAGAGGACTTATGGGTGTTTTTGGATAAATTGAAAGAGCGTGAAATAATATGATATGGCATTGAATATGCAATATGCTGATAACGTAAAAATTGTTCGTATTTGTCACAAAATAATGAAATGATTTTAGTTCATGTGAAAAGTAGGTGGCTGAAAATGGTGATGGTAATTTGAGGTTGGTGGGCTAGAATTATCCATCACAACACAAAATTCATTTTTTTAGAACCTCGGTCGGTTATGGCTAAATACATTGTCAAGCACCGTTAGCTGCCATTTAACATCCCTACAGGCTATCTAATGAGCATTACTTCATACCGATATATCTCTTGGCAAAGCCAGAAAATATATAAATAAACTGTTAAATTTTCAAGCTTATGGTATTTAAATGGTTTCTGAAATTTTTAGCCAATCGGATACAAGATGTCACAGATTCAATTGGGAAATTCCCACTTGAATCGGACTTTTTGTATCCGATTCGTTAAAGATATCGATCAAGGCTTTGGTTGGATGAGTAAAAAAGGAACTTTGTTTGCTTTTTATTTAAAATTGATTCTTGATTGAGACTTTGGAAAGACTAAAATATATTTTTACTTTAATAAGAATTCTACTTGGCCACCTGCCATCATTTACAATTATCTTGAAATGTGGTTTATTGTTGATTTGGTCAAGGCAACTTCTCAACAGAACTTACATGTTTCATCGCAATGGGGGGGGGGGGGGGGGGATTTTGTTTAAGTTTGATTTGCTGGGAAAAGTTCATATGTTTATGGCCATAATGTTTCCTGGCTGGCAACTTGTATGGATTAATGTCTGGCTGGGTTTATAGAACAGATATAATTGTCCTAGCCAGCTCGTTGGCTACTTCTTTATGTTAGAGATAAAGGACCACGCCTCCCCTCCCCCTCACCTGTATATGTCAGATGTCCCTATATGTCATGTATGAGAGATGAGGGACCACCCCCCTCCCCCTCGCCCCTATAGGTAAGGTGCCCCTATGTGCCATGTATGAGATATGAACAGGGCCAACCCGCTCCTCCCTCTCACAGCTATATGTAAGGCAATGCTATATGTCATGTATAAGAGATGAAGGACCACCCCCCTCTCCCCCTCGCCCCTATATGTCACGCGCCCTTATATGTCAGGTATGAGGTATGAAGAACCCCCCCCCCCCCCCTCGTCCTCGCCCCTAGTGTTATATCACAACGTATCGTTTGTATTGTCCACTTTAGGTCTTTACTGCTTGTATTTTCCTCGTTGATTTATACAAAACTTCCCACTTCATTGTCCTCCCGCCTTTTGTCGCCTTTACAAAAATCGGTGTATGGCTCTTCTGCTTTCCCTTTCGCACAGTTAACTAACTGAAAATTGGGGGGGTTTAGCGCCAGTAACCACATGGCCTCTTAGGGGCCTATTTTTGGAATTAGCCATGCAGTCTTCATATGGTTTTATCTTGATATTTCTTGAATGAATGAGTTTTACAAGTCTCGCTCGTGTTTCTCTCAAATTACGACACAGGAAGCCCAAGGAATGGAAAATGACGAAGCCCAAAACAACGGAAAAAATTAACGAACGAGACTTGGAGCAAGTCTAGTCAATAAGAGGACAGACGCACTGCTGACGCATTTCGGCACGCGCGCTCGTTCTGTTGCCCCGTTTAATAAGGATTTTTTAACTTTTCTCTCGAATATTTGTTGTAAAAAACGAATTGAAGATGGTTTTGAGTTGTCGCTGCGCTCGTGATTCCACTTCAGTTTTGAATATTTTATGACGTCAAGAGTGTGTCAATAAGAGGACAGACAACTCAAAACCATCTTCAATTTGTTATTTGACAACAATTATTTGAGATAAAAGTTAAAAAATCCTTTTCAAACGGGGCAACAGAACGAGCGCGCGCTGAAACGCGTCAGCAGTGGGTCCTCTTAATGCCACACTCTAATCCACCAATCAAAGAATGTTTTTGACAGCGACGCGCTCAGTTATTAAACAAAGGAGTTTACAGCTCAACTCGTCAATTCAAGTCGCGACAAGTGCACGCTGTCGGCATAAACTATGGGAAAAAAGCTTGTTTTCTTCGTTTTGCTAGCACTTTGCTTTCTAATTTTTATGCGTTTTCAAAAACTGCTAAAGGCAAGTCATCTGTTAAAGACAAGCTACTCCAGCTTAATTGCGAAAACGGATCGACATTGGAGCAGACAGGAAGCAAAACTTGTTTTGTTCTACACTCCTTGGTTTGGTCGAACACGGTGGCCATGGAATATCACCCAAGATGACGGCCAACCATGCTCTCACAAGTGCCTCATTACCTATAAGAGAGACGATCTGGCTCGAAGTGATGCTGTTATTTTTCATGCAGTCGATATTCCAAGTGCTTCGACATTGAGAATACTAATTAAACGGTTTCAAAATGACCGTCAAAGGTGGGTTTACTTAAGGATGGTGCCCCCTAATGGCAGCGCGCACTGTTTCTGCGCATGACGTTTACAAAACACAGGAAGCCCAACCTGAGTTCTTGAGAACCAAAATTAGAAAAGAGCAAGTAAAGAGCAAGGTAAATGAAAGTTTTTCATATCAATCAATGAACTAACAACTCATTTCAACTTGAGGGTTTTCTAATAGCTCTTCCAGCAAAGCGTGTTCGTTAAGATTTTTGGGAGAAATCACATCTACTTACGAAGTTTGTACTGAAGTACTAAATTCCCAAAAATCTTAACTTATTTTGTTGAAGGAGCTTCCAGAAGTCTTGCAATATCAAAACTATTTGCTATTTCATTGACTGATGTGAAAAACTTTCATTAAACTTGCTCTTTTCTTGCAAAACAAAATAGTTTTTGTGGGGACATGTTGACATTTTTTTCTCGTGGCTGATCACTGTACAAATTTCAATTTTTACCGGGGGAGGGCTAGGGCAAAATTGTCATTTGCGAACTTTGGCACAGAAACTTGAGATATGAACCCCGATAACTTTTCAAAATGCATGGGGACCCCCACTTTTTCTTCGTCGAAAACGTTATAAAAATATTGAATTTAATTTATAAATGGTAATTTTGAAAATAAAAATGGTTTCTGTTAGGTATTTCGGCAATAATTTGTTACCTTCTCAAAATCACATTTCTATTGCTTGAGGAAAAATCCATTAAAACACTAAATTATCTACATGACAAATAAAATGTTTTATATTTTCTAAAAAGCTCATATATCAATGATTATTTTTAGCCTGTCGTATGTACACTAACTCGAAGCAGTAAAAAATAATAAACTTTTTTAATGTGCAAATTGACGCTTACGTCATCAGGTATTTAGCGTTAATTATCTCGCTTAGATGCATGGGTACCCCCAACTTTTTTCCCAGTTTCTAATAGTCCATTGGGTGGTTGAAATAACTGACAGGACTTAGAAGAAATAAAAATGGTTTGCCATTAGGGGGCACCATCCTTAATTAAGCCACGAGAATCCATACAAAGTCCATCACGAGAGCGCTCAGTATAACGGTATTTTCAACTGGACAGCGACTTATCGAAGAGACGCGGATGTTTTCTATCCAAATGGTTATTTTCGACTAGACACTCACTCTCCAGACGAGATATCGAAAGATCATTTCAGCACAAAGTACGCAAAAGGAAAGGACAAGCTTATTGCTTGGGCAGTAAGTCACTGTGGACGGGTTAGAGACAAAGTTGTAAAAAAACTTCAAAAGTTTGTTCCCGTCACTGTGTTTGGGCGTTGCACTAAGTTATTCGGCAATGAATCCGTCAGCCAAAACTAATGCCAAAGAAGCTCCAAACAATGTTCGTCTTTGCTAAAAACCTTTAAGGTAATGCGCTCGCGCATTCGTGCGCATAACGTTTGCGCATGTTTTGCACGCGCGCGCTGATATCGAATTTGATTGGGCTTCCTGTGTTCTAAAATATTTCAATATGGCGGACGCCACGTAACTGTATTCAAAGCCTTATAACTTAAAATCTAGCACCGCGACCTATCCTAATCTTTTGCTTTTTCGACGTATTTCTATAAAAACTAAAACATATCAAAAAAGGAAAAAAATTCCTCGATAGGTTTTTGAGAAAATCGCGAAAAATCGTCAAAATGAACGTCCGATTCGCGCGTAAATACACCTGATTTTCATCTTTCAATTGCGAATACTCAGCTTTACCTACAAATAAGTGAAGACATATCACTTTTCATGATACTTTGTCTACTTTAGCATGTCTGAAAGCCTTTAGTTTGCAAATTTGCAAAGACTTACCGTACGCTAGAGGTCAGACTCTGAAATCTGTTGTTTTCGTTCGAAAAGGCGAGATTTCGCTCTTTTCGAGCTATCATAGCACCAAAACTAGCACCGTGACCCCCCTTTTCTTTATTGATTTGATGTTCCCAACTCAAAAACAATCTACATAATGATTTATAGAAAAATTCGTCGATAAAAACTCGCGCGAGCCCATTACCTTAAGTTCTACTTGGCATTCGAAAACGAAATTTGTACCGACTATATCACTGAGAAATACTGGGATACGCCATTTGACCACAATATGGTTCCGATAGTTTTGGGATCTGATTACGATCCTCAAGTCGCAATCCCTGGTTCTTTCATAAATGTTCTAGATTTCTCATCTATAGAGGCTTTAGCCAACTATATCAAGTATTTAGATAAAAACGATACAGCTTACAATGTGTATTTTCGGTGGAAAACAAAGTACAAGCGATGGATGGGGAACTCGTGGACATGTCTATTGTGTGCCAATCTTCATAATAAGACATTGCCCAAAAAAGTTTACAATAATTTTGAAGAATATTGGGGAAAACAAAGCTCCTGTGGTAGACATAACGCAAAAATAAAAAGATTGATAGACTAAAATGTGCTTCACAGTCGACGCCTAGTTTTGACCGGGCTGGAGTTTTGTTTGTATTAAAATGAACTAAATGTTGTGATTTTCTCGTCCTAAAGATTACCACGGGTTCCAGGTGTTTGATGGTGATGGGCCCCTGGATGGTGCAGAATATGGGTTGTAACGGCCCTTATAGAGGTAGACTATTAGACGAGCATAGAGGAAGAGGTACTGATCTAAAAATATGGAAGTTATTGCACCATCGTGGTGAAATCTGGAGTCTAATTAGACTGGTCAGGGGTGCTGTCGATCTGAAAAATAGAGGTGAACGTGTTGAAAAGAAAAGCTTGTAGACACTATTGTAAAATAAAGTACCTTTCCACTATGAAAAGATCTGAATATTTACCTGTGTTTTCCATTATTTATCAGTTATCAGTTAGATATTTGGAACTTTCACAGTTATCAGTTAAACTCGTGTTAATAATTAATAGAAACTAATTTCTTAAGATTATGTATGTAAATAAAATATATATTGGGGCAAACATACCAATTTTGAGTATGTGCAGTGTTCTTCTTTCTACATTGTACAACTATACTTCTACCATGGCATGGCTGTTCTTGTACAAGTCGGACAAGAATACTTAGGTTCGATTTTCATCAAGGGCAGCGTCGAAATTCGATTTCGTTCGACATAGTATTCAATGAGATACGTCATTATGACGTCATTATGACGTTTTTTTGTGACGAAAACGCGTCATAACACCACACATCCCAAATTGAAAAAACTACAATTTTGATTTTATGCAACTTTGTGTTTGCCGCTGTGCCAATACATTCATTGTATTGGCGTGTAAATACCCTTAAAGTGCCTATAACCCTTAGTTTACTAAAAAATTGGAGTAATTTTGAAGTGCCCAGCAATGTATTTTCGTTGTCAGAATTCGATTTGATACAATCGGGAATATTTTATAGATTTTTAAATGTTGTGGTGACCACACCCTGGCCGGGATTTAAGGGTCTGGTGCGAGTCGCCGGTATGACGTCAATATTGACCCCATCGAACTGTCAACTCAACATTTATTTTGACAACTTCCAGACAAGCGTATAGTGTACCTTGCCGTCTGTTTAATCATCGAAATATAGCAATTCTAAAAGCGTACATATCGTTGAAATAATGTCGAAAAATTCTTCCAACTCTGAATCAAGCTATTCCGATGACTCGGAATATAATTATATCCCTGGAATCATCAGTTTGCCCCTCAATTTTGAGGTAGAAGACGAGAGCGTAGTGGACAACGATATCGACAACTGTATCGACGAACTATTTCCAACCGGACTATTTCCATACCAAGACGAGCCTCTCGCTGACCCCGAGTGGCTGAAAGAATATCAAAAGAAGAAGGAGATTGAAGAAAATCTCAGAAAGGAGCTCGAGGCACGAATAGCTGGCGGTGATGCAAGCAAATGGCGAGTCTCTCGTTTAAGTCACAAGTTTTGAAAATAGCCGTGCTTCGATCAGTTGCCAAGATAGCGAGGAAATTTATCTATATTTCTTTGACTAATAGGTGTTCTTGTGGGCACTGTAATGTGCTGTTATTGCAGAATGCACACGAGGCAAAGTGTTGCAAAGAGATCGACCGCTGCTATGAAGCGTGCAGACGAGAGGATGTCTTGGTCGAAACCGGACAAACACCACCACATTGTATTACGCTTCACCCAGGTTTCCGTCCGGTTTCCCTAGAGAAGCGGTCTCTCAAGCAATCAGCTTCAAAATATAAAACAAGAGAACAGCTTCGTTACAAGCAAATTGGAAAAGAGACGACGTGTGTAGACATATTTCCAGCACAACAATTTTAATATTGGCGCTAGGTCACGCCATGTCGTGTGAGAACGGAGGATACGCAAGCAGTCAATAAAACGACAGCTATCGAAAGAAAAAATAATAATTTTTATCTTATATGTACTTTTGATATTCCTTATGCAAAGGTTTTTGGTTCTCTATTATTCCAAGACCCTACTAAATGTCCATAATGTCTTGCACGAAGTCGATCCATTTCTTTCTCCTCTGTTTGGCCTCCTCTCTTTCGTCATCTTGGAACGGTATTTTAAAAAGAGTTGTTCCCGGAGATTTAGAGTCTGATCTGTTCAGGCAGTGTTCTATTGCACAACGATAAACCATCTCAAAACTGTTAAAGAATTACTACGATTACTATGATAGAAAATTAAAAGATACTCGATTTCAGTTCACGCGTTTCTAGCCGCTTGTTTATATTTCTAAGCGAAGACTGGTTTCCAAGTACGCATGCTCCGGGGTCAATGTTGACGTCACGGATACCACTCGACCCAGATTACTTTTTCACGTCCAACCTGACACAGGCCATCCAATATGGAGTTTTCAAAATTGAATAACTCCCCGCGGATTTATCCAATCGGGTGTACAGATATGTCATTTGAAAGCTCTGGATGTCTACAATTTTACAAAATTAGTCCAATCTCAGGGGTTATAGGCACTTTAATTTTGACCATGTATGATCATTTGACGGGAAATTTGAATTTCTTTCATTAGCTGTAACTTTCGCACCCTTTAATCTGATTGAGATGGGGTTTTCACTATAAACGTTCTTTTTGAGTAGCAAAAATGTCTATAAAGTTTTGAACATTGCTTAACAAGTTTTTGATGTTGTTACTAAAAAAGGTATCATATATGACGTCATAATTTAAAAAAACTTCCGAAATACCTTTACAATTGTATAAAAATTAAGGATTTTTTTCTAATGAACATGTTCTAATATTTTGCTTCATTTGAAAAATAAATTACTCCTCTGTGAGCCAAAAATTGAATTTAAGAACCTTGCGAGAGGAAAAGCCCTAGCAACCGACCATCGTGATGGAATTCACCATATATGGTCAAAATTTAGGGTATTTCTAACTCTAAAAATACACCTATTTCAAAAAAGGTTGTCGTACGAGAGGTCTCAAGCCTACGCGACAAGACCGAAAAGGACTATGGGTAGTAGGTAAAAAATCACTCTTCTTTCAGGTTTGGTCTAGATTTTAGCATCAGCAAGTGAAGCTCTTTAGTGTTTAAGGGCAAGGCAAGCTATTGTGAGTTGTCCTATGGCTGATTTGTGTGGTTTTATAGCTTTAGTAATTTCTACCCATACTCCCTTTCGGGTGAGTCGCGTATGCTTTTGCCGACAACATTAATTGAAATAGGTATATAATCAGAGTCAGATTGAAACAACTTGGGAACTTTGGTGTCACGTGGAGTATTACGTCATTTCCTTATACATATGACGTTATATGTATAAGGAAATGACGTATTACTCCACGTGACACCAAAGTTCTCAAGTCAAAAAACTACAAATTTGTTTTAATGCATTATTCACTTTGTTTCAATCTGACTTTGATTATATTGTTAGAGTTAGAAATACCCTAAATTTTGACCATATATGGTGTTGTCTTGACCATATATGGTAATCTCTATCACTGGCGGGAAATTCAAATTTCTTTAACCAATCATAACTTTTGAACCATTTATCGGATTTACATGGGGTTTTCACTGGAATGCATCATTTTGACCAAAGAACATTTTTGGATAATAAGTAAAATCAATTTCAAATTCTTAATTTTGGCGCCAAATTTGTACGTCATTTATGACGTCAACATGACAGTCGCGAGTAAGCCAACAAGTTTGTTAATGTGGATTTACTCAAACTACCTTGATGACAAGTTTCGTTACAATCAGACAGTTCTACAAAAAATTTGTGAACCAAGTGGGAGGAAATCAAAGCTTTTTGACCATCGTGAATAAGAAAACGCACGCGCTACAAAAAGAGCACGCGCCAAACTAAAGGGTATATAAAAAGTAACTTGAGCAAAACACTCAGCTAGCTAAACTAGAAAATACATTATGCAAGTCCAAGCCAGTCATTCATCACGAAAGGAAAAATAAGAAACTAAATAATGCGACTGAATGAAAAAGTGTAAATAGAATAAAATCCGTGAAAGAAAATGCAAAAATACAAAAATGAATAAAACGGATAAAAATATATACTAATAAAAATAGAAAGAAATAATAAATAGATAAATAGATAGATAAATAAATAAATAAATAAATAGATAAATAAATAAATAAATAAATGAATAAATAGATAAATAGATAAATAAATAAATAAATAAATAAATAAATAAATAAATAAATAAATAAATAAATAAATAAATAAATAAATAAATAAATAAATAAAATAGAATAATTAAATGAATAAATGAGAATTTATCCATAACTAATTCTATTACTAGAATTTGTTTCTAAAAGCTTATTAAGACCAAAGGGCTGAAAAGTAAATAACTGAGTACACCAGTAAGCCTCTCTTTTAAGCAGATCATGCTCTACATTCTCTAAATTATTATTATTCAAGGTTTCAATTACTAAAATCAGTTAAAATTATGTGGTGTACTATTAAAATGAATAGCTACTTTGCATGTTTTTTTTTCGTAGTTACAGTCGCTTTCATATAACTTTTCCCGAAGACTTATTACCGAACTACGTTCCGAAGTTGCGAAGTTCACCGACAGACTTCAAACGTTCGTTACGAAGTTCAAAATGAGCTTGCGAAGTTTGTTTTGAATTTGCGAACTTCCATTTCAACTTGGGAACTCTAGTTTGCAAGCAAAATTTTTTTTTCCTGTCAATTTTTTAATTAAATCCTAGACCCAAACTTGAGCTGTATTTACACATTAGTGGGGTTGAAATAAGTTCAAAATCATTTTTTTTAGATCCCAGACCCAAACTTGAGCTGTATTTACACATTAGTGGGGTTGAAATAAGTTCAAAATCATTTTTTTTAGATCCCAGACCCAAACTTGAGCTGTATTTACACATTAGTGGGGTTGAAATAAGTTGAAATAAATCTAATTTTATTATTAAAAGTAGTGCAAAAAGTTCACCGTAAAACAAAATGTCATTGTACAAGTCATGTACTTGAGTGTCATCTGTCCCAAATAAAAGATAAATGATCAAATATAGGTATAATAGACTTTTTGACATCATTTGATCAGGGTCTTTACCTTGAAGTGCTTTCCTTGTTGTCTTTAGAATCATAGTCCATGTTTCACGCTCAATGCAGACGATTCTTGATTTCCAAATTTGACTAGATTTTTAAGCAGCTTTAATTTACCGAAGGCATCTTGACGAAACGAAGAATACACAATCCTCAATGACTCATTCATTATGAGAAGTTTTTTTGAAGCTACGAATCCAACTAAAAAGTCGTCCAACTTTGAACATCGGTTCTCTGTGTCCTTCGTCTTTCGAGCAGTTTTTGAAACGACACCGAGCCCGAAAAAATTCAGACGTACGTTTTTTTCGCTTTAACCCGTCAACATTGGCACAGATTAATGATCATGAAAATCGCTAAATTTTTACGAGCTTTCCAGATAAAACTGCAAGGAAACTTGTAAATTTTCAGTTGTCAAAGTGTCGGCATGCGTTAAGTTGGCGCCAAAAAGCAAACATCCAATCAGCATCGCGATGTACACTGACGGACGTACAGTCGTTGGGCTCCCTGTGTGTCCATGAAAAATCAACTCTGATGAGTTACTATTTTTTCTTAGGTATAGTCAACTTAAAAAATCATATATATATCATGGTTGGGATCTAAAATCAAATAAAACTAAAAGAAAAATATACTTACAAATTGTGTGCTGTGTATCGGTCAATTGACATCTAAAATTTCAATAATTTGCATATTCCGCGATAGCTTTATAGGGATACTTAATTAGTTTATCTAACTTAAATTCCGTTATGAAAACTTTTGTTCTTTTTTCTTTTATTGCTTTAGCTAAAAAGAGTCATTGTTCTCAACACTGTCAGTGATGATGTTTCAATGTAAATTAGTTTACTCATAAACTGTTTACACTTTGTGAGTTCATAAATTCTGGTGGACGCTTGAGACCGTCCGAAATACGGTATCATCAACAGTGTCGATCGTTTTCCAAGCTTCCTGCAATTCTATTTCTTAAAAAGACCCACGATTGAATACAAGTTATCTAATATAAGAAAACAAATCATGTGACTACGGTCAAAACATGAGAAATGACACAGACGTCTTTTTGTATGAGAAAGTGAAAGGCACACATACATCGTGAGATCTGGAACATTATGACGAAAAGGTAACGAATCAGCTTTGTAATTTGCACTCGAATTTTCTACGGTATTTCCCAGTAAACTTCTTTAATCGAGAATCTCTCTAGGAATCTTTGACAATGAGTATATTCCTTTTAAAGGACTTTCTCAATGTTGAAAGATTCCCTTTTCTTCTCTTTTGCTCCATTGTTTTGTATTCCAAAACATTCAAATTATTGCGGTTAACGCTATATCAAACTAGTAGCCAATTGGTTACTTGATGCTCGAAAGGGAAACGTACGTTGAAAGTGAGAGGGCACGAGGGGTAATATAAAGAAAAGGATATTCATTTCGAAGCGATTTTCAACTCTATTTTCAGTTGTTATTGATATTCAACAAGTCTGAAAACGTATGTTACCAAGATGATTTCCGAGATTCTTGCCTTAATTGCATTTCTGGTGGAGAATTGCACAGGTATTGCCTTGATAGAGTCTTATTATTACCGTGGCAATTGTGAAGTGCAAGAAGGTTTGATAACAGAAGCATCAGCCACAGAAGTTCTCCGTGACTTTACAGAATTCGATGAAAGTGACTGTCTTTTCCAAGAATTCGATCCACCAGCCCACCACGAGGAAAATCCCAAAGCATGGAGACAGAGTTTGCCTTCCTTTAAAACATCTCTCAAGGAATGTCTTCAAACAGTATTACTGATTCAAACAGTGGCAGGAGGACTAACTGGGTTGCTAGTCGTCGGTATCGAAATTGTGGACTTTACCTTCGCTGAATGGTGTTTTGAGATGACCGACCAATGGAACAAAATGCCCCAAAATGTCCAAACTCTTCGAGTTACTACAAGAGCTCTAGAAGCAAGTTTTATCAACATGTGGAATTTTATTAGCGTAGTTGCAATGTTTCCATTTTCCCTCATCAAAGATCTCCACCAGTTGACGCTCAACATTTTGGCTGCTTTTATATCCATATCGTACAGGTTCTACCTTCAAATGTTAGGGATGTACGGAGCTTCTTGGAAATTCTTTCCTCTGAATGCTGTGTTCATCGGCATCATCCTCATAAACAATTATCGTATTGCTCGTCACTTTTATCCCCGATCTTTGAAAAACACCCTCAAGTTGGATTTCACTCTGTCAGCACAGTATATTTTGGGACTTCCCATAGTAATATTCGGCTGGTACGTCGTATTTCCTTGGTACCTTAAGCAAGACGAGCATATCAAAGTCATCGTCGCTTCTTGTTCTCCATTACTCACTGTCATTCCAAAAGTTGTTTGTTGCTTGAAGGCTCAGACTTTACATGGAATCTTTCACCCTGGCACCGCCCATGTTCTAGTAGCTTCGGTTTATGCAACGTCAGCCGTGGTGTTTCGCCTTATGCAGTCAGAATTAAAGGGCTTTACTTACTTTGTTGGTCTTGGAATAGCTCATGCAACGGTAGACCTTATTGAACGGATTACAATAACAATGAGAGATCATATCTGGGAATATTTATATCGTTTAGTAAGACGAGAAAGAAGACCAGTGTCCAAATATCGCAGTCCAAGAAGCCGTCGATTTATTGCTGATGTAAGCATCCAAATGATGCTACAAGAAACAACTGGTTTGATCAGTGTGTTGGGATTCATGACAGTTTATCAAGCACTTTACACTCGTGAAAAGCCTTTCATTGATAATAAAATTATCATGGAGTTTTTCAAACGCGCCACAGCCGGTCTTTTGATCGACTTGTTTTTTAATACCATTTCAGTTTTGATGCAAACACGAGTTATGAATATCGCGGTGTGTCGAGTGTGGAAGAAGAAATGGTGTTATCACGTGGTGGTAAACTCTCTCATTTGTATGGTTTCTGTCTCTTATTGTAGTGAGTATTTGTTTGGGATTGTTCAGGACAAGTACCATAACTTACATCATTCAAAGAACTGCTCGTTTCCCGAATTCCTTTAAGCTTCGGTAATACGAGCAACAAAATTTCTTAACTTGTCTCGCAACATTGGTAAGACGAGCAACAAAATTACTCAACTTGTCTCGCAATATTGCTGCGATAATTTTTGAAACGCAATGCTGCGCGTTTTTCTATTCCAATTCAAACAAAGTTGAGAATTTTGTTGCAGAAAGTAGAAGGTCTGTTGGGGAACTGTTGTAGGGATCTCTGCTGAGGCTTGGAACTACAAGAAGCCAGAGACTTCTTGGACTTACTTTTGATTCTTCTTTTAATTGTGTTCTTGCTCAAATGAACTCTTCACTCAAAACTGAGCAAATGCTTTATAGCTAAATCGTTCATATTTTTTAGTAGTCATGAGAAATATGATTTCGGTTTGCTTTTTAAAATTTATTTCAGATTTCAGATTTATTCATTTTACAAATTACATATACAAATTTGACATTCCTATGGCCTGCAAATAGTGAAAACTAATCAAGGCAGGCCAATGGATTACAATTCATGAAATATAGCAAGAAGTGAGAGACAATACATAAAAACATTAGATACATTAGATCAAAATATAAAACTGCATTAATTATAAAATTAAATATATCTTATAGAACATCTTAATGTACTTTTGTTTTGTTGTTGTTGTTGTTGTTGTTGTTGTTGTTGTTGTTGTTTTTGAGGGGAGAAGGAAGAAAAATCAGTGGTTGTAACTTTTCATCATGACATGAAGGATTCTAAGAAATGAAAAGAACTTAAGATAAATAATCAGGGAAAATCTGTATAGCTCTCTCTATTTCAAAAAAACTCTCCTCGTTTTGTAATATGGAAAATAGTAAATTCCTTATCTTTTTCTTAAATATGAATTTGGATCTATTCCTGATGGAACATGGAAGTAAGTTCCACAATCTTACACCAACCCTAGAAAAAGAATTGAATTGAGTGCTCAGCCGAAGAACGAGTTTTACACGAATGAGTATCTCTAACTGATACAAATAATTTGCATAAGTTTTTGGGGCAATTTTCATTGACAGCATCATGTACAAGATTAGCGACTGATTGACAATACATGATATTTAATGGAGGAATATTTGATTTAATAAAGAGGGGAATGGCACTTTCTCTTCGGTTAGCAAAAAAGATAAGTCTGAGGACCATTTCTGCAAAATCAGAAGTTTGTTAAGTATCGATTTTGATGCTTGGCCCCAAGCACAGATACCATAATTCAAGTAATATAATCAATTTGATGTTTCCTAGTCCAGTCCCAGACTCTCTTTCTTGCCGCTCCAGGACTCGCGGAGAAAGAGAGTCCAGTATAACTTGCATGTGCATGTGCAAAATGAGCCAATCAATTGATTAATTAGTATTTTGCGAGCTTGCAATATGCAAATGTCAGTGTTTGGTAGCAGTGGTAGTGATGCGTATCGAAAAATTCACAAATACGTCTTTCACAACTGTCCATCCGTAAATGGTCTGTAACTACTCAAACTTTGGTAAAAGATTATAGTTGGTTTTTCCAAGTGCATAGCTCACTGAATCAACAAATGGCTTTCCGAAATGAGACTGATATCGTGTATACAAAACACTTTCTTCTTCAGCCATCTTGAATCATTAAATGACTTTAGGATTTGTAACCACGCGATCACCACATGAATGTGGTGATCGCGTGGTCACTAAGCTGACATGCGCATGCAAGTTATACTGGACTCTCTTTCTCCGCGAGTCCTGGAGCGGCAAGAAAGAGAGTCTGGGACTGGACTAGATGTTTCCAGGAGAGATGGCTGTCGATCAATACGCTTAGAGGTATTCTTTATTCTCTAAATATATATATTCACCTGTTTCATGATCAAAAACTTTAATTTTTATTGGCGAAGCTATTTTTTCTGATATGGTCGGAAAATGACAGAATTTAATTTTTAATATTCAAAGTTAATTTGCTTGCAAATGTCAAGAATGTCCAACATACCCATTCCATTACAATGGTAACGAATGGTGTCTATTGGTGAAATACTACACAGGGCTCCCAACATTATCATTCCATAAGGTCGCTTGGGATGCCTGTGGCATCAATCGCGCCCATATCTTATTGATTAGATAGTAACTTTGGAACCCTGTGGTAACAGCCTCCGGTTTGCTCGAGATGCTTACCAATGGTTACGAATGGTGCGATTGGTGAGTCTAAACTGCCAATTAGTATATTTTGGTAAAATATGAAATATTGACGGCAAGTTTAGCCGTTAAGATTGTGATGTGTAATCGTTATTTGTATTATCGCCGTTTTCAAAAGCCCATATGTTTTGAATAACTTCGAAATTAAAACTCAATAAATTAAATGATTCGCCGTTTCCAAACGTTGAGGAACGAAGGCACTCACACGGTCTTAAAAAATCAAAACAATATAACTTAATTCGCGAAAATCTATTAAAACAATTCAACAATTTAAGAATGCTTCGTTAAATCCACGAATGGATCAAGAAAGCATAAATAAGAGAGGGAAACTTGTTAATGGGGCGCGCGCCGTGATGATTCCCATCTGTGCTATTTTTAGTAACCGGATGCAGTTTAATTTTCGTCTTACCCTACTCCCGTGCGTCGAAAATTTGAACGAGTGGAATTTGGCGATTTGAGCTTCATAAAATCACACAATCGATATCAAATTTATTCCAAATTCCACGAAAATGCCATAGGATATCCTATTAGTAACATACATTAAAAAATTATAGAAAGAAACGAGATTTTCTCATCTAAATGAGCGAAAATATTTAAACAAACGTAAGCGCGCTCGATGACGTGTGATGCGCCAGTAGCGCGCGCATTTTCGCTAAAATTTCATTCAAAAAGCGAACAAAATCCTCGACGTTTTTGTCTTTTTTTCCAGCAAAATCGTTGCTTTGTAATCAGAAAGTACACACTTTTGATACTAGATACTATGAACAAAGCAGAACTAAGAAAACTTTGTTTTTAACACTGTTTTTGAAAACTCAAATTTGCACTAAACGGTTCTCTGGGTCCGGAAGTATCAAATCATGACGCACGGGAGTAGGGTAAGACGAAAATTAAACTGCATCCGGTTACTAAAAATAGCACAGATGGGAATCATCACGGCGCGTGCCCCATTAACAAGTTTCCCTCTCTTATTTATGCTCTCTTGATGGATATAATCATGGCCGTTTTCAAAAGCTCATTTGTTATGAAGACGAACTTGGATCGAAAATGAAAACAATAAATCAAAACAATATATAATGATTCGCCGTTTCCAACCGTTGAGGAACGAAGGCGCTCACGGTCTTAAAAAAATCAAAACAATATAACTTAATTCGCGAAAATCTAAACAATTTAAGAATGTTTTAGCTTCGTTAAATCCAAAGCTAACGGATGTCATGATTTATAATCATGATCTGTATTATCGCCGTTTTCAAAAGCTCATACAACGTACAATCATGATTTGTATTTTCAAAAGCTCCCGTTCTTCATTTACTTTGTTGCTATGGAGATAAAGCAACTGTCGTGTCAGCGGTAATTCATGCAAGTAGAAATGATCTAGCGGTGTATAACGAACATCTTTTCAACATGCGTTCGCTTACAAGAAATTTTGTTGCTCTATCGAAACTATTTTTTATCATACGTTTATTTGGATCAATTTTTTTACAGTTTCATAAGTTATGTTTTGTTGTTAAGCGTTTTATTTATGGCGAAAAGCCAGTAAGGTGCATGTGGATCAATACAGTTATTATCTGACCATACCTCTCATTTTCTTTGGTCTTTTTTTTACCCTTAATGTGTACTTAGCAACTTGATTTTCGGACCAAGTATTGAGTTAAGATTGAAGTTTAGAATAACACCAATCTCAGGGTGATCAACGTTGCCTAGGCAACGATAAACTAATGTCAACAAAATTAGTTTTTACTAACTATCTCAATAATCTGACCTAAGCTCGAGAAACGACAAACTTTCTGTTAAACTTCATGAAAATGCACACCAATTTCACCATGTTTCGGGGCAATCAACTGATCTGTTTGATTTTTAGTTATTCGATAGGACTTTGCATCCGTGGTCAATTAGCTTCATTTGACATTCCGAAACTTTAAAGCCAAATTTAAAATGTTTTAAACGACATTAAACGCCAACAATTGCACTCTAAAACGTATTTGCCAGTGCTCTATCCTTGGGAAAAATGCTGAATTGATTCACGCATTATTAACAGAGATATTTATTTTCGTGTTTATGCGTGTGTGTTGAGTATTTTTAGCTAATATTAGGGAGCTTAAGCAGGAGACGTTTTTGTCAACGCGGACGTCACCGCAGTGTACGTTCTTCTTCATCCGTTCGCCATCATAGATGATGTGTCCGTTTTCGTTAAGCACAAGGTTAGTTAAGGCTTTTTCATCTTGTACCAAGAACAGCAACTCATCTATGACGGTGAACGGATGAACGCAAACGCGCGTGTGACGTCCGTGTTGACAAAAACGTCTCCTGCTTAAGCTCCCTATTTACATTAACACAGTTCCCCAAATATCTCCCAAATTCAAATGTATATTCGCTGGATATTGTGCATGCGTACTTTTCAACGTAATGACAATAATATTTTATTTCATTTTGGTCATTGAACAACGCGAATATTTTTTAAACGAGCAATAAACTTTTCCTTCAACAAACCGTCATAATCAAGTCCACGTGCTGATCATTTACATGTTGACAACACGCGCGAGACCGGCAAACCTCATTTATACCAATTTCAAAAAAGGTTGTCCTCAGTTTTAATGCATACTGCATACTGCATAGTGAATACCGCATACCAAGACCGAAATGCATTGTGGATATCAAATTTCGTGTAATTTTCACAATTTTTATAAGTAGAAAAGTTGCGGAAATAGTCTACTTAGATTCAACCTGAGAGGAAACAGAGAATCAACATTAGTAAAGCCTCTTGCTACCCAATTACAAATTGTCCATAATACATTTCAGTCTTGGTATGCAGTATTCACTATGCAGTATGCACAAAAACCAAGGACAACCTTTTTTTGAAATAGGTATATACTATAAACTAAGGCTACGCACGAGGTCTGTATAATCAACACTCGTCGCATTCCATCTTGGAAAGGGACTTTGTATTTGTTCGGTTTTCTGCTTGGAATGCTCACATCACTTACAAATGCACATGCCGTTCGCGGTATACACTATACACTGCACTATAAATGCTATAATTGCGTTGTAGCAGCTTCACATGGGTCTCAATCAAGATAAAATCTAAGTCTCTTCATTGAAATTATGTACGAATCGACGATGCTTACCTCCATGAGCTCACATGTCAGCTTGCCGGCGAAGCGAAGCAGCAAATCTCGTTTCAGTACCGAACTCAAAACGTGACTAAGCCGGCTAAAGACTTATTTGTTTATCTCCTCTATCATAGGGATGACTTTTGGAATTTATATGGCCATTTTCATGATGTTGATGAAACCTACGGGACAACTGGTTCGATTTTACTCTTTGAAATAACGAAAATGAGGTCAAGATATTTGTATTTGGTTCTTCAAAGAGAATATTTTGAAGGATATAAAACCTTATCTGTTCTGGAATTTTATTACTTTTGCAGTCATAAGCGTTCATATTTTGAAATATTTTGATATCACCGAGTGTGTAGTCATCTGACAGGAATAATTATCAAATCTAATAAACTTGAACTTGAACTCGAACATACAATTCACAGGAGACCAAAGGGTTAGAGTATATACAAACCAAAGCAAATGCTTTTTAAAATAATCTTCATTTCAACTTTTTCAATTTTACCACAGGAAGCCCAATTCATTTGAATAAAGAAAATAAAAAATTAGAATTGAAATGGGAGCTCTGCTATTAGGTAGTAGTTGTTTTGAGTTGTTTTACCATTTCATTTTAAGTCATGATTAGTGTAACCTTAAAGAGAGAATTCTTGTTTTGTGTAAAGACAAACTACACAGCTGTGTCATTCTATTTCTACATGATACCAAAACAAGATGACAGTACAATATTATCAAGACAAAAAAATCAAAATATAATGTTCTGCAATGTCCAGTTTAATTGAAGGATGTTGAAATGGTTCAGTATTTATGTGAATCAAATCAGTTGGAGGGATTTTTGCATTCTATTAGTTCTGAGAATTATGAACCACTACTACAAAGTCAATTATAAAATCTGACTGAATCTGTAATACAGGTGACTGAGCTTAAAAGCTTATAATTCTCAGGAGACTGAAGGGCAAGAGTTTTTTCAAACCCTAAAGCAAATGCTAAAAAACTTGATCTATAATCTTTATTTCAACTTTAAAAAAAAAAATGCAATCTTTGTTTGCCTATTACCACAGGAAGCCCAATTCATTTGAATCAAAAACGTCAAAAACAAAGTATTTAAAAAATATTTATTTAAATGGGAGCTCCGCTATTAGGTAGTACCAAATTTTTATATTAGTGTTTTTGTGATAAGTTTTTGTTTTGTTCTTGAAACCCTGTTCCCATACAAGGTAACTTATATTCTAGTGTATTGTGTATAAGTGAACTGCATACAAATTATTTACAAAAGACAACTACACAACCAGTATTCAGTGAGTGGTATCTTGTACCAATGGTGAGCATGATCTGACTCCCTTGGGCTGTTACCTTATGGAATATCCATTACACAGGAAACCCATTTCACCATTCAACACCATTCGTTCCAATTGTAAATGCTCTTTACCATTCGTACCATTCGTACCAATGATGAACATGGTCTGACTCCCTTGGGCTGTTAGCTTATGGAATATCCATTACACAGGAAACCCATTTCACCATTCAACACCATTCGTACCAATGGTGAACATGGTTTGACCCCCTTGGGCTGTTAGCTTATGTAATATCCATTACACAGGAAACCCATTTCACCATTCAACACCATTCGTTCCAATTGTTAATGCTCTTTACCATTCGTACCATTCGTACCAATGATGAACATGGTCTGACTCCCTTGGGCTGTTAGCTTATGTAATATCCATTACACAGGAAACCCATTTCACCATTCAACACCATTCGTACCAATGGTGAACATGGTTTGACCCCCTTGGGCTGTTAGCTTATGTAATATCCATTACACAGGAAACCCATTTCACCATTCAACGCCATTCGCTCCAATTGTTAATGCTCTTTACCATTCGTACCATTCGTACCAATGGTGAACATGGTCTGACTACCTTGGGCTGTTAGCTTATGTAATATCCATTACACAGGAAACCCATTTCACCATTCAACGCCATTCGTTCCAATTGTAAATGCTCTTTACCATTCGTACCATTCGCACCAATGGTGAACGTGGTTTGGCTCCCTTGGGCTGTTACCTTATGTAATATCCATTACACAGGAAACCCATTTCACCATTCAACACCATTCGTACCAATGGTGAACATGGTTTGACCCCCTTGGGCTGTTAGCTTATGTAATATCCATTACACAGGAAACCCATTTCACCATTCAACGCCATTCGCTCCAATTGTTAATGCTCTTTACCATTCGTACCATTCGTACCAATGGTGAACATGGTCTGACTACCTTGGGCTGTTAGCTTATGTAATATCCATTACACAGGAAACCCATTTCACCATTCAACGCCATTCGTTCCAATTGTAAATGCTCTTTACCATTCGTACCATTCGCACCAATGGTGAACGTGGTTTGGCTCCCTTGGGCTGTTAGCTTATGTAATATCCATTACACAGGAAACCCACTTTAAAAAGTTATTCACCTCAGTGAAAAATACCTCTTATACAGTTACCATTGGTACCAATGGTACTATTGGTACCATTGGATATACCCCCCTTTAAAAAATTGAAAACACTATTTTTTCCAAAGTGATCAACTTATATTAACCTAAGGTAATATCCTAATATAGTAGTTGTTCACTTATCAATTGCACCATATATTGGGTTCCCTGTGGTAATTCACCATTAGACACCACCATTCATCAATCGTATTGAATGGATATGTTGGACAACCCTCCTATATTCATGCCTTGTCTCTATTCTTAAATGTGCAAAACAATCGCTTAGTAAACCACTTGCCCAAATATTTAGTGCATCGGTACAACAGGGGAAATATCATTCAAAGCTTAAAATGTCTAAGGTCACCCCCATTTTCAAGGCCGGTGATGAGACAGATCCAAACAATTACAGGCCAATATCACTGCTATCAACATTTAATCGAATTTTTAAAAAGCTGATGTATGGCCGTCTTGTCCAATTTGTTGAAAAACATAATTTACTGGATAATGCCCAATATGGCTTCAGAACTGGTTCTTCCACAAGCCATGCAATCCTTGATACGATATAATTAGCACAATCCAAAGTAACATGGATAAAAAGCGTTTTTCGTGCGCTATAATCAACGATCTTAAAAAAGCGTTTGACGCAGCTGACCATTCCATCTTACTTAAGAAACTCTATATCGGCCTTCTACTTTCTGCAACAGAATTTTTTCAACTTGCAACAAATAAAATCTTGTCGCGAGACAAGTTTGAATTGGAGGGGGAAAATGCGAAGCATTGCTTTTCAACCCGTCTCGCAGCAATGTTGCGAAACAAGGTGAGTGATTTTGTTGCTCGTATTGCCGTAGCTTAAAGGAATTCGGGGAACGAGCAGTTCTTTGAATGATGTAAGTTATGGTACTTGTCCTGAACAATCCCAAACAAATACTCACTACAATAAGTGACAGAAACCATACAAATGAGAGAGTTTACCACCACGTGATAACACCATTTCTTCTTCCACACTCGACACACCGCGATATTCATAACACGTGTTTGAATCAAAACTGAAATGGTATTAAAGAACAGGTCGATCAAAAGACCGGCTATGGCGTGTTTGAAAAACTCTATGATTAATGTGTTATCAATGAAAGGCTTTTCACGAGTGTAAAGTACTTGATAAACTGTCATGAATCCCAACACACTGATCAAACCAGTTGTTTCTTGTAACATCATTTGGATGCTTACATCAGCAATAAATCGACGGCTTCTTGGACTGCGATATTTGGGCATTGGTCTCCTTTCTCGTCTTACTAAACGATATAAATATTCCCAGATGTGATCTCTCATTGTTATTGTAATCCGTTCAATAAGATCTATCGTTGCATGAGCTATTCCAAGACCAACAAAGTACGTAAAGCCCTTTAATTCTGACTGCATAACACGAAACACCACGGCCGACGCTGTATAAACCGAAGCTACTAGAACATGGGCGGTGCCAGGGTGAAAGATTCCACGTAAAGCCTGAGCCTTCAAGCAACAAAGAACTTTTGGAATGACAGTGTGTAATGGAGAACAAGAAGCGATGATGACTTTGACATGGTCGTCTTGCTTAAGGTACCAAGGAAATATGACGTACAAGGCGAACACTGCTATGGGAAGTCCAAAAACAAACTGTGCTGACAGAGTAAAATCCAACTTGAGGGTGTTTTTCAAAGATCGGGGATAAAAGTGACGAGCAAGAAGATAATTGTTTATGAGGATGACGCTGATGAATGAAGCATTTAAAGGAAAGGGCTTCCAAGAAGCTCCGTACTTCCCTAACATTTGAAGGTAGAACCTGTACGATATGGCGACAAAAGCAGCCAAATGTTGAGTGTCAACAGGTGGAGATCTTTGATGAGGGAAAATGGAAACATTGCAACTACGCTAATAAAATTCCACATGTGGATAAAACCTCCTTCTATAGCTTGGGTAGTAACTCGAAGAGTTTGGACATTTTGGGGCATTTTGTTCCATTGGTCGGTCATCTCAAAACACCATTCAGCGAAGGTAAAGTCCACAATTTCGATACCGACGACTAGCAACCCAGTTAGTCCTCCTGCCACTGTTTGAATCAGTAATACTGTTTGAAGACATTGCTTGAGAGATGTTTTAAAGGAAGGCAAACTCTGTCTCCATGCTTTGGGATTATCCTCGTGGTGGTCTAGTGGATCGAATTCTTGGAAAAGACAATCATTTTCATCGAATTCTGTGAAATCACGGAGAACTTCTGTGGCTGATGTTTCTGTTATCAAACCTTCTTGCGCTTGACGATTCTCACTGGAATGATAGGACTCTATTAAGACAACACCTGTGCAGTTCTCCACCAGAAATGCAACCAAAGCAAGAATCTCAGGAACCATCTTGGTAACATACGATTTCAGACTAGTTTATATATATGTAGTTGATATAGTTCCTCGATTACAGTCAACAATATCAATAACAATCGAAAATAGAGTTGAAACTCGCTTGGAGATGAATAGCCTTTTCTTTATATCACCCCTCATGCCCTCTCACTTTCGACGTACGTTTCCCTTTCGAGCATCAAGTAACCAATAGGCCAATATAGGGTTAACCGCAATAATTTGAATGTTTTGGAATACAGAACAATGGAGAAAAAGAGAAGAAAAGTGAATCTCTCCACATTAAGTCCTTTAAAAGGAATATACTTTGTCAAAGATTCCTATAGAGATTTTGATCAAAGAAGTTACTGGGAATTATCGCAGAAAATTCGAGTGCAAATTACAATTACCGAACAGCTGATTCGTTACATTTTTGTCATAATGTTCCAGAGTGCCTTTCACTTTCTCATGCAAAAAGACGTCTATGTCATGTTTTAACCGTAGTCACATGATTTCTTTTCTTTTATTAGATAAGTTGTATTCAATCGTGGGTCATTTTAAGAAATAGAATTGCAGGAAGCTTGGAAAACGATGGACACTGTTGATGATACCGTATTTCGGACGGTCTTAAGCGTCCACCAGAATTTATGAACTCACAAAGTGTAATTGGTTTAAGAGTAAACTGATTTACAACTGAAATATCATCAACAGTATCCATTGTTTTCTAAACTTCTTTTAATTCTATTTCGGAGCTTTGCGTCGTTGGACGGGACGGATGAAAATTTACGCCTCGCTTGGTACGGGATGCATGCGGGGGAGGAAAGCCCTCATATTGGTTGAGGAAAGTTAAAAAATTTCTCTCCAAGTTTGCTTGAGGATAACATTGTCGTTTAGCTTCTCATGTCTCCATATTTTGTTCACAAGTTACAATAGGCATTTGTCTTTCTGATAGCAGATACGGTTCTCGCTGTTTTTGAAATTTTATTGAGATTTTGGCGGTAGTTCTGACTACATAATTTTGCGTCGTAACAGGCAGCGCAAATTTTGTATCGCAACTTCTAAGGATTAAATTGGTGCGATACATGTTGTATGTAGTCCTCTATGCCTTTATACTTGATTAATGAAATAGGAAAAAAATTCACCTTCGAATTTTGGATTTATGACCAATTTTTCTCATAAAGCCATTTTTAAAAATCGTCTGATATCTCGAATTATTTGATCTAATTCGCAGAAAAATAATTACCGGTACAAATTTCAAGGCTTGTAGACAAATGGCTGCAAGTTTCTCAGAAATCGGACAAGGTTTTGATGTAAAAAGACGCGATTGAAATTCATGTCCAACAAACAAATCAATAGGTACGGGCTACCTTAAATTGATGTGTTTACATGGAGCTGCGCTGGGATAGATGTATTTTGACAACACGTGACCCGAGCACGTAGCCACTTGAAACGAACTGATATAGGCGGCTAGTAATTTACTGTTAATCAGAAAATCTTATCCGCAATTTCTAAGGGTTACACGAGCACGCGCATAAGATAAACTAAATGAAACAAACTGAAGAACGCATACTAGAAAATAGGGCTAACGCTTACTAGAGATGACCAGAACTAAAAAAGCCAAAAGATGGCCTATGTAATTTTAAAAATAACTAAGCGAAGCAAGGCGCGAGCATAAAGTAAACGAATAAAGAATTTTATCAAGACAAACACTACAAAAATGGCAAAAATGATAACCCGCTACAACGGGTTATATATCAACCCGCTAGAGCCAGTTGAAAAGCCCATCGATTTTCTAAGTATATACTTGGCGACGAACTGCGTACAGCCGGTTGGTCAACCAGCTAGTGCTAAACCCGTTGTAGCGGGTTATCATTCAACCCGCTAGATCCAGTTGAAAACCTCATCGAGTTTCTAAGTATATACTAGCTGGTTGACCAACCGGCTGTAGGCAGTTCGTCGCCAAGTATACTTGGAAACTCGATGGACTTTTCAACTGGATCTAGCGGGTTGATATAACCCGTTGTAGCGGGTTATCATTTTAAGCTCAAATCTCAAGGGGGGAGATGATACCCTGAATGCAAATTCACTGAACTAAACTTTGCAACGAGCGCGAATATGAATAAAGCCTTAGACGAAAACAGCAAACTTATGGAAGCGCTAAGGCAAAGCAGGAGCCTTAAATACTAAAGAGATACAATAAAAATCGGGAGAAAATACAAAGAAACGAATTACAACGAAGATGAAGACTAGAAGTACCTGAAGTAGTCGTACAGTATTTTTACTCCTGCAAGCACTGCTTCTATTGTTACCACACAGACTGGTTCTTAGTTTCGCTTTTTTATTTCGTTGAGGCAAAGGAGTAAACTAAGTTCTTGAAGGGTTGAGAGGTAGATTGCTTCGGCGACGCCAAGAAAAGACAAGAGAAGAAATCTTTGAAAAGGCCTTGATGGAGACTTTGTCGAAATGCCCCGAAATGGACGGAATTAACTCTTAAATAGGCGAATTAGAAAGCGTGGTAATGCAGAACATTCTAAGCAAACATTCCCGTGGGAAATACCGCTCAATAGTCACGCGTGGTGCGAGTTGGCGGAGTTTATTAGTAGTGAAAATAGCTTCCGAGTGCGCCAAGTATTCAAATGCTCACCTGATAAAGTTCTGCTCTCTCACTCGTCCAAATGTACTAGAACCCAGACTTTTTTCGATTTTTTTTTTCAGGAAAGAGAACCCACAAGGACTGAGCCCAAATTATTTTTCGAAATTTGATGGGATTTTTCTAAATGGGATTTTCTAAATATTTCTCGAGACTTCGCATTTTGGCAGAAAGTTTCAATTAAAGGCAAGTAAATTTGACTAAAATAGTTAATTTTCATTAGAACTTTTATTCGCGGGCCGGTCCCTAATTCGTGCTCGATATATTTCATTCGCGAGAAACTACGATATCATAAAGTTTGTCGTAAATTTTTGATCCTCGATTCAGTTTCGTGAGCGTCGGTCAAAGGTGTATTGACTAAATGAAATTAAAAAAAACTATTTCAAAACTGGATAAATTTTAGCCTGTGAACAGGCTCTCTGGAGGGAAGGGAACAGGGAGGGAAAATGAGGGGGAGGGGAGAGAAGGGGGAGGGAAAAGGGGGAAGGGGAGAGCCAAACAGGCAACAAAAACAGCACTAACAGGCTAATAGCACTAACAGGCTAACAGCACTGGCAGGCTAACAGCATGCACTAACACTAGACTAACAGCACTAACATGCTAACAACGCTAACAGGCCAACAGCCCGGAAAAACGTTTCAACTCGTCTCGCAGCAAAGTTGCAATACAAGTTAAGTAATTTTGTTGCTTGTATTACCGAAGCTTAAAGGAATTCGGGAAACGAGCAGTTCTTTGTATGATGTAAGTTATGGTACTTGTCCTGAACAATCCCGAACAAATGCTCACTACAATAAGTGACAGAAACCATACAAATGAGAGAGTTTACAACCACGTGATAACACCATTTCTTCTTCCACACTCGACACACTGCGATATTCATAACACGTGTTTGAATCAAAACTGAAATGGTATTAAAGAACAAGTCAATCAAGAGACCGGCTATGGCGCGTTTGAAAAACTCCATGATAATTGTGTTACCAATGAAAGGCTTTTCACGAGTGTAAAGTGCTTGATAAACTGTCATGAATCCCAACACACTGATCAAACCAGTTGTTTCTTGTAGCATCATTTGGATGCTTACATCAGCAATAAATCGACGGCTTCTTGGACTGCGATGTTTGGGCATTGGTCTTCTTTCTCGTCTTACTAAACGATATAAATATTCCCAGATGTGATCTCTCATTGTTATTGTAATCCGTTCAATAAGGTCGACCGTTGCATGAGCTATTCCAAGAAAAACAAAATAGGTAAAGCCCTTTAATTCTGACTGCATAACACGAAATACCACGGCCGATACTGTATAAACCGTAGCTACTAGAACATGGGCGGTGCCAGGGTGAAAGATTCCATATAAAGTCTGAGCCTTCAAGCAACAAACAACTTTTGGAATGACAGTGAGTAATGGAGAACAAGAAGCGACGATGACTTTGATATGGTCGTCTTGCTTAAGGTACCAAGGAAATACGACGTACCAGCCGAATATTACTATGGGAAGTCCCAAAACAAACTGTGCTGACAGAGTAAAATCCAACTTCAGGGTGTTTTTTAAAGAACGGGGATAAAAGTGACGAGCAATACGATAATTGTTTATGAGGATGATGCCGATGAACACAGCATTCATAGGAAAGGGCTTCCAAGAAGCTCCGTACATCCCTAACATTTGAAGGTAGAAACTGTACGATATGGCGATAACAGCAGATAAAACGTTGAGGGTCAACAGGTGGAGATCTTTGATGAGGGAAAATGGAAACATTGCGACCATGCAAATAAAATTCCACATGTAGATAAAACCTCTTTCTATAGCTTGGGTAGTAACTCGAAGAATTTGGACATTTTGGGGCATTTTGTTCCATTGGTCGGTCATCTCAAAACACCATTCAGCGAAAGTAAAGTCCACAATTTCGATGCCGACGACTAGCAACCCAGTTAGTCCTCCTGCCACCGTTTGAATCAGTAATACTGTTTGAAGACATTGCTTGAGAGATGTTTTAAAGGAAGGCAAAGTCTGTCTCCATGCTTTGGGATTTTCTTGCTGGTCGTCGGATGGATCGAATTCTTGGAAGAGGCAGTCATTTTCATCGAATACTGTGAAATCACGGAGAACTTCTGTTGCTGATGTTTCGGTTATCAAACCTTCTTGCACTTCACAATTGCCACGGTAATAATAAGACTCTATCAAGGCAATACCTGTGCAATTCTCCACCAGAAATGCAATCAAAGCAAGAATCTCGGAAATCATCTTGGTAACTTGATATAGTTCCTTGATTACAATCAACAATATCAATAACAACTGAAAATAGTGTTGAAAATCGCTTGGAAATGAATATCCTTTTCTTTATATTACCTCTCGTGTCCTCTCACTTTCGACGTATATCCTATTCGATTATCAAGTAACCAATAGGCTACTAGTTCGATACAGTGTTAACAATAATTTGAATCAAATCAAATAGGTGTTTCGTGTCTTCTACGTTTTATTAATTAGACAATCCAATCCTTTCGAGGCTTTGGCTCATTATCAAGAATTGAAAGAACTTATTCGTTACCTTTTCGTCATAATGTTCCAAAGTGCCTTTCACTTTCTCATCCAGTAAGACGTCTGTGTCATTTTTTGACCGTAGTCATATGATCAGTTTTCTTTTATTAGATAACTTGTATTCAATCGTGGGTCTTTTTAAGAAATAGAATTGCAAGAAGCTTGGAAAACGATGGACACTGTTGATGATACCGTATTTCGGATTGTCTCGAGCATCCACCAGAATTTATGAGCTCACATGGTGTAAACAGTTTAAGAGCAAACTAATTTACATTGAAATATCATCATTGACATGCAGTGTTAAAAACAATGACTCTTTTTAGCTAAAACAATAAAATATATAAGCTTTCTATGAGGACATGTAGTTACTGGTAGTCAAAACATAAAGCATCCATAATCATCACCATGTCTACTATCGTAGATTTTTAGAGTTATTGCCTAGTTTTCATTAATATATGATCACTCTGAGTATGGATAACTGCATGGTCTTTGTACTTGATCAAGTCCCAACCATCATGTAATGTTTAAGTGTCCATTCCAAGACTGTCCCCACTGATGTATAGGGGTACTAGTAATAACTATACTGTAGTATGTACTGTTTAAAACTTGTCTAAAATGTTAAACATAAATGATGATGCATTGCTGAGTAAAAGCACGGAATTGTTGGGAACTCAAATCAGTTTGCATAAATAACAAGCATTTATTCACAAACACAAATTGTCTATTCACAATTGTCATAGCATTGGTATTATTTTTACATCAGGAAGATCTTACTAATTTTAGTAAAAGAACGACATACTAGATACTTTTCAATTTATTTTCAGACATGTTTCGGCGTGACTTACGCCATCAACAGTGTGGTAATACAACGGTTCTCTAAGTTTAAATATAGTGAGAGCACATGCATATGTGCGATAATTGAAGATAAGTATTAATTATAAAGTCAAAGAGAGTTTGGCATGCCTGACTTGTTGGTTTAAAATAGGATTCTGCCATTTGATGTGCACAGCTTCCTTAAGCTTAACCTGATATTCTGAATTAGCGCTGTCAAGAATGGTAAATATATCCGTGGAGCATGCCTCGCGGCATTCCACTGACGCATTTAAGTGTTCGAACACGTGAGAGGTCTTATCCACAAAAAAGTGTTCATACCGTTACGCGTGGTTTTAAATGACGGACGGTTTGACCAATATAGCAAGCATTACAGCTTGAACATGTGAATTTGTACACAACGCACGAACGCAACTCCTTTGGGATAGGGTTATTTACGCTAAACAAACTTCCCACTTTAAACGTCTTAAATACTAGTTTGATTTTCATATTATTACAGTACTTCTGAACTAATTTGTACGTCGACTGTCTCTTGTACTTTCTTCGAAAACTCCCCAATAAACGGGAGTTTGTAATAACGAATTTCGAGATTTTCATTGTTTTGTGCGGGTTTGAAATTTAAAGCTTTATTTAAGTATCTATTGATACAATCCTCAATGAACTCTTGTGGGAAAAGGTTTTTCTTTTAATTAGACGTTTAAGGTCTGCACTGAAACCCAACCAAGTATTATTGATCTTATATATGCGATCTATCAGAGTACGTACCAACCCAATCTTATAAGACCTGGGCGCAGAACTGATGTAATTAGTAAATAAACCTAAGAAAGTTTTCTTACGGAAAATAGATTGGGCGTTCATTGGCGTTATTTATGCATATAATCTAGGAAAGAAAATACATTATCCTGTTGCTTTTTCATAGTAAACTTTATATTGGGATGTTTATTATTTAAGTAGTTAAAGAATTGAAGACCATGATCTTCACTGTTGAACAGACAAAAGGTATCATCAACATACCTGCGGTAAAATATTAAAGGAGGTCACTTGTAATCCTCAATCCACATTTGTTCACGGTGTCCCATGAACAAGTTAGCTATCACCGGGGCGAGGGGAGAATCCATTGCCACGCCATCTATTTGTTCATAAAAAGAACCGGGAAACATAAAATGGGCACCCGTGCATGGTAGCAAGTATAAACAACTGTTTGAGCTTGTCGTACGTGATCTTAAATTGCACCTAACCCCTTGTTATTTTTTGACGAAAAGTTCGAGCATTTCTTAGGACTTGTAGGAACAAATTACGCGATTTGATTGAACTTTTTACACGATTAAAGTTTGGAATTCCATGGAACACTTTCAAAAAGTCTTTTGTGCAAAACAAAAGAGTGTGACGTCTACCAAGGCGGAAATTTATTCACTCCGACTTCAGACTCTTCAGAATTGTAGCTTTTGCTGGGCTTTTTTGCCTATTAATACGGAAAATCAATTTTTAGCAGCTTTGAGTGAAATTCAAAGTGTATTCAAATCTACATCACGCGATCGAATTAGTCAACCAAGTTTCCATATATTCTCAAGTGTGCCACCACACGAAGCTCAAAGACCCTTTTTTCCGACGTTTAAAATGTTGTATAAGTTTTTGGAATTCATTTTAGTCGAGTAATAGGCCATTTGCACGGTGGCGTCATTTTACTACAACTACCAGAATGCTCTACGAATTTCCTTTCTTTATTCAGATATTTACTCCCTTTTGAGAACAGAAGAACAATAGGCACTAATTACTTCACAAAAGAAAGTGGGCAAAGCATTCCGGTAGTTGTAGTATATGACGCCATCATACAAATGGCCTATTTTATCGTAGAAGTTCTTAGAAATGGTCGTACTTTTTTAAAAAATGGAAATAACAGGGGGTTAGGTACACTTTAACTTTAGGACTGCCTTCCTTGATATATTTCACCACAAGTTGAATGCACTCCTTTAAAGGTATGTTCGTAAACAAGCTTTCAACATAGAATGACACCATGAAACGATTACTAGTCTATAACGAATTTATTTCTTTCAAAAAACTAAAACTATCATGCACACTGTACTGTGTTGGAATGAGCGGCATGAGTAATTCGCTTAAGTACTTAGATAGTGCATAATTATAACTCCCAATGTACGAGACTATAGGCCTAAAAGGTAGAAGAGAGTTGGCCGCTCTTGATTTAAGCATTTTAGGTAATCCGTAAATTCGCGCAGGCTGCGAACCACTGGGATAAATTACCTGATCTAAGTGTCCCTTATGCTTTATCTCTCTGAGAATAGTTTTTGAGTTTGTTTTCGCGTGTGATGGTTGGATCCGTGTTGAGGGACTGAAATTTTGTACCGTCACTGATAATTTTGACAATATCTTGATCATAAGCACATCGGTCAATGATACTGAACCACTCCATCTTCTTTGTCCTATTTTATAATGACAATATTGTCATTTCGTCTTAGCTCTTCCAAAATCTTGTCATTATTAACGTCACGTTTTGATGGTTTCAGGTACGAGCAATAAGAATGGGCAAGCTTCGATAGATCTGTCGTCAGTTTTCCACTGTTAGCTTTATCAACTAGATGTTTACTAAGATGTTTGCTAATCATTTCGAAGCAAGCATAAACATCAGTCTTGTTGATGGATGGAGAGCAGATGGGATGCTTTAAACCAAACTTCAGCACTTCTTGTTGTTCTGTAGTATAAGCATGACAGAAGACAAATTGGTAATGATTTCATCCGTTTTGAATGGAATTGCAGCGTTTTTGGTCAGCTTAGCAAGCTTCTTGTCGTGAGCTTTGACGAACATGTTTGCAGAAACTGCCACGTTGCTGTTGATAAATTTCTTTAGAAAGAAATAGTCCATACCACTAAGGATTAAGGCTATCTTCTTTTCCAGAGAGTCCCTCTTTTCTTTGAGTTTACGATATTCCTTTGATCTTCTACGTATTGCACTTCGCAAAAGCTGCTTCCTAATACTGCGTACATCTTTGCTGCCTGTATTGGCTGGTAGTGTAAAACACACAAACTTTGGAAACACATTAAAGGTTTTGCAATTGCTCAAGAAGGAAAATCTGGAATAAAAAATGAAGGGAAAAACATTTGTCAATAGTACAGATGTTTTGGAAGCCCATTAATCTAACATACCGCAATCTCTAATGAGTAAATGAACTCGATAAAGGTCGATCATTTGAGCTTGTCGAGAGACCAAAACTGATCAATAGTCAGAAAAATATAAATAGCCTCTGATACTCTGAAGTGGGTTTTAAAATCTGAAACGTGTAACTATAGTCACAATTTTTTGCTCTCTTTGCAAAGCTGTTATTTTCTACCAACTATCGATAAACCTACTCGTGTACATAGAAACTCTGCTACTTTAATTGACAACATCTTTACCAATAATGCAGAGGAACATATACTGAGCATATCTGATATAAGTGATCACTTCAACCAGTTTTGTATAATTTCGTCACCATCTTTAAAAACATTTAAGTCCAAGAAAAAAAGTAAGGTCATTTTAGAGATTTTCTGAGGAATGTTTCTTAAAGGAACTGTCTAACCTCAATTTCTCTTTGGATGGCGATATCGATCAAATGTTAAGTAGCTTTTAAAAAAAGATTGTTAACCTTGTTGATAAACATGCACCACTTAAAAGATCCTCAATGCGCACAATAAAAAATCCACAAAGCCCTGGATAACTAAAGGTATAAAAAGATCAATCAAAAAAATTAATAATTTTCTTATGAAGGGAGATAGAGTTAAATGTAAACTGTATAGAAATCTAATCTAATTCGTCGAAGTAAAAAGCTATACTTTCATTTTTTTAGCGATAATATAAAAAACATAAAAAGACTTGGCAGGGCATCAATTCGCTAATCAGTAACAATAGAAAAACTATGAAAACAATACTCTCGCTTAAAGATCATAACATGAACACAGTTATTCAAGACATTATTAACAAGCATTTTGCCACAGTCTGGCAGAAACTGGCATCCAAAGTCCCAAGCTCAAACACACATTTTACTAGTTATCTTTAACAAATCAAGCAAAAAAAATTCTTTCTTTTTTGCTCCTGTGACAGAAGAGCAAGTCGAACGAGAAATATTGTTGATCCCAAACAACAAGTCACATGGTCTATATTCATGCCTTGTATCTATTCTTAAATGTGCAAAACAATCGCTTAGTAACCCACTTGCCCAAATATTTAGTGCATCGGTACAACAGGGGAAATATCATTCAAAGCTTAAAATGTCTAAGGTCACCACCATTTTCAAGGCCGATGACGAGACAGATTCAAACAATTACAGGCCAATATCACTGCTATCAACATTTAATCGAATTTTTAAAAACTGATGTATGGCCGTCTTGTCCAATTTGTTGAAAAACATAATTTACTGGATAACGCCCAATATGGCTTCAGAACTGGTTCTTCCACAAGCCATGCAATCCTTGATATAATTCGCACAATCCAAAGTTACATGGATAAAAAGCGTTTTTCGTGCGCTATATTCATCGATCTTAAAAAAGCGTTTGACACAGTTGACCATTCCATCTTACTTAAGAAAATCTATATCTATGGAGTGAGAGGAATTGTCAACAATTGGTTTAAATCGTATCTCGCAAATAGAACTCAAGTCACTGAGATTGACGGATGTATTAGTGAAAAAGAACATAGCCCCTATGGTGTTCCTCAAGGCTCTGCACTTGGACCACTTGTACATTTGCAAGCAAATTAACTTTGAATATTAAAAATTAAATTCTGTCATTTTCCGACCATATCAGAAAAAAATAGCTTCGCCAATAAAAATTAAAGTTTTTGATCATGAAACAGGTGAATATATATATATTTAGAAAATAAAGAATACCTCTAGGCATATTGATCGACAGCCATCTCTCCTGGAAACATCAAATTGATTATATTAGTACAAAAATCAGTAAAACAGTTGGACTTTTTGCTAAATTAAGACATTTTGTTCCTCAAGACACTCTAATCACTTTGTACTGGTCACTAATCAATCCTTACTTGAATTATGGTATCTGTGCTTGGGGCCAAGTATCAAAATCGCTACTTAACAAACTTCTGATTTTGCAGAAAGGGTCCTCAGACTTATCTTTTTTGCTAACCGAAGAGAAAGTGCCATTCCTCTCTTTATTAAATCAAATATTCCTCCATTAAATATCATGTATTGTCAATCAGTCGCTAATCTTGTACATGATGCTGTCAATGAAAATTGCCCCCAATACTTATGCAAATTATTTGTATCAGTTAGAGATACTCATTCGTGTAAAACTCGTTCTTCGGCTGAACACTCAATTCAATTCTTTTTCTAGGAGCTTCTAGGGTTGGTGTAAGATTGTGGAACTTACTTCCATGTTCCATCAGGAATAGATCCAAATTCATATTTAAGAAAAAGATAAGGAATTTACTATTTTCCATATTACAAAACGAGGAGAGTTTTTTTGAAATAGAGAGAGCTATACAGATTTTCCCTGATTATTTATCTTAAGTTCTTTTCATTTCTTAGAATCCTTCATGTCATGATGAAAAGTTACAACCACTGATTTTTCTTCCTTCTCCCCTCAAAAACAACAACAACAACAACAACAACAACAACAACAACAACAACAAAACAAAAGTACATTAAGATGTTCTATAAGATATATTTAATTTTATAATTAATGCAGTTCTATATTTTGATCTAATGTATCTAATGTTTTTATGTATTGTCTCATTATTCATGAATTGTAATCCATTGGCCTGCCTTGATTAGCTTTCACTATTTGCAGGCCATTGGAATGTCAAATTTGTATATGTAATTTGTAAAATGAATAAATCTGAAATCTGAAATAAATTTTAAAAAGCAAACCGAAATCATATTTCTCATGACCACTAAAAAATATGAACGATTTAGCTATAAAGCATTTGCTCAGTTTTGAGTGAAGAGTTCATTTGAGCAAGAAAACAATTAAAAGAAGAATCAAAAGTAAGTCCAAGAAGTCAATGGCTTCTTGGTCCAAGAAGTCAATGGCTTCTTGTAGTTCCAAGCCTCAGCAGAAACCCCTACAACAGTTCCCCAACAGACCTTCTACTTTCTGCAACAAAATTCTCAACTTTGTTTGAATTGAAATAGAAAAACGCGCAGCATTGCGTTTCAAAAATTATCGCAGCAATATTGCGAGACAAGTTCAGTGATTTTGTTGCTCGTCTTACCGCAGCTTAAAGGAATTCGGGAAACGAGCAGTTCTTTGAATGATGAGAGTGATGGTACTTGTCCTGAACAATCCCAAACAAATGCTCACTACAATAAGTGACAGAAACCATACAAATGAGAGAGTTTACAACCACGTGATAACACCATTTCTTCTTCCACACTCGACACACTGCGATATTCATAACTCGTGTTTGAATCAAAACTGAAATGGTATTAAAAAACAAGTCGATCAAAAGACCGGCTGTGGCGCGTTTAAAAAACTCCATGATAATTTCATTATCAATGAAAGGCTTTTCACGAGTGTAAAGTGCTTGATAAACTGTCATGAATCCCAACACACTGATCAAACCAGTTGTTTCTTGTAACATCATTTGGATGCTTACATCAGCAATAAATCGACGGCTTCTTGGACTGCGATATTTGGACACTGGTCTTCTTTGACATCGTACTAAACGATATAAATATTCCCAGATGTGATCTCTCATTGTTATTGTAATCCGTTCAGTAAGATCTACCGTTGCATGAGCTATTCCAAGACCCACAAAGTAAGTAAAGTCCTTTAATTCTGACTGCATAAGGCGAAACACCACGGCCGACGTTGCATAAACCGAAGCTACTAGTACATGGGCTGTGCCAGGGTGAAAGATTCCACGTAAAGTCTGAGCCTTCAAGCAACAAACAACTTTTGGAATGACAGTGAGTAATGGAGAACAAGAAGCGACGATGACTTTGATATGGTCGTCTTGCTTAAGGTACCAAGGAAACACGACGTACCAGCCGAATATTACTATGGGAAGTCCCAAAATAAACTGTGCTGACAGAGTGAAATCCAACTTCAGGGTGTTTTTCAAAGATCGGGGATAAAAGTGACGAGCAAGAAGATAATTGTTTATGAGGATGATGCCGATGAACACAGCATTCATAGGAAAGGTCTTCCAAGAAGCTCCGTACATCCCAAACATTTGAAGGTAGAACCTGTACGATATGGATATAAAAGCAGCCAAAATGTTGAGTGTCAACAGGTGGAGATCTTTGATGAGGGAAAATGGAAACATTGCAACTATGATAATCAAATTCCACATGTGGATAAAACCTCCTTCTATAGCTTGGGTAGTAACTCGAAGAATTTGGACATTTTGGGGCATTTTGTTCCATTGGTCGGTCATCTCAAAACACCATTCAGCGAATGTAAAGTCCACAATTTCGATGCCGACGACTAGCAACCCAGTTAGTCCTCCTGCCACTGTTTGAATCAGTAATACTGTTTGAAGACATTCCTTGAGAGATGTTTTAAAAGAAGGCAAACTCTGTCTCCATGCTTTGGGATTTTCCTCGTGGTGGTCTGGTGGATCGAATTCTTGGAAAAGACAATCATTTTCATCGAATTCTGTAAAGTCACGGAGAACCTCTGTGGCTGATGGTTCTGTTATCAAACCTTCTTGCACTTGGCAATTCTCACTGGAATGATAAGACTCTATCAAGGCAATACCTGTGCAACTCTCCACCAGAAATGCAATCAAAGCAAGAATCTCGGAAATCATCTTGGTAACATACGTTTTCAGACTGGTTTATATATATGTACTTGATATAGTTCCTCGATTACAGTCAACAATATCAATAACAATCGAAAATAGAGTTGAAACTCGCTTGGAAATGAATATCCTTTTCTTTATATCACCTCTCATGCCCTCTCACTTTCGAACTTACATTTCCCTTTCGAACATCAAGTAACCAATAGGCCACTTGTTTGATATAACGTTAACCGCAATAATTGGAATGTTTTGGAATACAGAACAATGGAGAAGAAGAGAAGAAAAGCGAATATCTCAACATTAAGAAAGTCCTTTAAAAGGAATATACTCATTGTCAAAGATTCCTAGAGAGATTCTCGATTAAAGAAGTTTACTGGGAAATATCGTAGAAAATTCGAGTGCAAATTACAAAGCTGATTCGTTACCTTTTTGTCATAATGTTCCAGATCTCACGATGTATGTATGCCTTTCACTTTCTCATGCAAAAAGACGTCTGTCATTTCTCATGTTTTGACCGTAGTCACATGATTTGTTTTCTTTTATTAGATAACTTGTATTAAATCGTGGGTCTTTTTAAGAAATAGAATTGCAAGAAGCTTGGAAAACGATCGACACTGATGATGATACCGTATTTTGGACGGTCTCAAGCGTCTACCAGAATTTATGAACTCACAATGTGTAAACAGTTTATGAGTAAACTAATTTACATTGAAACATCATCACTGACAGTGTTAAGAACAATGACTCTTTTTAGCTAAAGCAATAAAAGAAATAAGAACAAAACTTTTCATAACGGAATTTAAGTTAGATAAACTAATTAAGTATCCCTATAAAGCTATCGCGGAATATGGAAATTATTGAAATTTTAGATGTCAATTCACCGATACACAGCATACAATTTGTAAGTATATTTTTTCTTTTAGTTCTATTTGATTTTAGATCCTAACCATGATATATATATATTTTTTTAAGTTGACTATACCTAAGATATACTCATCAGAGTTGATCTTTCATGGACACACAGGGAGCCCAACGGCTGTACGTCCGTCAGTGTACATCGCGATGCTGATTGGATGTTTGCTTTTTGGCGCCAACTTGACGCATGCCGACACTTTGACAACTGAAAATTTACAAGTTTCCTTGCACTTTTATCTGGGAACCTCGTAAAAATTTAGCGATTTTCATGATCATTAATCTGTGCCAATGTTGACGGGTTAAAACGAAAAATACGTACGTTTCATTTCAAAAGCTGCTCGAAAGACGAAGGACACAGAGAACATTTTCAAAGTTGGACGACTTTTTAGTTGGATTCGTAGCTTCAAAAACTTCTCATTAAGCAATAAACGATAGATTTCCGTGGTTTATCGGGGAAATAAACCACTTGGGATGTTGGGAGAACACGAGAAAACGGCGAGTGATTTTCGGCCTTTTCGAGTGTTCTCCCAACATCCCAAGTGGTTTATTTCCCCGATAAACCACGGAAATCTATCGTTTATTGCTTTTATAATATAGCGGAAAATAATTACAAGCAAAAAACTAACATTTAAAACCAAATTTCGCAGATGGAAATATCAATTCTCCTAAGAATCATGAGAGAGCCAATAAGATTGCTCATTACTTCGAGATTGAGATACAACGAGCGTTGTGATTGGCTTGATTTTGAAAATGACGTCATCGACGTCCTTTGCGAAGAGACAAAAATGGCGTTGAAGAAGGTTGACATGAAAGTTGTGGACAACAAATTTGCTCTTTTGAGGTACTTTTCTATACTTTCTTGTGTCTAAGCATACATGCTTTCACTGAAAAAAATTTTTCCTTGTATGTGCAAAAAATTTTAGGCCGATTAAGTCCTTTTTACATGCTCTGAAAGTGAATGCTTTGAAGCATAAATTTGCCTTTTTGCTTCTCGTGTTTTTATTGGCTTATTTGTACATGTGTACGTTTTGTTCACAGAAAAAAATATGTCAGAATTGCAGATATTTCAAAGGCAATTGAGTAAATTTAACGGCCTTCAACTATCACTTGTAAGTTTGAGAGTTTTTCCGCGCAGCATGTTGCTCTCTTGCTTGTTGTCATCAAAGCTGTAATAACAGTCTGCTGAAAGGAACTATATTTTATCAAGGAAAGTAACTTGTTAATACAAATATTGTTAATAAACTTATTGTTCTTATAATACTGCCTGAATTTTTGAGTTATTTGTTTGGAGAAACTATCCAAAGTTTCGTACACGATTTCAGGTTTGCTCTTATCAGTCGCTTTTCATTGCAAAACATCAGGTTCTAGTGAAAGTCGTGAGCTGTGACTTGCTAATATATCAGAAAACAATAAAAAAACGTATTTTATATTGAACATTCTTTTGGTTTTTATCTTTTTTTACGGCAGAAAGAAGTGTTGAGCCGTGGTTTATGGGGGAAATATACCACGGGTTTCAAGCGCTTTTTAGCCAATCAGAACGCTCGTTAGAAAAAAGCTATATTTTGGCTATATTTTAAACTGCACTCGTGATATTTTTTTCAAACTGCACTCGAACCCGTTCGATTTCCTATACAAATAATTCAAAATGGCGTCCAAATAAATTAAGGTAAAATACGATTTAACTTGTTCCATTTGTATATTTTATTGTATTATCTCAATAATTATTTTTTCTGGAAAAAATCTCAGTAGTTTCCGGAAACTAAGTGAACTACTCTGGATCCGCCACTGCTTTGTCAATTTAAGAGCAATCTCCCCCAAAAATTGCAATTTTACTACTGATATCAGTGTGATGAAATTGATAGTGAATTCCTTTTTCCGATAAATCAAATAATTTATAATCTCACACTTGCGTGATATGGGTCTATTGCGCGTGAAACATGGACTATGATTCTAAAGACAACAGGGAAGCAGCAAGTGATAACATGTGCGCATGCGTCAAATTCAGTGCGCGGTCTAGCAGCATGTATACAATTTGTCTGCGCATGTCTGTGTTTTGGGCTTGAAATTCATTTGCAATGATCGAATGCAAGAAATTTTATGTTGACACGGAATATTTGGCTGGCAATCTCGTTCTTCAAAATTATGTTCAACTACCGAAATACTGAGACAACTAAAACATGAGCAGTCTACCTACCGCTAGTGCGCTGTGGATAACTATCCAGATCGAAGGCACCCCAGATTGGAAAATATCACGCGTCAAAGTCAGTAGAAAGTTGTGAGAAGGACCAGAACTCCGCACTTTCGAGTTATAATGGTGGCGTTGAATTCATGTAGAAGGTAAATTTAGTAATGGATGTCATTACCAACATGGTACTGTGTGAATTGGATCCAATAAGAGTACTCTGGACTTCATGCACTGATTGTTGAATGATTAGCCATGTTTACTGGAATCTCGTACTTTTTCGCGCAAAATTCTTGCAATTCATTCTGAAAATTTTACATCTTTGACAGCGCCCCCCAGCAAAATTATTTAATAATATGATTTTTCCATGCTTCGTTCTTGTAAAACAGAGCTTTCTTGCTGGAAACTCCTGATCCCTCCATGTGATTTCAAGCAATGTTTACAGCCGGGTTCAAGCCTTGTTAAAATTGACTAAATTCGATATAGCCTATATTGTATAATCTGCAACATTTATCTAGAAGTTAATGACCTATTTTTATACATGGTGAGGCATACAGTTTATGCCGTATGAAGCAGCGTTTTATACTTTATAAAAGAGCAATAAATTCATCGCTGAAATTTGCATGCAAACAACGTGCTTGGAAACACGTTCACAAAAATGCTTTAGATCACATGTAGGGACCACGAGTTTGGACTAAAAAAGCTCAGTTTTGCAAGAAAGAAACGTGGAAAAAGCGAATTACTAAATAAATTTGCTGGGGGGCGCAGTCTAAGATGTCAAATTTTGAAAGTGAATTGCAAGAATTTTGAGCGAAAAAGTACGACATTCTAGTAAACATGGCTAATTATTAAACGATCGATGGAGTCTAAAATACCCTTATCGGGTCTAATCTAAACAGTAATTTGTTGTTAATGGCTTCCACTGCTTAACGTACCCTACATATAAATTTAGCGCCCACAATATTACTGGAAAGTGCGGAGTTCTGGTTCTTCTCACAACTTTCTACTGACTTTGACGCGCGATATTTTCCCATTTGGAGTGCCTTCAGTTTGGATAATTATCCACAGCGCACTAGCGGTAGGTAGACTGCTCATGTTTCAGTTGTCTCAGTATTTCGGTAGTTGAACATAATTTTGAAGAATGAGATAGCCAGCCAAAATTTCTTGCATTCGATATGCAAATGAATTTCAAGCCCAAAACACAGACATGCGCAGACAAATTGTATACATGCTCGTTCTAGCGAAACTCGTAATGGCGGCACGAAACTAGTGAAATGTGGCAGTTTGAAAGTATTATTTCAAGCTATTCGTACTTCCTTGAACACTTATTATCCACCCAAAACATTTATAGAGTCTTTTTAAAGCTGTCTGTATAAAAAAGGTATCTTTCTTCTTGCTAAATTTTGCTAAATTTCTCACTTGGTTTGGTTGACTGAAGTGTGGAAGAAGTGGTTTGTTGACATGTGTTCATGGAAATTCTGAATGGCCCTGGAGCTATCAACAATGAATTTTAGGACAGTGTACCAAAAAGGTAGGTACAGAAGCCGATAGGGGTCACGAGTTGTCGGGAACGAGTTGTCGGGAACGAGTTGTCGGAAACAAGTTGTCGGGAACAAGTTGTTTGGAACAAGTTGTCAGAAACAAGTTGTCGGGAACAAGTTGTCGGGAACAAGTTGTCAGAAACAAGTTGTCGGGAACAAGTTGTCGGGAACAAGTTGTCGGGAACAAGTTGTCGGGAACAAGTTGTCGGAGCAAAACTGTCGAGCAAGACTGGAATCTAGTTCGACAAAAAATGGCGTCCTCTGAAGGTAACAAAAATTTGCTATTAACTCGAGGTATTTTCTGCAAAATTCTCTTAAGCTTAAAGAAATAATTAAAACAGCAATATTAAAGATTATTAAAAATCAACTGAAGTCTTTCAGTGAATTTAACAATCTTTCACTCCAGCTCGACGATCGGAGAAGACTCACCGCGGTATTCGAATTCGATCGAAGCATTTGTAACAAGATAAAAACTAGTTAAATCATTATATAGCACCCTCCACTGATGTTACGGAATAAAGTAATAAACTTTGAAAAGTCGTAAGTAAAAACACAATGAAAAATAGTAAATTTCTATTAGCTGCAGTCAGTCCCCTATACCCCTTTGCAAATCACGCAAAAATATTTGGTCTTTTCACGCGTGACGGACCATAAAAGAGTCTCTTTCACGTGAACAAAAAGATCAAAAGTGGCTTTCACGTGGATGCAAAAAGATTTTAGACCTTAAATCACGTTTCACGTCAAAATAAACCAGCCATTCACGTTTCACACAAAAGGTATAGGTACCCTTTGCAGTCCTTTGACGCTGATGACGGGTCGAGGCCAGAAACCGACTGAAAATGAGCTTTAAAAATCAAAATTTGTGAAAAAAGATATAAATATGTGTATACAAATAGATTTACACTGAAACTAGAGAATAAAAAAAATTGATCGGTTCCCGGTCCGGGTTTCGAACTGGCACCGTTCCATTTACAATCTGTCGTAATGTACAACAGCTGAGTTTGGGCTGCCTGTTTCTCCGACAACTTGTTCCCGACAACTCGTGACCCCTATCGGCTTCCGTAGGTAGGTCTTTATGCATCAGTATTTCTTGTGGGTAGTTCAAAATAAGGATCAAAAGCTTTTATTTTAAAATATCAGCAAACTCGATCGGAGTTATTCCTCTGAAATCCCATTTTTGTGTGATTTTGACAGTGATTATTTGTTACACCCCAAGATATATCCCACCTAAAGTCTCGAAAAATGATATTGCCACTGTTGGTGAAGTTGAACAACGACTTCAAACGATTATCTTTTAGGGGAGAAGTTTGAGAATTTTGATGGTATTCATAGCTGCAATGTGTAATGTACAAGCACATTTCATGCTGGTCAAAATAAAGCCTAAATTAATCTTCAATCACTTGATGTCAACACTTTGCTTCTTTGGAGGCTGTTATTGAGCATTGAGCATGAATTATTTACGGGAGTTTGAGAAATCAGTCAGAAAAGAGAGGTCCTAAGTGTCCTTTACAGTTGAGCTATTTTTTCTGGATGCCAACTTTACAATTTTACTCATGTATATGCATACAACAATGTATCCTATAATAAAACCTTCAAGATAGGACACACTTTCAATGTAGTGTGCTTGATTCTGCATTGAAGGAGGGATCAGACCTAACATCAAGGTGCTAGCTAAGCATGTTAATTATATTTATCCTGAAATTTAACAGCCAGAACTTTTGAAAAAAGTTAAATGGATTGTGTGTTTATGTCTGTTTGCCAACACACGTACTGGGCACTTCCTAACTTAATTACTAGGTAAGTTAAGAAGTGTACAGTCTGTTGCAGGCACCCCACTCTTATATATATTTATAGACCCTTGCTATTATGGAAACTAAATGACAATCCAAAGGATGTCCACTATAATGGGAGGTGATAAAGTCAACTAAATTGTCATCTTTTCCATTATTCTCATAGATTTGCAACCACTATACATGAGGGTTTCCTAGCAACTCAAACAAGCCAGCTCGTATGCATAGTCCAGTATTTGGAGGTGGTGTTTATTAGATGCTATTAGTGAAGTGATATCAATAACTTCCAGGCTATGATATATAAAAGGATCACAGCCAAACACAACATTTTTTGTTCGTGAACTATTTCAGTAGTATCTGTACACATATATTATTTGGGTGTGTATCATTTACATGTGTAGGATTATTTGGTGGGTGTGCATAGCTTAATGGTGTCAAGTCTGCTTAGTGTGTATTGATGTACTGATCTAGCAGCTGTTTGAAGGTGCATTTGAAATATTAAAGTTTATGTTGTTTTTAGATGATAACCTGTTGAAAATCTCTTTTTCTTTAGCTCCACAATTTGAACAAAATTTGTTACTATCGCAGTTTATATGAATACAAATTGATTTAAATTGTACGTGTAGACCTGATGAAGCATTTTTAAGTGATTTACTAAATGTGGCATAAAACTCGGTTTAGCTTTATATTTGTAACGTGTACTGCGCAAACCAAAAACATTTTCGAAATGTGTGAAATATTTTCGGCTTTACGGCATTCAAATACTAAAGTTGAGTATCGGTTTTGCGAGATGGTTATAACTTTTCTGGAAGTAAGAAGAAAAACTTGTCTTTCCTGCCCTCAACAAACAGAAAACAACAAAGAATAAGCAGAAGAACGATAGCGAATTTTAACAGAGCCGCCATTTTCATTGCATGCTCCAGCGATCACATGAATTCCGTTCAGCGGACCGCGCATACTCGCAACGTTATCACTTGCTGCTCAACAGGGAAAGCACTTCAAGGTAAAGACCCTGACCAAATGATGTCAAAAAGTCTATTATACCTATATTTGATCATTTATCTTTTATTTGGGATAGATGACTTAAAAAAACAAACTCCTTTTATGCACGTTGAACTGTGGCCAAGTTTAAACAAACACTCAAGTACATGACATGTACAATGACATTTTGTTTTACGGTGAACTTTTTGCACTACTTTTAATAATAAAATTAGATTAAAAAAAATGATTTTGAACTTTTTTCAACCCCACTAATGTGTAAATACAGCTCAAGTTTGGGTCTGAGATTTAATGAAAAAATTACCGTTCGTCTCGCTGTGATGCAAAGGCATGTCTTAATAGAGATTTCTCATAATGCCGAGACTTTTCCGCTACTTTTCCGCTACGCAAACTTTGAAAGAGCGCTTATTTGAATAACAAAAACAGCATTGTACTGGTTAAAAAGCACGAGTGTATTGTTTCAAATAACACATTTCTATTTGAATAGAGTGATTTCAATAAACCTGGGCAATACGTATTGGCTGTTAGTCTAATTTAATGCAAAAGAACAGAAGGAGACAAAATATTTAGCATCCAATATTTTTTATTTGCTTAATTAGTAGTGCCCAGGTTTAGTCTATTGCAATCATTCCATATATCAATACAAAGGTTTGAAGATATGCTATTTTTTTTAAGTGCGATGTATTTTTCGGCCACAATCACATGAATGGCAACGGAAGATATATTTTGTTTAATCCGGTAATTTCTACTCTTATTTTTTAAACCGCTGAAGTATAAGGTCTACCGGCTTCTCTGACTCTCGGTTCGGCATCTCTCCTTAATTGATATAACAATATCACCACGAACGTTATCAAGCAATTCATTAAATGTTTATACGGATGTCTCTCCGGACAGTAGCCAGAAGAGATATTCGTGTCTTGAGAACATTCGAAAGACATTTCGTCCGATGAAATCATGCGAATTGCGACTCAGCGGGAAAAGAGATTGTGGAAATGATTGATTAAGCAAGGGCGGATCCAGGGGGAGGGTCGCGGGGGTCAGGACCCCCTGTGTTTATCAATGAATATGTCATGAATTTGCGACAGCAGTAATTTTTTTTCTGTGAAAAGACTCACTTTTAACATTCATTGAAATAGCAATGCCAACCCTCTACCCATTCAGTTGTAAATATAATTTTTTTTTCTAATAAAAAGTGTTAAAAAATCACTAGTTTAGCAATTAATGTCATATTTTCAGCGAGTTTCAATGGCTTAAGACCTTTTCGTTTGGGTTCCCTGTTTGTAAACGTCACGTGACCCCCACCTTTGAAAAATCCTGGATCCGCCCTTGTTAAGATATTGGAATATTGTTGATGGCGCTATGCTCACCAGAAACTGCAAGATAGCAAAACAACACAGAAGAATTTCGTTGTCGTATTCAAAATCATCCAAAGCCTCTTCAGGTAGTGGAGCAGGCAAAGCAGTTATAATGATGCACAGAATGCAACACAATTGTATGAGATTGAATAATGTGAATCAGACAGTAGGCCTCGTCGGGGGAGTCAGGAGTTTGGGATACTGCGTTCGAACATGACACTAGTGAAAAACGTCTGCGCATGCGTGCATATTACGATGTTTTCTTAAGAAATGTTTGAGAGTTTTAGCCTGAAATGAAATGCTCGCGTTCTCGGTGTATACATAACATTTCTCTTGTATACTTTTGTGAGACAAAGATATTGTATTTATGAAGACATTATATGAATACTGGCCCTAAGTTTCAAGAAATAACCTTAAGTTTTGACATTTTGTGAAAACCATTGTTGAAGGCAAGCGTAAAAACGAAATTTGCATAATTTACAAAAGCACGAAGACTTGACTACGAGCATGCGCAGACGTTTTTCACTAGTGTCTTCGAACATAAGATCCACGCAAATTTAGGTAACTATTTTAGGCGGGTCTATTATTAAATACCAGTAACCAAATTAACACCATCAACTTTATTTACAATCTGCCAATCAAAACTAAACCAACACTTTCTACGCTTTCTGTCATAAAAATCAGATTATGCAATCGGTGAAGACGTGTTGAAAGAAGCTAAAAAAAGTTATTCGTTAAGCAAGTACCAGGTACCTCCTACAGTGGCGCAATAAAAAAAAAAAAATTGAAATCCTTCAATTGGCACAATTCAACTTTTTGCAACCTCTCTGTAATCACTCATTGTTCAGTCAAATGTTTAGGTAGAATAAATAATAGTGTACAAATAATTATGTATTGTAACCACGGATGTTTGTTCAACTCAAACGTTACACGTTTAAAAGGGATTACATAACTCTTTTCATGAAAAGGTTTCTTTTCTTATATTCTTTCACAAGTTGTTGGATGGCATTATATAATGCCAATATGTTTAGCTTCACATTCTAAACCTGAAGTCATAAAATTAAATTGGCTTGGACTTCGGAAAGAAACTAGTGAGCTCGAAAAGCAAAATCCACTGCGTGCAATGTCAGAAATTTGGAGGCCCTTTGATGAGCCAACCACTTCTACGAAAACAGAAAGACGTAAGTTTTGTATGTAATTTAAGTAATTTAGTGAATTCCAGATAAGTTTTTGAAAGCTAAATGCAAATTAAATCTACGTTTCATTTTCAGTTAATACTGGAAAACACCGGGGACAGCAGAGACTTCAGTGATAACCGAAGCCTGGTTCAATGAAAGAACCAAAGGATGTGAGGCCGTAGCTGATCGATTATGCGCCAAAACGTTGATTTTAAGTTCTCATAGCGTGCCATCAGTTGTTAAAACATCTTAATAGCAATCATGTCCAGGTGCCAAAGATGCGTAAAGGATAAGGTCCAAGTTGTCAATACTAAAAATGCAAAGTCAACTCCAGAAGAACAACAGAATACGGAAGAAGGCGACGGTAACGTGGAAATAAGCAAGAAGAAACGCCAGACATCGGATGATAGTTCAAATGACGAGTGCAACGACATGAAATATGCGAGCAAACTAGACCCAGAAGACAGAAGAGACATGCAGAGAAAGGAGAGAGAAACGAAAACGAAGGAAAAAAACAAGAATGGAAAAGATGACGACGATACAAGCGACAGTGACGAGCCACGAAGAAAAAAGGCCAAGGACAAGTCCAAGTTGCAAAGAGAAGCTTTAGAAAAACATTCGCTGATGTGTGATGCGGCGTTAAGCACGATGGAAAAAATGCAAGGACTTTTCGATAAATTATCTAAAATTTGAATTGTTATAAAATATCCTCAACGTATATTCAAACCTTTGTAATGATATTCGAATAAAGAAGTGTTATTTGGAACAATGCACTCGTGCTTTTTAACCAGTACAATGCTGTTTTTGTTATTCAAATAAGCGCTCTTTCAAAGTTTGCGTAGCGGAAAAGTAGCGGAAAAGTCTCGGCATTATGAGAAATCTCTATTGCCCTTGCATCAAAGCGAGACGAACGGTGCTTGCTTGGCAGAGGTTTCCTAATTTTCCCTCTCTAAAGAGAAGGATTTTTTCTTTAAAAAAGTTGACATCTGGGTCTTCCTCAGATTCATCATTAAGAGTCATTTGTAGAGTCGCCTACTTTGATCGAGTTTGAGTTCTGGCTGGTAGTTGTATAGTCCAGTCCCAGACTCTCTTTCTTGCCGCTCCAGGACTCGCGGAGAAAGAGAGTCCAGTATAACTTGCATGCGCATGGCAGTTTAGTGACCACGCGATCACCACATTCATGTGGTGATCGCGTGGTTACAAGTCCTAAAGTCATCTAATGATTCAAGATGGCTGAAGAAGAAAGTGTTTTGTATACACGATATCAGTCTCATTTCGGAAAACCATTTGTTGATTCAGTGAGCTATGCACTTGGAAAAACCAACTATAATCTTTTACCAAAGTTTGAGCAGTTACGGGCCATTTACGGATGGACAGTTGTGAAAGACTTATTTGTGAATTTTTCGATACGCATCACTACCACTGCTACCAAACACTGACATTTGCATATTGCAAGCTCGCAAAATACTAATTAATCAATTGATTGGCTCATTTTGCACATGCGCATGCAAGTTATACTGGACTCTCTTTCTCCGCGAGTCCAGGAGCGGCAAGAAAGAGAGTCTGGGACTGGACTAGTAGTTGTAACGCAATGGTATCGGTCACGCGTAGCACAATTAGCCCACTGCGCGCTCTTAGAGCGTCTAGTTTCCTAGTTATCTACAGTAAACAAAAAGGATGTATCTTTTGAACAGTGCAAAAAGAACTATCGCAAATTGAAACAGTGCGTATCGTTTCTTGTTTCAGTGCTCTTGAGTTTTATGAATCACTGTGATTTTTACGAAAAAATGGCCAAGTTTTGATTTCACACTTAACTCGAAGTAGTTGTTTTCAGACCGCACCGCACATTTTCATTTGGCGCAATGGACAACTTAATGCGCACCAATGGACTTGGTTTCTACACCAAATATGAGAATAAGATTGAAGTTTTAAATGGTGTTATAATTAAATCCATCAACGTTTTTAAAATAGCGAAAATAAAACATCGTCAAAAATGGTTTTCCTCTAATATCTCGTAAAATTGATGAGCTTCAGACAAGCAGTAAACTGCATAGAAAAATTCAGACAAATGCACAACATTTCAAAGTAATTTAATAATAATCATAATAATAATAATAATAATAATATAAATCTTTAAACAGGGAGCCCACTCACGTCAAGTGATTTTTAGTGAGGCCCTAGCTGAATGAAAAGAAAAGAAAACAAAAATATATCTATATAAAGTAAAAAGATAAAAAAACAATAAAACACTAAAATATATAAAAAGCATAAAAATTATGTATCGTAATTTTAGGAGATTTAATCTGTTTGATTTTCTTTAAAACACCAAAGTTTCTACAGATGCTGTATTTCTATTCTTGGATATAACGACAGCGTAAAAAATACTCGAAGTACGCAAAACACCACGAGAACACTTTGGAAATATTGCTAAAATATACACTTACCTTACGTGAAAAAGCCGACTTTCAACTCTTCATCGATGTCAAGATATATTTTTTTCTTGCCAAGTCTCTTGTGAGACATTTTCTCCGCAACTTTGTACATCAGAAGTTGTTTTTGAAAATCTCAAAAACGCAGGATTATTTTTGCTTGGCGTTTTAGTAGGGCATTATTTGTTCTATACACAGCAATATTGCAACAGCTCATTCAAATACAAGCACTAAAACGACCCGAAACTTAAACCTGATGTTGACCCAAACGCCAGCTCAAAACTTGCACTGAGACAACCATTCGACTCGCTAATTAGCATATTGCACTCTGATTGCACTGATTTGGGAGGACGGTGCGTTTTATAGCGTTGCGTGACGAGGCTAAACACGGCTGCGAGGGAGACCATGCGTTTTAATAACCGCTTACTTTACTAAACGGTACAAATGGTAAGTTTCTTTTAAAAAATACATAAAAGAAAAAGGAAACAACAGAAGCATCAAAGTATCACGTATGTAAATGTGCTAGTAAGCGATTTTCAGCATTCTTTTAAAATGTAATATTTTAAAAGTACGTATATAATCCGCATTTGCGGATTTTCGTAAAATTATCATGCGGATTTGCGGATTTAAACAATTTTTCTTGCGGATTTGCGGATCTGAGCACCCCCCCATGTCCCCCTCATTATGGTATTATAAGCCCTTAATGTTAGTTGCTACCTGGAGGATTCCAGTTTCATGGTACTGGTTCTTATGGAGTATTGGACGAGACTTTGCATCGAAAGATGCTATGCGAATTTTACGTTTTGGTTAGGGATTTTTCTATTTTACCTTAGATTACATGTTAAATTTCAACATTTGAGGTTCAACTTTTTGGCATACTGTATTCGAAATGTATAAATCGAGCTTGAGTAAAAGTTTCGCATACATTTTCTTGTACGATTTGAGTGATAGCGAGCAAGTTGAAAGGGACTGGTGCGAGCAACACGGAGCTGATTTCTGGCGATGACAACTCCTGATGTACAAAGTTGCGGAGAAAATGTCTCACAAGAGACTTGGAAAGAAAAAAAAAAATATATATATATAGACATCGATGAAGAGTTGAAAGTCGGCTTTTTCACGTAAGGTAAGTGTATATTTTAGCAATATTTCCAAAGTGTTCTCGTGGTGTTTTGCGTACTTCGAGTATTTTTTATGCTGTCGTTATATCCAAGAATAGAAATACAGCATCTGTGGAAACTTTGGTGATTTAAAGAAAATCAAACAGATTAAATCTCTTAAAATTACTTTGAAATGTTGTGCATTTGTCTAAATTTTTCTATGCGGTTTACTGCTTGTCTGAAGCTCATCAATTTTACGAGATATTAGAGGAAAACCATTTTTGACGATGTTCGATTTTCGCTATTTTAAAAACGTTGATGGATTTAATTATAACACCATTTAAAACTTCAATCTTATCCTCATATTTGGTGTAGAAACCAAGTCCATTGGTGCGCATTAAGTTGTCCATTGCGCCAAATGAAAATGTGCGGTGCGGTCTGAAAACAACTATTAAAAGGAGGTCTAAACACATGATTATATCTTATGAAACAAAAATCTTTCCATTTGACAAAAATTCTACATTTCACAAACATAAAAAAGGTTGTTTGGTTGCATTTTCGGGGTTACTACATTATTTTTCCAATCATTACTTAACTATATCAAAGTACGATTTATTTTGTTAATGTCATGTACTAAAAAACAAGACAGCAGTTTTTTGCAGTGATACCATGTTTACAGCGAGCATCGAGCAAAACGTAACGTAAGAAGCCAGTAGTTGCAGTTTTAATAAGTTTGCGAGACTTTTTCTGCAACATTTGCAGAGTTTGCTGCGAGTTTTTACGGTAAACTTCAGAAACGAGGTTTGTTGCGATTTTCTCAGGATCCCTGTGAACTGTTTGCATGAACAGTAAAAACATAGTAATATCGTTGTAAAACAAAGCAAAAAAAACCCTCTCTTGTAAAAATATATTATTTTATTGATTTAAAGTAAGATTATTAGTGTTACCGAATGACCTGCCTCGACTAGTTTAACTATTTGCAGGTCACTCTTATTTTGTAAATTTGTTTAAACAAAATAAAAGAGGAATGAAATGAAATGAAACGAAAAAAATGCAGCGAATTTCGAGCAAAAGTTAGACTGATGACAGTAGCTCTAGTCAGGAGCCCATTACTAGGAGCGTGCAACTCGCCCATAGATTCATGAGTCGGCGTTTTCACAGATGTTCTATTTTTAGAAACCTGAATAGCCAATCAGCGCGCGATATTTCTATGGCGACATGTTTTAGCTTTTGCATAAATTAAAAATGTAAACAACATGGCGGACGGTGATAGTGAAAGTGACCTATCAAGCGACCTTAACAGTGAGTTTTCAGAGAGTTGTTACAGCGAGGAAAGCGTAGAAAGCGACGATGAAGAGCCAATTGGGAAATGGCGTCGATTCATTGCTTATGGTAACAAGATTACATCGATAACCATTCTTGGCAACTATAACTTCAGCTTCTTTTAACCTAAGAACTACTTCATTTTCTTTTTGCCTCTCAGTTTCAGCTTCAATTTGTCTTCTTTCCGATTTTTTCAGTCTTTCCTTAATCTTTTCACGGAGTTTGTCCTGAACTTGGTTTCTCGTAATATTACCTTCGGACGAAATATCAACAAGAGGACGTTTAAGTCCGACACTTTGCTCTTCGCTGGAGCTGTTTGAAGTCCTCTTCATTCAAGACATTATATTAAGGTCTCCATATTAGAAACTCAATGACTAATTCAGGTCGGCTCAAAATATTTTTTCGGCTCTCTGAAAAGCCTGCAAGTTTTTGTACACGCCATGTTTACAATTTCGCATGCGGACCTCGAGGAAACAGTTTCTAAAAATAGATCATCTGTGAAAACGCTGGTCTCAGATTAGAATACAGGTTGCACGCTCCTAGTAATGGGCTCCTGCTCTAGTTGAGTTAGTTTGCCAGAATTTTTCTGCAACGCTTGCAGAGTTTGCTGCGGATTTTTACGGTGATATTGGTTATCGTTTATAGTATATACAATTTTATGTGGACATTTGCTGGGTGTATGTTTGTATTTCTTTGTAGTGTTTGCACTATTTAGAGTGACCTATATTAAGTGACCTTAATTAGCTAGTTTTAAATGGATGGCTTGCTATTTACATATTGTGAAAATTGCAGTGTTTCAAGCATTTCTTTGAAGATAAATATTTGTAGGGCAATTTTTCATACGTTGTTGTTGCTAGCTGGCAAAATATTGGTACAAATGCCCACTGGCTGGGAAAATACTCCGATATCAATTCCTGGCTGGGAAAACATGTTTTTATACAGGAGCAATGATGGCACAGTTGGTTAGTGCGCGGCCAACGTAAGTTTCGTGACTTTTCACAATTTGACGAAAATTCTTTTAATCAAGACTTATCTCAAATTGATTTCGCTGTTACCCAAACTGATCCCAGTAGTTTATTTTCGTGTTTCTATAACAAATTAAACAAAATTGTTCAAAAGCATGCTCCAATAAAAATTATGTCCAAACGAAAAGCAAAGCAATTTCTGAAACCTTGGATCACTAAAGGTATTAAAACTTCTATTAAAATAAAAAACAATCTCTTTAATTCTGGTGATTATCTCAAGTACAAGTTGTACAGAAACCATATTGTCACCCTCGCCCGAGCTAGTAAAAACATGTATTTTCAATCTTATTTTGATTTCAACATAACCAATATGAGAAAGACTTGGGAGGGCATTCGTAATTTAATTGGCAACAAGCACAAGTCCAACCGCAAATCCGTTAATGCTCTACGTGCTCACCCTTCGTCAACTCTCACCCATGAACCTCGTATAATTGCCAATGTTTTAAATGACCACTTTGCTTCATGTGGACATCGTCTTGCCGCTAAACTACCTCACTCCGAATTGAAAAACATTTTCAGAATTTCTAGACTCAACTAATAAGTGTCCTCAAGACTCTTTTCTTTTTTTCCACAATTGAAATTGAACGTAAAATTGGTACTTTGCCCCTAAACAAGTCTTCTGGTCTTTATTCGTGCCCAGTACGCATTCTGAAATGCGGCAAACATATCCTCAGTCTACCCCTAGCTCATATTTTCAATGCCTCTGTATCAACAGGCATATACCCCCAAAAATTAAAAATTAGTAAAAGCATACCTATTTTTAAGGCGGACGATGAAACCGATCCAAATAGCTATAGGCCTATTTCGCTTCTCTCCTTATTCAACAAAATTTTCGAAAAACTCATGTACAATCGACTGAAATCGTTCCTCGACAAAAAAAACACATTATCAATGATACGCAATATGGTTTCCGAGATAATCACTCAACTGAACATGCTATTCTAGACATGATTAATAAAATACAATGTTATATGGATAACAAATTATTATTAAATAAATTATACTACTACGGTGTCAGAGGCATAATCAATGACTGATTCGCATCCTATTTGAAAGATCGCTATCAATCGACCCAAATTGGCCATATCATATCTGAAAAACAAAAGTCCTCATGTGGTGTTCCACAGAGCTCGGTCTTAGAATCCCTTTTATTTTTGATATATATTAATGATATCTCTAGTGCTTTTACTATCTTAGAATTTTATCTTTTTGCTGACGATACAAATATACTATATGCTAATGAGAACCTGAAAACCATTGAAAACGTAGTTAATAGAGAATTAATTAAGTAATAGCATGGCTGCCTCGGATTCTATTGTTCCGAGAGGAGCATTTAATGGCTAAATGCCCCCTCACTGCTACTAATCGAACCTCATGCATAAGCATGAGGTACGATTAGTAACTAATCGTACCTAATGCATAAAACATGAGGTACGATTGGTAACTAATCGTACCTCATGTTTACGCAAGAGGTCCAGCTATGGATACGTCCCTGAGAAATTTCTTGAGGACACATCCGCAGCTAGCAGTACTTGAATTATGCAAATTAGCTTCAAGTCACCTTTCAGTGTAGTCTAAACCATGTGGGATGGATTACAATACTATTGAGCATGCTTGTCACATTTGTTTCACAAATTGCTGCTCCAGTTGGAATGTCTTTCGGTGTTTTTTGGCACGGTATTCTGCTTGGCTTTCTCCACCTCGCTTTCTTTCACAAAAGTGAATCGCTGCTCTGCCATACTTGTGCTGCGAATACGTTACTCAAAACTCTCTTTTTATACTAAAATGCAGTAGAGTGCAAACACTAAAAGCATAAAATATTAGATCTATTTGGTGAATATAAATAACTAGTCAGACAAGTGCAGTTGTAATGAGGCATTGTTTTCTTTGTGTTTGGTCTTTCTTGCACTAGTTTTGTACTGTTCTGGTTGAGTGATAGTGTCTAAATAGAGTTCCCTAGAGTAATAACAGCACTTTTAATTTATTCGTTTGTAACTTGTTACATGGTCCAAATCGTTCTAGTTTTCCCATATACTTCCTCGGCAACCATACTAGAGTGCATTTCATATGTCTGTGAAATAAGATCAAAGTTATTTGTGCTTATTTAGTTGCTATTTAGTCACTAGCATTGAACCAGAACTTTCTTGTAATAGCAATACACTAGAGACATCAAATACACAAGAGAATTGAGACAAATGACTTTGCATAATAGCTTTTAATTACTTTATTACTTCAAATGAACCTTCCGCCATTGTTTCTTTCAATGAAGGTTTATTTGAAGTAGAGTGCTTACAATATATCCATGAAAAACTTGTGCAAATTTATGCAATTTCTTACAAAGTACAAGAGCAACAAGTTTGGCAGGTCTAGCTGTACTAGGCTAGACTAAGTCGTGAAGCAAGTCATGGATGCATAGTTACTTCCAAGAGCGTATCACTTTTGGTTAGTTTTGTTAATGTCCTTGCGTTTGACTCATCTCTTGTCTCTGTTGTCGTTGTTGTATTTTAGCTGTGTTTGACTCATTTTGTTTGGAAGAAAGCGGGATTTGTGAATACAGCTAAGGGTGCGTTTGACTCGTTTCTTGTGTCTGTTGTCGTTATTTCAATTTTGCTGTGTTTGACTCGTCTCTTGTGGAAGAAACGGCGGGATTTTTGAATAAAGCTAAGGGTGCATTTGACTCGTTTCTTGTGTCTGTTGTCGTTATTTTAATTCAGCTGTGTTTGACTCGTTTCTTGTGGAAGAAAGTTGGAATTATTAAATTAAGCTAAGGATACGTTGAGCCATTTCTGGTGTGTGTTGTCGTTACCTTAATTTAGCTGTGTTTGACTTGTTTCTTGTGGGAGAAAGCGGGAATTATTAATAAAGTTAAGGGTGCGTTGAGTCATTTCTGGTGTCTCTTGTCGTGACTTAATATATTTAGCTGTGTTTGTCTCGTTTCTTTTGGGAGAAACGGCGGGATTTTATTAATAAAGCTAAGGGTGCGTTGAGCCGTTTTTGATGTTTATTGTCGTTCTTCCAATTTATAATCCGTGTGCACGTGCTTTCATGCTTCGCTTATTTGTAAGTTTTGTAATTTGAACCGTAAACAATAGGTATTATTGCCAGATTAAGGCACATAGTCCCTTTTAACATACTCAAAAACTTGAATCTCTTGGATAACTGTTTTCATACAAAATTTCGTTTTTTGAAAATTCGAATCTCCTTGAGTTTTCAACTTATATCCTTCAAACTGCACAGTTTTACTGATTTTGATATGCTCTTTCCAGCTATGGTAATTGTTTTTAAGTTTGGGAGTTTTTGGAATTACATGAAAAAGCCGTTAGTATGAAATGACTGTAGCAATTCATAAAATACGTCATTTACGCCATAAGATTGCAGAATACGTCTTGGTAACAGTCATATTCGGATTCAGCATGAAAAATTAGTTTAGAATAGTTATGTTACCAGCCTCTACCCCAAAATGCCTTCTGCACTTTTTGCGATCGATTTTTTCAGTTTTGCGCCTTGTCTATGATGCTTGGGACTTATGCTCTTCCACGCGTTGGTGTAAATGTCGTGTCGTGTAAGCAATGTAATCTATATCGCATAGATGCACATATATCGCATAGATTACATTTCAACTGATAAACTACACCTTGCATGGTTACCGATGACCTTTGGCTTGCTTTCGCGGGACAAACTGGAAAAATCTCAGCATTTCCAATTTTCACACTTAGGTCATTAAGTCTTTTACGGACTGCACTCGCCAACTTCTGATCTTTCTAGGGCAGGACGATTCAGAATATTTTTTCAGAATATTGTTGTTGTGATGGTATATTCTGATCATTTGATTGTCTTGCAACCGAGTTGACAAAATTCGTAATTATAACGATTTCTGCAAACCATTTTGTAACTGAACGACAATGAAGCCAAATTTTAAACTCGGGCATTCCACAGCTGGGAAGCCCAAGTAATAAAGGAAAGAAAAAGAAACTGCATGCTTTTATAGTTTTGTGTGTCTATCATTTATAAATATTAGAACACGATATTAAAGTGTACGTTATTGGGACAGTTAAAATCTCGGGTGTACTTCAAAGTAAACTAAAACTCTTTTGCTATGCTCGATAAAACACACATAGGTTTTGTTTGACCTTGCTCCACTGCACTTTGCCTCGCTTCCATGTTTTGTCCTAAATGAGTCAGTACGATTTCGTACTCGTCAACCCCCGTTTTTCTCCCTTTTGAGATACTAGGTAGAATGAAACTTCGACGGGAATGATTTGTCCAAGACTGACCACCTAGTACCTCTAACCACCTCACACTTCCAATCTAGAACTTTCTCCATTTTGGTGTAACTTCCAATAATACGAAGTATAAAGAAGCTTGAAGAAGCTTGAAGTTTTAAGGGTTTCTTGAATTCTCATTACTACAATAAATACAGTATAGTATACAATTAATTTCAAACTTCAAATTATAGCCATTTAATTTACCTAAAAAGCAAACCGAAGTCATATTTCTCATGACTATCTACAAAATGAAAACGATTTAGCTATAAAGCATTTGCTGACTGAAAAGCCAAGCTTCCTAAGCGCCTTCACTTGAAAGTAGTTTCACTTAGAAGTAAAAATACAGTTTTACAAGATACAGTCAGGCCCCGCTCACACGTTTGCGATTGCGTTACTTAACGCATAAAAATCTCTGACCACACCACGATGGCCGTTTACAGTTCGTTTTAGCGGCGTCCACACGAACGTCTTAATATTTGTAAACGTACGTATTTCTATTTAGACCCGTTCGTGCCCAAACGAAGTATATATATCCACTTAGAAGGAGCGTTTCCAAAAGTATCCGTTTACGGTGAGGATTTCAGGCGTTTTCGTGTGGACGGAATTCGAAGGCTTAAACGCATAAAGAAGTATATGCGTTTACAAGCGGAAACAAATGAATACGTGTGGACGGGGTCTGAATCGAAACTAACATCCTGTCGGCAACAAAATCACTCAACTTGTCTTGCAACATTGCTGCGAGACGAGTTGAAAAAACAATGTTGCGCTTTTTTCTACGCGAATATAAACTTGTCCCGCAACAAAATTCTTTGTTGTAAGTTAAAAGAATCTTGTATTCTTATTGGCCGAGAAAATCATTTGCTGCAACACGAGTTGAGTCGAAGTGGTAATACGTGCAACATTATAAAATTTCATTGCAAAAAGTAGAACGACCTTCTTTCTGCAACAAAATTTCTCAACTTGCACAAATAACTTTGTCTCGAGACAAGTTTGAATTGGAGTGGAAAAACGTGCAATAATTTTTACGAAACGAATTTCAAAGCTTGACTTAGTTAATTGACGACTTTATTAGTGATGCTTTTATACATATAATATACATTTATTTGTATTTTATATTTTTATATTTTTGAATCACTGTTTTTATAGTTTTTTATATTTTTATATTTAGATATATAGATTTTAGGTTTTATATTTATTTATCTTTATGTTAGGACCTTCTGTAAATCACCTTTACCGGTGAAGTTGGTATCCTCATATATTAAACATTATTATTGCAGCATTGCTTTTCAACTAGTCTCGCAGCGCAGCAATGTTGCGAGACAAGGTGAGTAATTTTGTTGCTCGTATTACCGTAGCTTAAAGGAATTCGGGAAACGAGCAGTTCTTTGAATGATGTAAGTGATGGTACTTATCCTGAACAATCTTAAACAAATAGTCACTACAATAAGAGACAGAAACCATAAAAATTAGAGAATTTACCACCACGTGATAACACCATTTCTTCTTCCACACTCGACACACTGCGATATTCATAACACGTGTTTGAATCAAAACTGAAATGGTGTTAAAGAACAAGTCAATCAAAAGACCGGCTGTGACGCGTTTGATAAACTCCATGATAATATTGTTATCAATGAAAGGCTTCTCACGAGTGTAAAGTGCTTGATAAACTGTCATGAATCCTAATACACTGACCAAACCAGTAGCTTCTTGTAACATCATTTGGATGCTTACATCAGCAATAAATCGACGGCTTCTTGGACTGCAATATTTGGGCATTGGTCTCCTTTGGCATCGTACTAAACGATATAAATATTCCCAGATGTGATCTCTCATTGTTATTGTAATCCGTTCAGTAAGATCTATCGTTGCATGAGCTATTCCAAGACCAACAAAGTAAGTAAAGCCCTTTATTTCTGACTGCATAACGCGAAACACCACGGCCGATACTGTATAAGCCGTAGCTACTAGAACATGGGCTGTGCCAGGGTGAAGAATGCCATACAAAGTCTGGGCCTCCAAAGAACAAACAACTTTTGGGATGACGGAAATTAATGGAATACAAGATGCGATGATGACTTTGATATGGTCGTCTTGTTTAAGGTACCAAGGAACCATGACGTTCCAGCACAACACCGCTAAAGGAATTCCGAAAATAAACTGTGCTGATAGAGTAAAATCCAACTTGAGGGTGTTTTTCAATGATCGGGGATAAAAGTGACGAGCAAGAAGATAATTGTTTATGAGGATGATGCCGATGAACACAGCATACATAGGATAGGACCTCCAAGAAGCTCCGTACATCCCTAACATTTGAAGGTAGAACCTGTACGATATGGCGACAAAAGCAGACAAAATGTTGAGCGTCAACAAGTGGAGATCTTTGATGAGGGAAAATGGAAACATTGCGACTACGCTAATCAAATTCCACATGTGGATAAAACTTGCTTCTAGAGCTCTTGTAGTAACTCGAAGAATTTGAACATTTTGAGGCATTTTGTTCCATTGGTCGGTCATCTCAGAACACCACTGAGCAAAAGTAAAGTCCACAATTTCGATACCGACGACTAGCAACCCAGTTAGTCCTCCTGCCACTGTTTGAATCAGTAATACTGTTTGAAGACATTCCTTGAGAGATGTTTGAAAGGAAGGCAAACTCTGTCTCCATGCTTTGGGATTTTCCTCGTGGTTGTCTGGTGGATCGAATTCTTGAAAAAGACAATCATTTTCATCGAATTCTGTAAAGTCACGGAGAACTTCTGTCGGCTGATGTTTCTGTTATCAAACCTTCTTGTACTTGACAATTGCCACGGTAATAATAAGACTCTATCAAGGCAATACCTGTGCAATTCTCCACCAGAAATGCAACCAAAGCAAGAATCTCGGAAATCATCTTGGTAACATGCGTTTTCAGACGAGTTTATATATATGTACTTGATATAGTTCCTCGATTGCAGTCAGCAATATCAATAACAATTGAAAACAGTGTTGAAAATCGTTTGGAGATGAATATCCTTTTCTTTATATTACCTCTCATGTCCTCTCACTTTTGACGTACATTTCCCTTTCGAACATCAAGTAACCAATAGGCTACTAGTTCGATATAGCGTTAACAATAAATCAAATCAAATAGGTGTTTCGTGTCTTCTACGTTTGATTAATTTAACAATCCAATCCATCATTAAGAAAGTCCTTTAAATTATACAAACTTTGTCTGAGGTTCCTAGAAAGATTCTCAAATATATATATTTGAAGAAGCTACTGGGAATTATTGTAGAAAATTTGAGTGCAAAATTACTAAACTCATTCGTTACCTTTTCGTATAGTTTCAGATCGAGTCTCACTTTTGTATGAGTGCTTTTCACTTCCTCATCCTAAAAGACGGCTGTGTCATTTTTTGATCGTAGTCAAATGATTTTATTCTTTTATTAGATAACTTGTATCCAATCGTGGGTCTTTTTAAGAAATAGAATTGCAGGAAGCTTGGAAAACGATCGACACTGTTGATGATATTTTTGTAGGAGTGCCTTTCAGTTTCTCATCCAATTCAAAAAGACGTCTGTGTCACTTCTCATGTTTTAACCGTAGTCACACGATTTGTTTTCTTTTATTAGATAACATATTCAATCGTGGGTCTTTTTAAGAATTAGAACAGCAAGAAGCTTGGAAAACGATCGACACTGTTGATGATACCGTATTTCGGACGATCTCAAGCGTCCACCAGAATTTTTGAACTCACATGGTGTAAACAGTTTAAGAGGAAACTAATTTACATTGAAATGTCATCAACAGTATCCATTATTTTCTAAACTTCTCTTAATTCTATTTCGGCGTTTTGCGTCCCGGGGGACGGGACGGATGAAAATTAACGCACCTCGCTTGGCACGGGATGCATGCGGGAAGGAAAGCCTGTTGTAATTTCGATTCTTTCTGTGATTTATTCTTTAATTTCAATGCATGTATAATGAAGATACTTGATATAACGATGAACATACAATAGAAAGTCTTCTTCACAATTCCAAAATCAGATAGCTTCTTGAGAATTTCTTCCAGTTTCTTCTTGAATTACTCTCTCTTTCTCTCTCTCTCATACACATGTACACTTACAATGTCTCCGTTCCCGACTTAGACTCTCACGTGCATTTATGCTAATCGGTTCAACTGCATTACGTCATCATTTCGCACACACTCCCCACCTGGACGAAAGTCAACAAATTGTTCAGAATATTAACGTATATTAACAATGTCAATGTCTCTATATTATCATCTACAAAGGTGATTTCTGGTGCTTGTTCTCCCTTGCGAATTTCCTTTTCTTCAAAATCCTTGGCTTGAACTTCGATGGGGTACAACTTTGTTAACGGTCTTCTCAGTTCACAAGGTGTTCCTTCCTTTGTAGAAGTCTTTCCCGGGGGTAGTCTTTACGATAGCAGCTCGGTTCCTTCCATCTTTTCTATCAATTAACTTTACGATTCGTCGATCTTCCAGGTTTGTTGCGGTGTCTTCTCTTTGTAGATGGATACTACATCTCCTTCCTTTGCACCGTTTGATTGATTTCGTCTGTCCTTATATCGATAATGTTCTCTTAATTGAGAGATTCTTTCTGTCATCTTCACCAGAAATGATCCAATTGCTTCTGTAGATAACAACTTCGTTTGCTAAGTTCCTTCGGTCCAGCGTCACTAAGTACATGTGACTTATCCGGTTGGGACATGAGACGTCTTCCTACCGCTAGATAGGATAGTGTTAAGATTTCATCAATTTTGTCATAAACATATGTCAGTGGTCTTGAATTCAAAACTCCTTCTTTTTGTATTTACGTAGTGAGAAATTCCTCGTAGTTCAGGCTTGCATGATGAAACTGTTTCCTCAAAGGTCAGCATTTCATGAGGTTTTCGTGCGGACGGAATTGGAAGGCCTAAACGCATAAAGAAGTACGTATGCGTTTACAAACGGAAACAAATAAATACGTGTGGACGGGGTCTAACATTCTGCCGGCGGTACGGTAATACGAGCAACAAAATCACTTAACTGGTCTTGCAACATTGCTGCGAGACGAGTTGAAAAACAATAATGCTGCACGTTTTCCCACGCGAATACAAACTTGTCTCGCGACAAAATTGTTTGTTGCAAGTTCAGTGAGAATCCTATATTCTCATTGGCCGAGAAAATAATTTGCTGCAACACGAGTTGAGTCGAAGTGGTACGTAATACGTACCAGATTTTAAGATTTTGTTGCAAGAAGTAGAACGATACGACCTTCTACTTTCTGCAACAGAATTTTTTCAACTTGCCAACAAATATAATCTTAGTCGCGAGACAAGTTTGAATTGGAGTGGAAAAATGCGAAGCATTAGCTTTTCAACTCGTCTCGCAGCAATGTTGCGAAACAAGTTGAGTGATTTTGTTGCTCGTATTACCGTAGCTTAAAGGAATTCGGGGAAACGAGCAGTTCTTTGAATGATGTAAGTTATGGTACTTGTCCTGAACAATCCCAAACAAATACTCACTACAATAAGTGACAGAAACCATACAAATGAAAGAATTTACCACCACGTGATAACACCATTTCTTCTTCCACACTCGACACACCTGCGATATTCATAACACGTGTTTGAATCAAAACTGAAATGGTGTTAAAGAACAAGTCAATCAAAAGACCGGCTGTGGACGCGTTTGATAAACTCCATGATAATTGTGTTATCAATGAAAGGCTTTTCACGAGTGTAAAGTACTTGATAAACTGTCATGAATCCCAACACACTGATCAAACCAGTTGTTTCTTGTAGCATCATTTGGATGCTTACATCAGCAATAAATCGACGGCTTCTTGGACTGCGATATTTGGGCATTGGTCTTCTTTCTCGTCTTACTAAACGATATACATATTCCCAGATGTGATCTCTCATTGTTATTGTAATCCGTTCAATAAGATCTATCGTTGCATGAGCTATTCCAAGACCAACAAAGTACCGTAAAGCCCTTTATTTCTGACTGCATAACGCGAAACACTACGGCCGACGCTGTATAAACCGAAGCTACTAGAACATGGGCGGTGCCAGGGTGAAAGATTCCACGTAAAGTCTGAGCCTTCAAGCAACAAACAACTTTTGGAATTACAGTGAGTAATGGAGAACAAGAAGCGACGATGACTTTGATATGCTCGTCTTGCTTAAGGTACCAAGGAAACATGACGTACCAGACGAACTACTGCTATGGGAAGTCCCAAAACAAACTGTGCTGACAAAGTAAAATCCAACTTGAGGGTGTTTTTCAATGATCGAGGATAAAAGTGACGAGCAAGAAGATAATTGTTTATGACGATGACGCTGAATGAATGAACCATTTAAAGGAAAGGTCTTCCAAGAAGCTCCGTATATCCCTAACATTTGAAGGTAGAACCTGTACGATATGGCGATGAAAGCAGCCAAAATGTTGAGTGTCAACAGGTGGAGATCTTTGATGAGGGAAAATGGAAACATTGCAAGTACGCTAATAAAATTCCACATGTGGATAAAACCTCCTTCTACAGCTTGGGTAGTAACTCGAAGTAGTTTGAACATTTTGGGGCATTTTGTTCCATTGGTCGGTCATCTCAAAACACCATTCAGCGAAGGTAAAGTCCGCAATTTCGATGCCGACGACTAGCAACCCAGTTAGTCCTGCTGCCACTGTTTGAATCAGTAATACTGCTTGAAGACATTCCTTTAAAGATGTTTTAAAGGAAGGCAAACTCTGTCTCCATGCTTTGGGATTTTCCTCGTGGTGGTCTGGTGGATCGAATTCTTGAAAAAGACAGTCATTTTCATCGAATTCTGTAAAGTCACGGAGAACTTCTGTGGCTGGTGTTTCTACTATCAAAGCGTCTTGCACTCGACGATTCTCACTGGAATGATAGGACTCTACTAAGACAACACCTGTGCAGTTCTCCACCAGAAATGCAATCAAAGCAAGAATCTCAGGAACCATCTTGGTAACATACGTTTTCAGACGAGTTTATATATATGTACTTGATATAGTTCCTCGATTAGTCAACAATATCAATAACAATTGAAAACAGTGTTGAAAATCGTTTGGAGATGAGTATCCTTTTCTTTATATTACCTCTCATGTCCTCTCACTTTCGATGTACATTTCCCTTTCGAACATCAAGTAACCAATAGGCTACTAGTTTGATATAGCAATAATTTGAATGTTTTGGAATACCGCCCCGAGAACAATGGAGAAAAAGAGAAGAAAATGGAATCTCTAAACATTAAGTCCTTTAAAAGGAAAATACTTTGTCAAAGATTCCTAGAGAGATTCTCGATTAAAGAAGTTCAGACCGGAAATTATCCGCAGAAAATTCGAGTGTAAAATTACTAAACTGATTCGTTACCTTTTGGTCATAACTGTATCAGATGTCACTTTTGTATGAGTGCCTTTCAGTTTTTCATCCAAAAAGACGTCTGTGTCATGTTTTGACCGTAGTCAAACGATTTGTTTTTTTTAATTAGATAACTTGTATTCAATCGTAGGTCTTTTTAAGAAATAGAATTGCAAGAAGCGTGGAAAACGGATGGACACTGTTGACGATACCGTATTTCGGACGATCTCAAGCCTCGGCACAGGGAATTGATGAACTCACAAAGTGTAAACAGTTTAAGAACAAACTAATTTTTTATTGAAATATTATCAACAGTATCCATTGTTTTCTCAACTTCTCTTAGTTGTATTTCGGAGCTTTGCGTCGGGGGACGGGACGAATGAAAATTAACGCCTCGCTTGGTACGAGATGCATGCGGGGGGGGGGGGGTCATAATTATCGGGGGGAGGGGTGGGTGGCTGAATAATGAAATTCATAATCCAAAAATACAAAAGTTTTAGTTCTCACCCCCTCCAGTTATGTTAGACTGAGATAACGTCCGACCGACCTACCCCTCCACCAGCACTAAACCCTCCATTATCATACTTTATGTAACTGTAAGCGTACGTTTACTTGTTTGATATCGCCGTCTGGAACATACAGTACTTCTTAGCATTGTTCATCCATTTCTGCATCATCTGAATGCAAATTGGGGTCGTTTACGGTTATTACATCAAGATAGTGACGTCGACATGGTTGCACGTCATAACCACGCGTCACGTGGTACAAACTAACCAATCAGAAAATCAGGATTTGTATAGTGTATGAACGTTGAATAACAATAAAGTTTAGTTTCATGTTATACCTCAGTGCAATGATTTCTACATTGATTCTTTATTGTAATGTTAAGATCATTTCCAGAGATGTTGCTCGTTGTTCTATTTCTTGAGTAAGAGGGCGATCATGTTACAACTACATAATATATACTGGTCTGAGTTGCGTGACAACTCAGATCGTCTTACATACATGTACATTTCAAATAACACTTTAGACTCCCTCTCTGTCAAATGAATGAAGTCCCGTTTTTACATCAATTTTACCTAATCCCCCTCAATACCCCACCTAATGCTCCCCTCCCCCCCCCCCCCCAGGGCTGGAAAAATCAAGAAAAACAAGAGGATAGCTTTTTTAGCCATCAAAAGTAGCTGTGCTCAATAACTATATTCTTATTCTAACATGTAGATAATATATGTTCTGTACATATATTTTGATAATATTTTTTCATCAAAAGAGTGCAAATAAAATCCTTCTTCTTCTTCACGGCTTCTTCTTCTTCTTGATGCTGTGAGTATTTTATTGAATTTGATAAGATTTAAAAATTGGGGCAACCTGTTATTTTCGGAGGTACTCAGCCAAAATGTGTTGTGTTAACTGACTCAAAATCGAAAAATACATAAATAATAAAAATAAACCTAGAACACAATAAATCGTTGACAGATAGGCGATTGAGGATCTAATTTAGGTAATGGGCTCGCGCGAGTTTTTGTAGACGAATTTTTCTATAAATCATCATGTAGATTGTTTTTGAGTTGGGAACATCAAATAATCAATAAAGAAAATGGGGGGTCACGGTGCTAGTTTTGGTGCCATGGTAGCTCGAAAAGAGCGAAATCTCGCCCGTTTTCGAACGAAGACAACAGATTTCAGAGTCTGACCTCTAGCGTACGGTAAGTCTTTGCAAATTTGCAAACTAAAGGCTTTCAGACATGCTCAAGTGGACAAAGTATCATGAAAAGTAATATGCCTTCACTTATTTGTAGGTAAAGCTGAGTATTCGCAATTGAAAGATGAAAATCAGGTGTACTTACGCGCGAATCGGACGTTCATTTTGACGATTTTTCGCGATTTTCTCAAAAACCTATCGAGGAATTTTTTTCCTTTTTTGATATGTTTTAGTTTTGATAAAAATACGTCGAAAAAGCAAAAAATTAGGATAGGTCACGGTGCTAGATTTTCAGTTGTAAGGCTTTGAATACTGTTACGTGGCGTCCGCCATATTTAAATATTTTAGAACACAGGAAGCCCAATCAAATTCGATATCAGCGCGCGCGTGCAAAACATGCGCAAACGTTATGCACACGAATGCGCGAGTAACAAAACGAGCAGGGGAATGGGACCAAGTTTCCTAGATACGAGTTAATTCGCAAACAGACTTTATTATAAGAAAGAACACATAAAAATAAGTAAGAATTGAAAATTTGATCATGTTTGAGCAAATGGAAATAGCCATTATGATGTTTCAAAATTTTCTTAAAATACAGAGAATGTATGGTTTGGCTGGACGTTTTGGCTGGACACCATACATTTCTTTGAGTTTTTGCCACAGGCAGCCCGGCCACTTCTCCTGACGATGTTTATTTTAATAGTTTATTTACTATTTTATTGATACCGTAAAAAGACAAAAAATGCGCGCGCTCGTTTCAATTTGGCAGGCATGTTGTATGCTACTTTTTCATGTGATGTTTTTTTTTTACAACATTTGACTAAAATCTTGCAATCTGATTGGCCATTGTTAATAAGAGTACTGACAATTGCTGACGCCAACCGGCATGTCACGCTCGTCCTTACAGAAAAAAGTTTGGGACAGTTTTTCAAACAGATTTGGACGAAAAAGATCTAAGATAATGTTGTAAAAAACAAATTGAAGATAGTTTTCCATTGTCAGTACTTTTATTAATCATGGATGACGTCAAAACATGTCCAAAACTTAGCAGTGAAACCACTCGTTGCGCTCGTGGTTCCACTTTAGTTTTGAACATTTTTTGACGTCATCCATGATTAACTAGACGCTCTATGAGCGTGAAGTCGGGCAAGCTAAAAATATCGTGCTCACATTATGACGTCATGTTATGATAAGCTTTGAGTTGCTTTCAGTAATGAAACCCCCTTTGTGGATTTTTCTGTGCCCGCTTTATTAAATCGTTGTTAATCCCATTTTGGTATGGTCATGCGATGTACGCTGTCTTACTATTTATCCATTGCATATATTTGATATTCTGCTTGTGTGGGTTTTATTTCAAGAACCATATATTGCAATGCTCGTTATATAGAAAAAAATGTTTGACGTTCTAGGTTATCAAAAAGTGAGATTCAAAATAGTAGTGATTTTTTTTGCTGAAAGTAAAGTGCTGTGATCTGAAGGAGATGGTGATACTGTCACTCTCCATCGTCGGGAACCCTGTCCTTATTATTTGAACAGGAATCCCAGTGAGAATAGAGCTACGATGAGCAAGCCCTTGTCTACGTAAAATTTTATCGAGTTTCCTCTAATTTTTAACCAAAGTAAAAAAGGTCGATAGAAGATCTAGATAGGTGAATATATTTATAAAAATAGATGAAAATAATCCATAATCTATGATCATTAGTGATTTCTTTGTAATCAACTTGATCTAGTGTGAATCTAGTAAGAACTTGTTTGACTTTGCTATCTTTGCTAGAACTTTTGCTAAGGGGATCGCGAAACAACCCATTTCGAAATGTACGCTCATCGCCATCTTTTGGTGTGGGTCTATCGCCCTGGGGGGGGGGGGGGGGGGTACTCCCTATAATTGAATATACGGGGATGCTCCGCCCGAAAGGGGTACCTTTTTCAGGCCGCAGCTATGGGAAAGGGGTGCCTTTTTAGGGAAAGATATGTGAAAGGGGTACCTTTTTCGGGAAAAATGTACGAATTTTCGAAATTTGGTATGTGAAAGGGGCGATTTTTTTGAAAATTTGCATGTGAAAGGGGTGCGATTTTCCGAAATTTACTATGTGAAAGGGGTACGATTTTCCGAAATTTACTATGTGAAAGGGTAAGGGGTCGGGAGTCCGGGCGGAGCATACCCGTATAAAAAGTTTCGGAGTACCCCCCCCCGGGTCTATCGCGATCGGCGTGTGCATTTGTGTGTAATGTGAGCGTCTTAGTATAGAGTTTCTTCGGCATCTTAGTCGTAGTGCAAACATGTTTCTTCTACGACAACGAAAGGTATTATGGTTTACTCGAACACGTGACATTTTATCTGACTGTGACCTCCCCTGCCGGGCTCGGTCGACCCCACAAGGAACGCCTGGCTATCAAAGCTCGACACGACAGATACATAGAACAAACGGTATAGAACTAAAGTCGGGCATGCCTACGGCTGCCCGACTAATAAGAGTACTGACAATGGAAAACTATCTTCAATTTGTTAACTTGAGTTGCTTTTACAAACTTGGACCCAGTCCCTTGCTCTTTTTGTTACTGGCCAATTTACCGGCGTCCTCGGAGACCCAGGGCGTCAGGGAGGGGGGAGGGGAGCGGAGGGGAAAGGAAAGAGGGGAAAAGGACGCCCTGGGCTTTTGACTACCCCTAACTTGTCTTGAGGCCAAACGTCAACAAAGGCTCTGATTGGCCTCATTATAATTTAATTATAATGAGGCCAATCAGAAGCGTTTGTACCATTAGATTAAAATCATCTAAAATTACCAGTAAGCAAGTTGACCCCATGCATCGCCAAGACTTTAAACAATACAAGCTGTCACGTTTAGTTTGAAAAGAACCATGTTTTCAGCTCACCGCGACTTTTAAACAATAAATACGTAATCTCTTTCATGTATTTTGCAATAGTAATGAGTTTAGAGTGAAAAATATAGATAAATTTCAAAGACCTTGGTGAAACAAGATATATTTGAGGAACTTCTCACAGGATATGGCTTAACAACTGTCACTATATCAAAGCGATAATTGAAATGAGCCAGATATTTTTGTCAATCGAACTTTGTTTACGTTAGACCATCTAATTGGATTAATTTTGGCCTCAAGACAAGTTAGGGGTAGTCAAAAGCCCAGGGCGTCCTTTTCCCCTCTTTCCTTTTCCCTCCGCTCCCCTCCCCCTCTCCCAGACGCCCTGGGTCTCCGAGGACGATTTACCGGCCAATAAAACGAAATTATTTTATGGGCTCCCTGTTGCTTTCAAGTGAAAGAAGACTGGGTTGAGTGGCTGATGAGTTGGAAATCCACGAAATACAACACAAGCAAAAGTGGTTTTCAACATTGTCTTGAGTCTTTTGAGGCCTTCTCTGTCTTTTGGCTCAATTTTTAGAGGCTTCTTTGTGAAAGGGAACTTTAGATTTTCCAGAACACTTTTTCGCTGCAAAATGACTTCAGAACTTACCACGTGTTCCAGTGAGAGAGTTTCTAATGGTGAAAAAATTTTCGAGCCAAGTTTGAAGAGAGGGTTAGAACAAGTCGAACAAGATAAAGATTTACACTCGGATAAAAAGATCAAGACTGAAGATAAGAATACAGAGTTAATTGCAAGGGGAGACCACAAAATCCCCAGGGAAACGTCATGGGATGATACTTTGAACACAGCTACACATTGTCAAGAAGATGCTCTTCAGGAAAGCGAGAAAGTCAAGATTGAAGTCAAAACTGAAGAAGTGAGTACTCTTTTGTAGCTATTCGGTTTTCCAACTTGTGATTAACTAGGATGACGTCTATTTTCACAGAGAAAAATTAGAAGAAGTAAAAAACGTCGATAGGCAATTATTAATGAAAATTAGACACAAACCATTAAGTTAATTATCAGTAAACATTGATGGATGTTTATAATGGAAATTAGCCATAAACCAGTTCCATGCTGCTATATCAATACATATATGCTGATACAGGGATTTTAAACTGGTACGTACTGTACTATGTTGATTTCTGCAGGCACTTTATTGTTCATTTTGTTTCAGGTTCAAGAGTCAGACCAAAGCAAAACGGACGGTCTTCCAAGAAAAAGAAAATGTGCATTACTGCTGTCGTATTGTGGAGCGGGTTATAATGGCATGCAAATGTATGTATTATAGTAGATAGCAGAAATAGTGATGATGATGAAGATGATGATGATGATGATGATTGTGGTGGTGGTGAATCTGTGATGTTACATGTAGACTGTATAGACGACTTTCAAAAATGGCGGCCTAGTACATGAGAACGAGGCCACAAAGGCCTTGTTACCAGAAAATAAGCGTGGTAAAACTTCTATTGCTATCAAAGATGATGTTTTTTCCTGTAATACCGCAGCTCAAAAAAGAAAATACCGCATACCACAGGGTTTGAGAATACCGCAATACTGCAATTTTTTTCTAAAATACCGCAATACCGCACAAAAATATGGTCAATCCCGCAAACTCCTAGGTCCCCTCCTCAAGAAGAGGATGTGAAAACAAGTGAAATGATGTCCAGAACATGATAAAATAAATAAATAAATAAATAAATAAATAACTGTTTATTTAAGTATCCAAGTCTTCTAGCACTTGCACACTAATTGGGGGACACTGTACTCTCACACACACTACCTCTACATTAAGTATTTTGCAAATAATCACTCGACTCACATGTTGTCACAACATGGTGGTTAACACAGTTAAGCAAATGTGATATCATCTTGTGATGTGATGTCATCTTGCATCCTGTTTTCACATTGAGTCATGTTTACTAAACCACTCTATTCTTCAACAGAAATCCTGGTGTAAACACAATTGAAGAAGAGCTTATTAATGCACTGTACAAAGCTGATGCAATAACCCTGGATTGTAAAAACAACCCACGAAAGGTAAGAAAAAACTACTTGACTAGTACCATATATAAACTATTGGTTAACCACATAGTAATTTAAAGACTGTCACCTTAAAGGTGTTCTTCTCCTTATGTGCATATGTTTATTGTATGATTATGTTTATTGTAATGTGTGATATAAATGGACAAAGAGTTTGAGTTAGTTTGATGTGTTGTTCTCTACCATACCACAAGGGTTTTTTCTCCAGTTCTCCAGTTTTTCCTCCCTCAGCAAAACTCAACATGTGAGTTGAGCAATGTATGAAAAATATTTAATCTAGAGGTAGTGAGTGTGAGTGCCAGCAGAAGAATAGCCACTATATGGATCTGCTGTAGAAGATTATATATTTATTATTTTAAGGGAAATAGAATTGATGTCATGCAACCAAAACATTTACATGTACTTTTTTCAAGGAATAGTTGGTAATTTTTGCAATTCACAATGATTTCTTAGCCAAAAAGATAGAGTTCAGTGTAATGTCATGTCTACTGTCAGAACAAACATTGTGTAAAAAAGTTTATCTAACAGGCTTTCAATTGAAAATACCTGACTTGTACACTTTGTTTGATTTAGGTGACTGTATATTATTATTATGTGAATGACAGCTCAATGAATTACTTTATCAGCTGTGTGTTTTGTACCAGTGATTAGCAATGGCTGTTTTTGTTGATATTTAAGTTAATACATGTACAATGTATGATAAAATTATTAATAATATGTTGATAAATATTATTTAATGTTATATAATTATATTATTTAAGATATTTTTTTTTGTTTTGATATCAGATGTCTTTTCAAAGGAGTGCAAGAACAGACAAAGGTGTTTCTGCAGCAAAACAAGTTGTCTCCTTAAAGATAAGTATAAAATTAATATTATAAAATATATGCATGCTTTGATTGGCTGAAAGCTGTGCTTTATCAGAGAATGGAGCACAGTTCTGATGTCAGCAGAGTGAGTTCAACAGCACACATGCTCCTTTTGAATTTTTGTACGGAGAAAATCAAACTTTTTCCCTTGAATATTTAAATGTACTTCAAAATATATAATAAAACAAATAGAACATATTTTTCTGTGCTCTGTTCATTAATACAGCACTTAGGAAGTGACGAGGGCACTCAAGAAGTGTGGAGAGCCTCGCGTATGGCTCGTCCTCTCCTTACTTCTTTCATGCTCTCATCACTTCCTGCGTGCTTTATTACTAACTGAACAGTGTGTATATGTGTATGTACTGTGGTATAAACAGTCTTGAAGATGCATGTAGAGTGCCTTGTGTTCCTAAGCTTGCTTCGATCCTTGTGCTCTACATCTCCCATCTGGTTATAGGACAGTACAGAGACATGCACACAAAAATTGACCTCATCCTCTTGAATGTGTTAATGTCCATATAGGTCATGGGGTCAATTTAACTTACAGGAACAATATCAAGGAGGGGGGGGGGGGGCGTTGTTAGAGCTAGGTGGCATTTTCATTCATTTATATCATTGGTAATTAAATTAATTAATTTATTAATTTATTTATTTTTTCACTGAATTAATGTTTTTCTGTCTTTCTTTCTGTACATGATACCAGCAAAGAGTCTTCTACCAAAAATAAATGACTATTTACCTCCTGAGATAAAAGTTTTTGGTAAGTTAACATATGTTCCATATTATAATAATTTTAGTTTTACTTTTTATCATGGAGTATTTTTAAGTGAATTCTAAAGTGTTGTTGAACCTCTGGATATTGATGCTATATAAAATATTAATTTATTTTAAATATAATTTATTGTTAAGCTAGACATAACATATAACGTATTGATAGCTATACCCAATCAGCACATGTTACATCTCAAATATTTCTTAATTATTAACTTTATGAACTTTATTAATTCTTCATTCAATATGTTTTGTTCATCCATCCATCCATGCATCCATCCCTCCATCCATCCATCAACTAATTCATTCACATTTCATTTGTTCATTTGTTCATTCCCTTGCATGCTTGCCCACTTGTTCATTAGTTGATTCATTTGTTCATTCATTCATTCATTCTTTCATCCATTCAATCTTTCAATTGTTGATGTAATTTATCCATTTCTTTATTGCTTTTACTTAAGCCTCACTTAATGTTTCCATTTTGATTTGTAAAGAAGTTTTCTGATTATTTGTAAAGAAGTTTACTGATTATTTGTAAAGAAGTTTACTGATTATTTGTAAAGAAGTTTTCTGATTATTTGTAAAGAAGTTTTCTGATTATTTGTAAAGAAGTTTTCTGATTATTTGTAAAGAAGTTTTCTGATTATTTGTAAAGAAGTTTTCTGATTATTTGTAAAGAAGTTTTCTGATTATTTGTAAAGAAGTTTTAATTACTGATTATTTGTAAAGAAGTTTACTGATTATTTGCAGAACTTGTTAAAACAACCAAAGGATTTGACTCTAAACTAAACTGCTCAGCAAGAACCTATGAATACCTTCTGCCTACATTTGCTTTTGCCAAAGAATATGTAAGTGTTTCCAGTTTTCAACTTATATTCCACTTGTTTAACAAATAGATTCCATTTTTCCATTTATCTTGCTGGAGTTCCTGAAAGCCCATTTAGTGCTAATTGAGGATTAACTCTTAAAAAAAACTTACATTGTTTTTTAATGCTGAATGCTCCAGTTTTGAGTTCATTTTGCTCAGCATTAGCCTCAATACCATGTAATATATTCTTCTATGTTCAAGTCATCAACCCTTGGGAATAAATGGAACATAAATCTTGAATCATGCAAAGTTCAATTTCAGACATACAGCATATATAACAGTTTCTCTGTTCTAAGCATACATGTACATGTATTGTGAGACACAGACTTAGCAGCACAATTTTTAATTGGCTTTTGTGGAAGTAACATGATTTTTTTATACCAAATTAGCAAACAACAAAAGACTACAGACTGACAGGTGAGCACTAGCAATAAATGTTTGGCTATCATTTTTCAATATTTTGTAGCTCCAGAAAATATCCATACCTCATTGTTTGAAGTTAGCACATTCAAGAATTGACATGTACAAATTATGATTTTCTATGCTTTTCATGATAATATACATACCATAACAATGAGATTTAATGATTTTGCCTGCAGAACAAAAAATAGAAGAAATAAATGAAGTACTTTCAATCTATCTTGGAACAAGAAATTATCATAATTTTACATCTGGAAAGTAAGTGAAAAAAAAAAAAAATATTGTTCCCCACTCTTCATGTAAAGGTTTGTAAGTGTCACAGGGTCAAAGGGGGCTAATAATGTCAAGCCAAGTATGAAAATACCAAAATTCTGAAACACATTACATGACTTTTGAAAATGGTGGTCTTTTACCACCAATGATTACCTGGTACTGTGTAACCAAAAAGGACCAGTTGGAAGCAATTATACTACATTAGGTGTCAATATTTCACATCAATAATATCTACACATTTATCACCCGCAGCCTTGTTTCTGTAATGAGGGGTATTTACTCGAATAAGCGCCTCCCCAAATAAGCGCCTCGCACCTCGTTATAGTATACTAATACCAGTACTGTTGTAGTAGTATAACATTGATATTATTGATATTAAGAGGAAAGCCTACTTTGACAGTTGTGTACGCATTTCCTCCCGCTGAATAAGTGCCTCCCCCGAATAAGTGCCTCCCCTGAATAAGCGCCCCATTTTAGACTTTAAAAATTTTAATTAGTGCGGGGCGCTTATTCGAGTAAAAACGGTGAAGGTAAATCCAAAAGTTTGGAAAAATATGATTAAATAAGCAAACAATAATCTTCATGCTGACAAATTTTCATCATTATTTTTAAGTTTTTATTTATCATTACAGGAAATTTGAAGATCCAAGTGCAAAGCGATATATTCTAAGCTTCAAGGTGAGTTAGAGTGAAACTCCAAGGAGTACTGCAAGGCGTAGAACACAGTGAATTCCCCCTCTCCCAATTTATTAAATATGCTGATTTATTCATGACAAGTTCTTTCACTGTGAGGGAGTCCACTGTACAGTAATTTGCAACAGTTGGATCCGTAGAAAATGTAATGGTCATTTAATAGTATAAACAGACTAAATAATTATATATCCATAGTTTGAGATATTTGATTATGACTTTGTTTCTGGCAGTGTAACAAGCCTTTTGTGAAAGATGACAGAGAGTTTGTTGTTTTGACAATAAAAGGACAGAGTTTTGTTCTTCATCAGATAAGGAAAATGATTGGTAAGTAACTGCCTCACAGACATCTTCAAGGTAATACACACCTCCATAGCTGTCATTGATCCCAACTCTTGAGCATCTTATCAAGATCACATGGAATCATGAAAAAGATTGGACAAATACAAAAGTTGCCCTAGGAAACTCATAGCTGTGGTAAGTCTCATGCAATGCTCCATTGATGGAAGTGATGAGACTAAACACAGCTGCAGGGAGACTGGAAAACTGGTCTGTGCACTCTGCTTTGATTGGATGTTAGAATCTAAAATTCAATCAACATTCTTGTTATCATGAAGATATCAACATGTCATCAAAGACTGTCATGACTAACAAGACAAAAAGTTTTGACAGATGACAGTATGTCCGTGGTAAAAGACTGTCAAGATAAGTTTTTTTTCGTTATAAAAACATGGACAACAAATTTATTCATTGCATAATTTTCAATTGTGATTTTCCAAAAGTACAGTATCTTACTTAAAAGTTTAAATGTGTGAACATTAAAAAATTGAGTCTGGAATAAAATGCTGAATTTGAGATCACAGAGAAGGATCAATCTGTTATTTAGTAGTTCATGGTAGTTGGGTAATGCCAGATATTGCTCTATAGTTCCAGCAGCCTTGGTAGCATGGAGATAACTTCACTAAGGTTTCCCAGGGTGTTGCATTCTACCTCCCCCTTCCCCTTTCTCCCAGTGCCTGGCTCAGCTACCTGGCTATTGTTGGACTGCACTTAAGGTGCTGTTACATGCTGAAACTTTCCTTTGAAACTTGCTTCAATCAACAAGTTTCACAACGCAATAGACGACTTTCAAAAATGGCGGCCTAGTACATGAGTACGAGGCCACAAAGGCCTTGTTACCAGAAAATAAGTGTGGTGAGACTTCTGTTGCTATCAAAGACGATGTGTTCCTCTTTTTTTGAACTATTTATTTTCTGTGCATTTTACAGGACATACTTAGACTCATTTGAAGCCATGATAATTTTAGAGGCCTTTCTGGCCTCGTTCTCGTGAACAATGAGCCCACCTTTTATGAAAGTCGTCTATGCACTATGTAACACGGTCATTAAGCTGAAACTTTCCCTGGGTCGGTTTCACGAGATGGTTTCACAAAAAGTAGATAACTGCTTTCTACTCCTGCGACAGAAACTTGTGTCGCGTACCAGTTAGTTTCAGGATGAAATTTCAGCGTGTAATATGCCTTATGAAACTTGTCTCGCATCGATGATTGACACAAGTTTCACATAAAAGTTTCAGCATGTAACAGCACCTTTAGATGGAAGGTAATAATAGCCATCATTTAAGCAGTTTTTCTGTCACTTGCATGACTGCATAACATTTGCTTTAACATTTAAATTTATTGTACATGTACTGTAGGTTTAGCAATAGCTATCATTAGAGGAGTTGCTCCCAGATCTACATTTGACTTAGCCTGGGACAAGAAAAAAGTGAGTCACTCTACAAAATATAATGCATATTTTACATTTGCAAAATCTTATTAAGCGGAGTTAATTAAACTCTGTATTATCTTTTCAAGGTTGATATTCCAAAAGCCCCAGCATTAGGCCTGGCTCTAGAAATGGTAAGTATATGAACTCCAAAGTGATGTCACTCTTGACATAATCACAGCACAGCATGGTTACAGCTACTTTTGAATGTTTTTATAAATATCAATATTGGCATTGATGTGGTCACTGTATGCACATGGTTCATTTCACACTCATAAAATAACTGCTGTACATACAACTAATGTGCATGCATGAATAAGTAATTAAAAATCAAACAGAGCCTACATGAGACTTAAATGGTAAATGGGAATCAGTTTACATGCTACTATCATGCAATAATTGCACAATCACATAATAATAATAATTTATTATTCTATGATTTTGAACAGGTCAACAGATTTTCGGTTAGATTTATTTTTTTCATTGTTTGTTTGTTTGTTTGTTTTACTAAGCAATACCAAAACTTGATCATTGTCTTATGATATACATGATGTAGAAAATTGAAGTTTAGTTTCAGTAAGACTGTTACTTTCCTACAAAAACATACATACATACATAGCCTTTATCAGATTTTACGATTGTATGATTATGAGTTGTACAATTGTATTAGTATCTCCAAAACAGTTTTTCCTCCCAAAATAATATGGTAAAAGGCTTAGTTTTGTTCATCATTATTTGAACTTTTACTGACCTTTACTGATGTCCTATATTATCAGGTTCACTTTGATGCCTATAATAAGAAGTTTGGTTCTGATGGTTTTCATGACCCATTGAATTGGGCAGATAGTGAGGTAAAGCATCACTCTATGTCTTGTACATGGTCTTGATCTTTAATGTGTGCTTACAGCGATTTCTGAAATTATGCAAATTCAGCTGAGTGGAAAGAGTCCTTGGAATTTGTTTATTCGTTTCTATCAATCAAAGTCAAAAATAAAATAAAGTCAATCAAAGTCAAAAATAAAATCAAAATTGCAAGGGCTACTGATAATAAAGTGATATGTAGTAATTGGAATTTTTTTGTTTTGATTGTGACTTGCTCAATTTGTTTCGATTGACAGAAGTAAATTAATCCAAATTCCAACTGAGTTCTTTGAAGGTTGGAGTTTGCATATTATTGGAAAAAAACTGTAAAACTATATGGGGGCACCTTAGAGTAATGTCATTTTATAAAATAGTTAACATGATGTACACTGTGGTTTCTTTTTGATAGGATGAAGTTGTACAATTCAAAGAAGAGTTCATCCACAAGCATATGATTGATACTGAAATCAAAGAGCATGTGTATCCATTTCTTTGTACAAATGTTGTTTTAGTAGTCATTATCTCTTTCACTATCGGGACTAGTCTTCTTCCTGACAAGGATGGCACAGTTGGTTAGTGTGCAGCCTTAGGTGTAAGAGGCCCAGAGTTCAATTCCCAGATCTCACATCCTTGTTTCGACTTCTGTCCTTTCCGTGTAGCTTGAAGTAGCTTTAAATACCTGTAAAACGGAGCACTGATGGAGAGAGGGAGGTAGAATGAGTGCACCGTCGGCTTCCTGGGGACCAGCTTCTAGCTTTGCTTCTAGCTGAAGGAACTTTCAATGTTAAATATAGTGTGTTACCATTTTTTCCTTTTTTCTATACCCCCTCACAGCACTTTTTCTCTTTCTACTTTTCCTTTCTTGCTTGTTCACCAAGAACAATGCATGTTTTTGTAAAAGAATTCTCTTGATAGGATGCTAAAGTGAGGAAAAAACACTAAGTCCAAGGCATTCACCCATTCGTTATATATTTTGCATTATTTGTGAATTCTTTTGTTCATTTCTTTCACATTGTGCAGACATTTACTTGTTATTTAATCATTATTTCTTTTCCCACAATGTCATCCATTCGTCTCCAATTTCTTTGTTTTGTTCCCTTTCCACTGACCATTAACCACTGTTTCTATGATAACAATACCTTAACAGTATTCCAGTATGATGCGATGGCTTAATACTCTACCAGGCCACACATACTCTAGTGAAGGAATGGAAGAGATTGGAACTGTTACACGACCTGTAGCAAACAATGATCCTTCCAGCAAAGCACCTGCTACTACTGAAGAGAGTACATGACACAAGCCTCACAATGCTGTCATACCACAGGGACAGATGAGAGGGTACCCTTCCTTGTCTTCAACCTATTTTTTAACTATGGTATCTTTTACTATTCAACTACCTCCCCAACTTTTAGAGGTACTCTACAGTCCCTGTTTAGCAATCTACAGGAAATGTCCGGCTTGACTAATAGCATTAAAACTGCTTTCTTATCCACTATAAAGACGTTAAATAATGACAATTTTAATGCTAAACTTCTTTTAGAAATAACTATGAAAATTTGAGGGACTTATTCTCTTGCCTCGATGTTTTTCCCATGATACAATGCTCTTGTGAGATATATTTCTTTGTTTGAAATCCTTTAATTAGGAAGACACGAAAGAATCTTCATTTCCCAAGAGAATCGTATTGGGAAAAATATTGGGGCAGGCGATTAAGGGCTACTGCTGCTTATTATTGCGGACACCTAGCCTCCTCCGCAGGCAACCTTTTGGGCTTCCTGTGGGAAATTTTGAGAAGAAAACAAGACTGGGGACGAAAAGGGGGAGGGGAAAAAAGAAGAAGAGGTTGGCAACTCTCGCCTTTTATCGCATGGCGTCCAGGCCACTACGTGTCGTTAACACAGGAGGCCCAGCGAAAAAGCGAACAGTTGCCTGCGGAGGAGGCTAGCGGACACCTATGGACCAAAAATAACTGGCCGTAATAACGGAGTGGTCGTATTAAGGGCGTGGCCGTATTAACGGATAAGATATTTAGCCTGCGAGTAGGCTCAGATTTCAGCCGTCAGGAATTCAATCAATCATTCAATAACTTTATTTGAGTGTCAGTGACTTCTAGCTGGCCACAAGTAGCCTACTAATTGGGGACATTTTTATTCGTGCACCCGCGATACTCACGGCTGAAATCTGAACCTAGCCTGCGAGCAGAGTTCTGTTGGCAGGGAACGAGAGTTTAAGCGCGCCCTCAGGATGGGATCCACTGCAATCAGTGATCTTGGTCACTGAACTAGAATTTGCTGTGCAGTCAGTGACGTATTAAGAGAATTAAAGGGTCGAGAAACTGACTTAAAACGTACTTTTAGAAAAACTAAAACCGTCTAAATTTTCGGTCGCAATCCCAAGTGAATACGCTGAAATCCAGGAAGCTGGTATTACTGGGTTGCATGTGACGTCACGGCAGCCATCTTGGATGAACTTCACAACAAAAGATTTCTCATTAGCATCTCTTGTTTGTTCATACCGTTTCATTGTCTTCTGATTCCCAAAGGAATGGATGAAACCCAGCAAATCTTAATGAGAACAAAAGATTAGAGCGAAAACGGCTAGCATAACCATGAAACAAGTACTAACTAAATAGTACAAATAGCACAAATTACTGAACATTGAGAACAAAGGATTTTGCTACTATTTGGTCAGCTATCTGCAAGTTGTTTCATGGTTTGAGTGTTGGCGCTCTATCCCACACTAAACTTTAGAACTTTAAAAACTGACTAAACCGACAGAACATGTTGCGCATTGCTGGATCTCATCCATTCCTTCGGGAATCAAAATCAAAGAAGCGGTAGCCATGTTGGATGAACAAACATTAATTGCTAATGATGAGAAATCCAAGATGGCCGTACTTTTAGTTCTACGCATATGACATTTTCGAATGTATAACTTGTATGATAATGTATAATAATATTTTATGCAAAGGGAGGCAAATAAATGGGTAACTAAGGGCTTTCTATCTTGGGCGGAGCCTCCCTCTGTAAACTTTTCTCAAGAACCCCCCTCTTCCCCCCCCCACCCCCCTTCGATTTTGAATCATGTGACAGTTCTTTAGTTATTTAAATGTGTAATGACTGTATCTGTTCACAAAGCACATTTGCACTCATCTTAGGGGGTGTTTACATGGCACTAGGATCATCCTAGTAGGAGAATCATCCTACCTGCTATATATTTACTGCATTCTGTTTACATGGAAATATTTGTGTATTCAATTGGGAACGAAGATCATCCTACTAAGCAGAATGCATTAAATGTATAGCAAGTAGGATGATTCTCCTACTAGGATGATCCTAGTGCCATGTAAACACCCCCTTACTTTCCTGAACGTCTGTTCTTTCCACCTGCATATATTTATTCATTTTAAAATTTCATTTTCATCTCACCTTTTTGTGCCTCAAGGTTCGAGCAAACGTTCTCAATGCTAGACAACAACTTCCGACAATGTTGGTTCCAAAATATGAATCATCCGTCTGAACACCACTTTGAGCCAACAACAACCAGCATTCATTTTTTTACCGAAGCGTAGTTACCACCACTGGAAATTTTTTGTTTATTTCCTATGGTAGGAAATATCAAGGAAAATGTATTTTCCTACATTTTGTCCAGTTCCTATCGTAGGGAAATCCAATTTCCTAGATATTTCTTAGAGAGGATCACGTGATCTGCTTTTTTGCGTCTGCCGTTGCTGTTTGAACGCAGTGGGCCATTTTGCGTTTGCCGTAAACGTGAAAAGTCGCTCTTTAATTTGAGTGTCAAATGCGCAACGCCAGCCGCGAAAATCGTAGGTCACGTGTTCCTCTCTGCCGTTTCCCGTGTACGTGATGCTTGATCATCTGTCTATTAATTTGACACGCGAAACTCTGCCTTCACCAGACTCATATCAGACAAGTTATCCGTCACTAATCAGGGCTAAAGTTTGGTCCGTTCGAACAACCATCCAACTACGAACAACATTGGGGCCAACATTGTTTGATGCATGATGGCATGGGAGCGTTTGCAGAGGCCTTAAGACTGTTTTTCCTGAAATTACTATCGAGATGGACATCTTTCTCGCGGTCGTTGGAGGATAAGATTTTTGTGATGAATAACACAGCAATGTTGGTAGTCAATCTAAAGATACCCTGGATCAATAGTTTAAGACAACAATTTGCTAAATAAAGACACTTTTAAAAATAAGTCTAAATTGTCGGTTGAGTTGCTTTAGATTTAACCGAAAAAGACAAAATAAATTCTATTACACCTTCATGGTTTTCTGTTGTTGTTGTTGTTGTTGTTGTTTATGTTGTTGTTGTGTTTTGTTATATTCAAATTAATGTATCTTGTTACAATAACCATTCATCTTTAATGCAGCTTTAATCCGCCTTCCACACCCTGCCAACCGGGAAATCCTTGAAAACCTAGAAAGGTTTGGGGTCACTTTAATCAGAAAGTATTACGGCAGTTGGAATTCCGAGTCAGGGTAGCGATTGTTCTTGGCAGCCAAAATAATAGATACAATAGTAAATTACACGTGTAAAACTTTTACTGGTGGCCCCAGCAATCCTGAATTGCTGAGCATATACGCCCACGAATTCAAAAACAGTGAAAAGACTGGCTCTGATTCGTTCCGTTAAAATAGCTTGCGTCACATCGGGGGAAAAATCGTCTATTCGAAGACGACAGAATAAACGAGTTTTATTCCAGATGTGACGTCGGCTACGTATCCCGTCGACCAACGACGCCGTTTTCCAATCAATTCATGTATTTGAATTTGCGTTTGCGCATTTCGAATTGTGTTTGTATTGTCTCTATGATTCACCATAAAGTACCGGAGACGTGATGCAACATTCTGTAACGTGACAGTAAAGCACCGTGTGCCCACCCCGGAGAACTGAGAGCTCGATCCTAAGCCTGCAATATTGCGTACCGACTGTTACAAGGGTGGACACACGGTGCAACTCGATCTGTGTTGCGCGCAATTTACAGAAAAAGTCACAAGGAAAATTGCATCGTTTGCGAAACTATAAGCAGCTGTAACAAAAGTGTCATCACCGAGTGTAGTGATTTCGGGAGATAACTTGACCAGTACATCTGACAGCTCTTTACTAATGCTTTCAAATGAATCTACGAGGGTCATGTTTTTATGAATGCGCGCTCTAGTAATGCCACCCGGTTGGCTCAGTTGGTTGAGCGCCGGTCTTCAGTGCGGAAGGTCGGGGTTTGATTCCCCGGCCGGACCATTGTTAATGGTTGGACCAACACTCAGGGTCTTTTATAAAATAATTGAGGAGAAGATGCTGCCTTTGTACATGTAATTACATCTACAAATGGATAGACCTTCACGTCTTCTCGGATAAGAACGTTAAACCGTAGGGCCCCGTCTCAGTTTCCACACTTCACATACTTGCGTTAATAAATTTGCTGGTGGTGTTGTCTTACGTAAAACACCAGCATTGAGGTCGGCTTGGAATAATCGTCTGTATAAGGTCTACCAGTGAATGAGACCTCGTACTACTAATACAGCTAGTAACACACTACTAGATGGATAGGCCGAAACCAATCGGCAAGAAAGTGCGGTTCTTAATTTTCCAGATCAAGATCTTTCGTGTCAAGCGCTGATTGCCTTGATTTCAACTTCTGCAGTACATTTTTATACCAGTATTTCAATGAATTACTTCTTGCAGATGCGGTTCCTGAAGCTGAATTGTATTTGTTTTATGCTGCATTCCCACCAGTTTAACTAAACCACTAAAAGAGTGAAAACCTGTTTGATTTCATGTCATGCCAAGGTTGTTTGAAATTTGCCTTGTGAAAGTAACACGACAGGGCTTTCATCAACTATTGGAAAAATGTAAACTTCGTTCAGTTAAACTAGTTTAGTTGGTGTGAATGCAGTATTACTTTAGCGGTTTGCTTGTCCTTTTGGTCGTCACTAAAGTTACAAAAATTAATAGGGATTTAGATTTAAAAAGAAAGGAAAATAAAAATGCCATTATTAGCGTCACGCATGTTGATGTGGCAAGGAAAATCGTTCAATCGTTTAATCGTTCTGAAGGAAAATCAAAAGAACCACATTGAGAACCACAAATCTTTGGCGCGCATTGCGCAAACAATCGTCGTTGCGCGCGAATCGTTGAGGAAGAATGGGCACTAGTGATGACGTGCGTGCCACTCGTGCCACACTCTTCGTTCAAGCAGTCAACAGATCCAGTCAACATGGAAGAAGTGTTAGCTTTTCAAGGACCTTTAGTAGCCGATATTGCCACTCATATATTCTACTTTTTATCAGTAGCTGATAAGCAAAGAGTGGCACAAGTTTGTCGCTTCTGGCGTCACGTAGCTTATCTTCCTGGTCAGTGGAAAAACGTTACAGCTGAACTACCTTTGGAAGCGTCACACCAGTTGATAGAAAGCTTCAAAAAACGTGGAATAACTCGTTTTACTTGTCTAAGGTCAAACATAGAAGACTTAGCAGACCTCTTTCGCAGTGTCCCTAGCTTGACTCATCTCAATATCATTGGTTGTCCAGAAGTTGACGAGGAGTTTTTAGTGAGTATGATGCCATCTTTGTTGTGTCTGGAGCACGTCGCTTTTCGCAGATGTCGTCAAATTGTTAATACCAACAGATTGCTCAAAGCCATGCGTAGTCCCATCCTAACGAAGACGTTGAAGAGTTTTGCACTTGAAGAATGCAGGTATGCAAGTCATGTAGGGCTGAAGGCTTTACTGCAAACTTTAAGCAACTTGGAGATCTTGGACTTGTCTCATGTTAGACTCAATAGTTCCTGCTTGAAAGTGTTAGCAGATTCTTGCTCTAAACTCAAACGTTTGGGCCTGAATGGTTGCCAAGGTGTTGATGATGATTCACTCAGATATTTAGCTGACAAGTTGGACCTGGAGCACTTAGATATGTCAGGACTTTTTGACTTAACTCTAGAGACCTTGGCATACATAGCTGATAACCTTACAGGACTTAAAAGTTTGGCTTTAGGTTCAAAGGAATGGAATCTTTATTATGTGGAAGCCTTACATGACCTCAAAGTAGTTCTTAATGAGGTTTCAAAGTTACAGAAGTTAGAATCCCTCTCAATTGAAGTGCGCGAAGGACAATTCCATGAAGAAATTAACTCACTGGTGGGCTCAACACTAATGAAACTGCCAAACCTGAAACAGCTTCATTTGGGATCAATGGACAGTTTCAACAGTGACACAATGGTTCAAGTAGCTGAGTTTCTACCACAACTTGAGAAACTATCTGTCAGTACTGAAACTGTCAATGAGACTGGGATGATTCCAGTGTGCTCTAGATTTCAAGGGTTGAAAGTTTTGAGCTTAAAGCATTGTAGTTTAATTGATACTGGGCTTGAAGAAATATCTAAGTTGAAAAATCTGGAAGTACTAAAGTTGTCTCGTAATTGTGAATTTACAAGTGCTGGTGTAAAACACTTAGTCAACCTTCATTCTTTGACCACCCTAAATTTGAAAAGATGTGATCAGATAACTGATAATGATATAGAATTAATTGCCTATGGCATGCCTCAGCTTGTGGACCTCAACCTTAGAAATTTTGATGCAAAACTATCTAATAAAGGTAAGAGATTGGAGGCTGACTTGGATTTAGAAATAGACATAGTAGACATAGACATTTCTTGATTTAATAGTTACTGAGTGACACAATTACATTTCACAATATTAGTAAGATTCAATTATTTTTGCCTCCAATTTTTTCTATAATTTTTCCCTCTTGAGTTCTTTTTAATGATTTCTTAATTTCATTCCAAATTTTAAAACTAGCATTAAATTAAATGATATTTCCCATAATTATAAGTCCTTGATTGTGATCTTCCCCTCATCTTCCCAGGAATGAAATAGTGCTTGTAGAGAGGTGGTCGAGCATTAAATTGTGGAGAAGTGGTCATTGTACAGAGGTGGTCATTGTACAGGGGTGGTCATTGTGGAGAGGTGGTAGTTGTAGAGAGGTGGTCATTGTGGAGAGGTGGTCATTGTGGAGAGGTGGTCATTATAGATAGGTGGTTATTTTGGAGAGGTGGCATTGTACATTATAAAATAACTATGAAAATAAAACTTCAATTGTATTTTATAAAAGAAATAGAAAACTTGGCAGCAGTGCTATGTTGGGTTATAGAAGCACTTGGGAATTGTAAGAAGACTCGAGAAGTGTTGAGAAGCACTCGGCTACACCTCCTGCTTCTCCTAACACTTCTCTTGTCTTCTTACAATTCCCGCGTGCTTCTATAACTCAACATAGAACGCTGCCTGGTTTTCTATTTCTACAGAGGTGGTCATTATGGAGAAATGGTCATTGTACAGAGGTGTCATTGTGGAGAAATGGTCATTGTACAGAGGTGGTCATTTTGGAAGGGTGGTCATTATACAGAGGTGGTCATTGTGGAGAAATGATCATTGTACAGAGGTGGTCATTTTGGAGGGGTGGTCGATCATTGTACAGAGGTGGTCATTGTAGAGAAGTGGTCATTGTACAGAGGTGGTCATTGTATAGAGGTGGTAGTTGTAGAGAGGTGGTCTTTGTAGAGACTGAGGTGATCATTGTAGAGAAGTGGTCATTGTACAGAGGTGGTATTCATATTTCTTCATTTTAACTTTGTTAGCGGCAATCACCATTGGAAAACATCTCAAAAACCTTCAACATTTGGCAGTAGATGGCAGCTCCATTGGAGGCAGAGGTTTTATATTTGTCTGTCAGAACCTTACCAAATTACAAAAGTTATCAGCTGCCAACTGTCCTATTTCTGACAATGCACTTATCCAAGGTTCCAAGTCTCTTGGTAATCTAAAAGTGTTGAAGATTGGCTCATTATTTGATATATCAGATGAAGGCCTAGAGGAAGCAGCTAAGCACTTGACAGGATTGACTGAGATGAAATTAGTATTGTCTTTCTATGTGACATTAGAAGGGATTGAAGCAGTTGTCTATGGCCTACCAAACCTGATGCACCTGAAGATAGATGGCTCAAGTAACATTAGACCAGGCATGGTCAGACATCTACAGGATAAGGCCAAGATCACTGTACAGAATTACTAGTACAAGAGTCTTAATAATAATGATTGTAATATATTTTATGTATTGGTTACGAGAACATTTTATACTCTCCTGTTTGTATTTTTACTTGTTATTTATTATATAACCTTATATTTCTATTTTTATAACACATATTATATGAAATTGTATTTGGAAATGAAAGGTATTTTAATAGTAAATCGTTCTTTTATAAGATATACATCTAGTTACAGAAATGGACATTTGCACACAGTATGCTAACTGAGACAAGGATATTAGATATGCTGTAAACATTTTATGAAAATGTGTACAAATGTTAACAATAGAAAATAGTTATCTAATGACTCAGTGTATTACAAATTGATTTTACAATGGTCAGCCGGCAACCAAAAGTGGAGACTTGGGAAAATAATTAAACCATTACTGCTGTTTTCAATATTCTGTGAACTTTGTGTGACCTTCAAACAGTCCGTTGGAATTTGGTTATTCACTTCTGCCCAACAAAGAAAACATAAAAAAATTAATACTAAAAGCTCTTAAAATCCCACAAAATGACCTATATGATCTTTAGACGATACATATTAGCTATACTATCATTTTGGTATTAATAATCTTTGTATTAGTGATTTTTAATTTTGATTGACAGAAGCAAAAATGCAAACTTGAAAGTCAGAGTTTGCAGAATATCGAAAACTGCAGTTAAGTCTGGGGATTTGAATTACGGGTCACAGGGAGATTCTCAATTCTTTGTAAAAGTAGGGGTTTAAGGGGATTGAATATTATCCTGTTATCATCATATTTGTTGGAGTTCCTGTGTTCCAAGGAGGTATTTTAATGATTTTGGTTCTGATTGGCCAGGGAATTGTTTATGGCTAAAACCACTTTAATAATGCAAAGTTTTATGAATCCTCACGCTTGGACCAACCACCCCCCCAAATGGCTCATCACAGCATGACAAAAATATACATTTCCTTATATCGTTTGACCGAAAAGGAGTTTCTGGACTAAACTTAGTCTATTGCGAGACACTGTACGCCGCAACATTTTGATTGACGTTTGACAGAAAATGTCGATATTATGACGTCACCAGAAATGCTGCAACTTTTTGATGATGTTACAAACAAGGATTAATCTACATTTATGTGAGCAAAATGAAAGACTAGATAACGAGGAGATGTATGCCAAAACAGATTGTTGATAGCATAAATATGTGAGAAGTTATAATTTTTTTTATTTTAGTTGCTTTTGATGACGTCATATCATTGAGGAATTTCAAAATTAATTATTTTTGTATATTTCTATCGTTGTATCAAGACCAAATACAATTTACATACGTAGTACTTGTCTAGCACAAAAAGATGCGACACACATTTGGGAACAACTTTCTCTTATTGTCTGTTTTAAACAAAAAGTTAAAATCTTGTGACGTCATCATATGACGTCATGATGAAACTTTCCTTAATATCTCCACATTGAGAACGAAATTCAAAATTCGGAAATCATACGATTTTAGAAAACATTTAGTATAGTATTTTAAGGCAAAAATAGACTGATTTAAATCATTACAGAAAAAATTTTACCAAGAGGTTTGTTTTCCTAAATCTTACTAAAGAAATTGTGTGAGGGGGGAGGGGTGGTTTGTCTATTATTGAATTTCTCATAACTCATCAAATATTGATGCTATCATAAAACGGTTTTCAGATTTGAACTCCTCTGGATAGTACCTTTATGGTCACTTGAAAAATTGAATTCATAATTTGAAAAATTGTCAAAAAATTGCAACATTGATAATGACGTCATAGTATCAACTTTGTGTCATCAAAATACCAAGAAAAATTTTTCCAGAATGGTTCTATTTCATTGACAAAGTTTCATCAAAATACATCTAATGCTTAGAAAGTTATCAGAAAATGATTCTTAAATGATCCATTTTGGGGGGGGTGGTTGGCCCCGGCGTGCCTGAGGAATAACTATAAGAATACCCCACAAATGATATTCATGTAGTCGATCTTTTTGAAAATGACGCAGAAACACAATAGGATGAATATAGTGACTATCATTTGCGGGGTATTCTATAGTTGTGTGTGAATCAACCGCTTGCTTTTACAGTCTGCGTTCGTGGAGAAGACTTTCAGTTTTGAAGAAAAACAATGAGCCCGCAGTTCTTGTCAAGCGGCGGCTAACCATGCCAGCAAGGTCCTTCATGTAGGAATATTTTCTGATCTCTCTAATACATTTGTTGGAAGAGGGTACTAGAATATAACAGACACCAATTATAGTGCTGGTAAGCTTCAAGATGGACGCTGAAATGGCACATGATCGGCTATGGGGAGAAATTCCCGAGATGTCGTCGAAAACACCGCCTTCTGTTGTTGAAATAATCGAACCTAAAGCAGTAGAATTTGAAGTTCCTCGTCTGCATCAGCCATCTTCAGAAAGCTATCCACCGAAAGATGAGTATGTTGAAAAGTCAATTTGACGTTTATAGCTTGGAATCAACTATGAACTAAGCTTATTGTGTACAATGAGACTGATGCGAATAATTTGTACAGAAAAACACACACACGGGCTGGCTTTATAGTGAACGAGGAATTTAAACATCTCAAATACAGCGCGAGGCGAATTCTACAAATTGTATAATCACTTAAGACCGATCGTTTATTAAGTTACGTACGTCGTAAAGGGTGTAGTGGTTTGGTGTAAAATAAGAAATACGATTTGTGTACCCAGGAACCATTTTGGCCTCAGCTACAATGATTTTGAAAGGGTCCATGTTTGTGCAAATAGGTATTTACAAACATCAATGAAAATATTATATTTATCAATTAGACAACAGAAAGCAGCGGGCCCATGGCGTTATAGACGTACGAGAGAAAATATAAAGAACGATTAACAAACGCAAGAGTGGCATGAGGCGTAGCCGAGTGCAACTCTAGTTTGTTAAGAGTTCTTTATATTTTCTCAAGTGCGTCTATAACGCTATGGGCAAGCGGCTTAATCTGTTGTCTAATTGATTTATAACAGAGCCTAGAACATTAGAAACGGAGCCGTGCAGCCTATGGAGAAATAGTTCATAGACTTTTCAACCAATCAGAGCACGCGAAAAAGATGATGACGAAGATAGTGTGTGCGCCGTGCAGCCCATGGGCAAATAGTTCATAGCTTTCTGGCCAATCAGAGCGCGTGTAAGATTGTAGCTATGTTATATAAAATTTTAATGTATACAAGGTATAGTACACAGACCTACATGTACATGTACAGTAAGCAGCCTAAACCTGTTCACTAGCTACCTTTAGTTTCTTTGTGTATATATATACTTAGGTTATTGGTCAACTAACCAGCTAATACATAGTAGTTATACAATGGTTTAGAGTGGCATACTGCTGGAATATCTGGGCACGAGTCACTTGTATTTTCTAGTATACACATCAGCTTTATCAGGTCCAGTGTGTATACAAAGAAAATACAAGTGGCGAGTGGGATGTCCACAGTATGCCACAAAAACCATTGAATAGCTATTTTATCCCACGCCAGAGAAAATACAGCAATCGGCGCAATATGTGTCATGGGAAGGATCATTGGAATACTGCCAAATATACAACGGTTTTGCTTTCTGATTGGCTGTATTTTCTATGGTGTGGGATAAAGTTGTGTATTTTTACGAGTCACACTGTATTTTGGTGAGCCTTTAGGCGAGCCAAAATGCAAGTGACAAGTAAGAATTCACAGCTGTATTCCCTGTTTAATTGACCAATGACATATTTATTATACAATTCTGCAAAAATCAATACAAATGATGTCATTTTATTGCCGCTTTTGACTTAGATTAGCACTGCAGCTTTGCACCAGGAAGCCATTCAAATGTTGCTAACCTATAATAATATACGGTCTCATAGTTTTTGCGTTCTTGTGCATATTATTTGCATTCTTTTGAGATTGTATAATAAAAGATTATAATTATCAGTGATGGGGAAATTTGCAGGGAAAAAGTGTGCCTTATGAGAGTTATTAATTGTTGTCCACTAGATTACCAACAGATTTACTACCAAGTGTCAAGTGTCCTGTAGACAAACACAAACAGAACATGATGCTTCATTCTATTGAGTTACAGTACCATAAACGTAGAATGAGACTTGTACTAATGGCAGCACAACATCAGCATGGTGACTCAGGGGTAAGATGGACTATAATAGTGTAGTCCCAGAAAACAATTAACACAAGCTACACTAGAGGGAACTAGAATTCTGGAGGGGAAAGCACGAAGAAAATTGGAAAATCTAGTGAGGGTGGTAGGCGAGATACTTTAATCTACAAATTCCCTATGTGGTAGGATATCAATATTTTCTGGGACCACATTGCATTGTATGAATTCTGTATGCATGTAGACATCTATAAGTTACTTCTTTGACCAGAATATCATCAGCATGAAACTATTTCATGATGAAACAATCTGAGAAATGATGAAATATTATGCAGTCATGCTGTATCAAAAATGATTACAAATTATATTGACCTATGATTTTGAATTTATTTTATCTTTTAATCATATACAAGACAGTATACATATTCTCAAACAAAGCCAAAATATTTGTTGTTTTGTTTTCATTGATGTTGATGATGATTTTGTTGTTTATTTATCATAGAAATCTGATAGCAGTGAAGTTCATCAAACATTACCAGCACATCCACCCAAACCAAGCAGATTTTGTACAAGTCAAGGCATAGTTACACCACCAACACAGTCTACGCTGCTGGCTAGAATACACTCACATCAGAGGTACTGAATGTTTGATTATGAGAGTTTTCATTCTGTAGTTTTTGTTCATTCACTTTTTCATTTGTTATAATGTATGCCTTTATGCATTTTGCATTCAATCAAGAATTGAATCTCTTCTTCAATCTTAATTCATCCACTCACTCACTCACTTATTTATTCATCCATCAACTTATTCATTCATTCATTCATTCATTCATTTATGCATTTGTTTGTTTGTTCATTCATTCATCCACTCATTCCATTCATTCATTCATTCATTCATCTGCTCATGCACTCATTCGTTCATTTGTATGATCATTCATTTCTTCATTCACTCCATTCATTCATTCTTTGTTATCTATACTTTTTCCCTTTCATTTTTCATCTATATTTCCAGTTCCACTGACCATCTTCCAAAGTTGAACTACCCACATTTGGACAGTGTATCTAACAGACAACTATTATTGAGATCTGTGGCTTCAATTTGTGCTTTTTCAGGATTTGAAAGTAAGCTAAGTTCTTTCAAAATTAATGTATTATCACAAGAATTTTGTGAAGAATGGATAATTTCCTTGAGTTTTCATGTACAATATTTATTTTGTGCTACTTTCTCTTATTTCAGTGTGTAATGAATCAGCTCTTGAGACTCTAACAGATATTCTAAGTGACTTCATTACTCGTTTGTGTAAGTTGCTACGAGGAGCAGTAGATGATGAAGCAAAAAATGGTGTTACGGCTTTCCCAGTAAGGTTTACTTCAATAGGAAATGGTTCTCGTCATTCAACCTCAGCCTTGACAGCATGTACATGTAGTATATACTTTTATTAGAATTTGACTATAGCCCATGGAATTTTAGAGTGCTTCGATTGTTTGTTGATGTGTGCATTCCTTACATTACCATGGGCTGCAGTCACTTTCTAAAGAATATATTACACGCTGTCGAGGCTGAAGTTGAACGACAAGAACCATGAAATGGTCTGTTTCTAATGAGAAATTATTCTTGATATTAAAAAAATATATTGATATATAAAAAAATATATATATATTGATATATAAAATATATTGATATATTGATATATAAAATATATGTATAGTATAAAGAACGAGAGAGAGTGTGTTTTATCGGATATAAAGATCCGAGCCGTAGGCGAGGATCTTTATACCGATAAAACATGATCTCGAGTTCTTTATACGGCTTAAAAAACTCCAACACATATTAGAGTAGTTCTCTAAAAGAAATTCAAAAATATCTTCATTTATCTTGGAGAAAATCGAGGTTAAAGTTGATGTAAATTAGATATAAAGACACTCGTCACGGTGGCGATTTTCATTGTGTTTGCCTTATGAATTATTAATGAGTTTTTTAATGATATATAAAAAAATATATATATATTGATATATAAAAAAATTATATATAAATTATATATTTATAGCAAAAGGAAACACTATTTTCAATATATATATCAGGAACAAGTGTAATATTAGTGTAGTTGGCAAATGGGTACATATACATGTCGTCTTCAAAGGAAGAGGTCACTAGTTACAAATGAATGTTAGAACCCCAGTGACCTTAAAAACTTGTTTTGAATTCTCACACGCCTGCAATATAGCCTTACTCTTAAATGTCCATAAAAAGAATTACTACACCCAAAATTGCCTGGGAACAGACACTGGAATAGGCAGAGGGAGGAAGGAGGAGGAAGAAATTATGGAAAGGGGAGGGGAAGAGCCTGTTAACTTGATATAACAAAGAAGGGAGACAATAGGACATTGTATGCAACTGTCTCCACAGGTAGCCCAAGCTCTGTGTGTGTCTGTGTGGAATATACAAGGCAAGGTGTGGAGGTTTTGAATACTTGCATGAATAAAATTTATCTTTCTTACATGATACATGTCATTGTGTACTCTTTGCTAATGCCTGTAGCTAGTTTTGGGAGAGTTTGAGTTAATATAAATCCCCTTACTAAATAAGTGGGACCTTAATTTCCAGTTATAGAAAGGGATTTTACATTAACTGAAACTCTCCAAAAAACTTGTCACAGATAACAGCAAAGAGCACATAAAGACACCACATAAGTCTAAAAGTAAATTTTATTCATTAAAAGTATTTCTTTCTTATTTTATTCAAAAACCTCCAACATTGCCATTATATTCCACATGCGCAGAGCTTGGGCTATCTGTGCTGTCTCGTGTTTATTTGTCATTACAATTGGCTATTACAAGCTACATTACAAACAGAACTGATGCAGCTACTTTGTTCTAGGATGTCATAGATGCAGCATTACATGAAATTGGTCTGGGAGGGACATCTGCTATCCAGAAGTATTGGAAAAACAACATCCAAGACTATGCACTAAGGTTACAGAGAGAAGACAATCAACTAATACAACAGTACCAACAACTATCAGTAAGTATCAGACATACAAGACCATCTTGCTTTATTGATAATGGTATAGGACGTGTTGATCCAGAGAAAATATTGTCTGGTTTCCTAACTTGATGTGAGACAGCAAACCCCCCATCGCAAAGCATTTCTTCCATTCTTTGAAGCTGACCCAGCTCTTTATACAATATCTTCAAGTTCTCTTCCTCTTGATGAATGAAGCTGGAAAATTGTTGTTTTTTTTTTTGGGGGGGGGGGAGGAAAAAATAAATTCTCTTGGTTTTCTCTTTCTTAAAAGATGAAATCAATATGCCTTCAGAATCTGTTTCACACCAACATTAAATGAAAATCTCTTGCTTTTGTGTTGTTGTTGTTGTATAATCAATTTGAACTAGTGTTTCGATCACTGTGGTACATGTATATCTTCTTAGGATCCTTCATCAAGGACTAATTCATATAATGAAGAAGCAAGTGGTCCTTTTGTTTCTGTGTAAGTTGTCTTGCAGTATATTGCTCCTAAGTTGTGACATCACCAGTTAATTACTGTACTATTATAAACAAATAGAGTACAAATACTAATGGAGTACTTTGTACTGTATGTTGCGTGCTTTAAAGCCTGGTTTACACAGTGCAAGCAGCATTATGCAGACTGAAAAAGACAAGCACTGACAGGAGCAAATATGGCACAGTTGGTTAGTGTGTGGCCTTTGGTGCAAGAAGTCCAGAGTTTGATCCCCGGATCTCACATCCTTGTTTCAACATCTTTCCTTTCTGTGTAGCTTTAAGTAGCTGTAAATACCCTTAAAAAATGGAGTAAAATGAGGGCACTGTCCACCTCAAGTTTATCATACTGAAATACTGTCATGAGTAATCAACGTAAAATATGGCTGCTTTACTTTACTGCTAATGAGCAGCACATTACTGAGTCTGTAGTCTGTATGTTGCTTGTACTTATGCTTATGTCACTAGTGAAAAGACAAGCACTGCTAATGAGCAGTACACAACTGAGTCTGCATATGTCGCTTGTGTTACTTTATAAATGCTTTTGTTGCTAGTGTGAACTGGGCTAGAGCGTTTGGAGGGTTGTCCAATACTTGGACAAATTTATGCCTAGCATTGTATTTTATTATATTACCAAACAATGCTACAATGCTATGCATAAATTTGTCAGAGTATTGGACAATTATAAGTGTTTGTATTCTAGCTCGCTACAGTGTATGTGTATAGTATTTCATCTTGGTGCAAGAGGTTTTGAAACAGTACATGTATGTCATGAAACTGGTGTTATCAGGCATTACCTCTGTGCCATGATATTATCATATATCAAATCTGCTATTTTTGGAGCATCTTTGTTTCAATGATAGTGCACTTACTATTTTATTTTCTTGATGACCCTGCAGTAAAGTAGAGGAAGATTTAGAGGGAAAGTATTCATCGACACTGTCTTACAGATCTTTATCAGTGGTAAGTGTCAAGCTTCTCTTCTCATTCATTTCCCAAAATAATATCTTTATGAGATAACACTGATACAACACCCACTTTGATAAGTCAAAGGACACTGTCTAGTTGTGTGTTGTATAGATCACAGGCAGCCCAAGCTCTTATTCTGTGGTATTGTATTACAACGAACGATTTAATTGTTTTAACTGAACATTAACGGTCATATTTTACATCCTTAAAATATTGTACTTATGTGAATAAAACTGACTTAACTCGATAACATGTTGTGTCATATATTACTTGGCCGAGTTTGAAGCCATTTGGGTGAGTTTTCACTGAGTTATCCTTGTTTTGCTCCCCCCACTATAAAGAATCCCAAGGCTGCACACCAGTAGCGACACCGGCCTCCACTCATCCCTCAATAAATCCGAGAAAAATAAAACCACGGCCCAAATTTCCCGACAGAGACAAAGAAGAAATGCCAATGCTTCGTTCCATTACGCTCAAAGGATCATTGCTGCCAAAACGTCCACGCTAGATCGAAAATTCTTCCATAATCAAACCACTTTCGATTTTCTCTCAACGCTCGGGACCGACGCCATAGACACCGCCAAGCGCGAATTGTATGACGGTTAGGTTTTGTCACTAGGGGGCCCCGGTTAATCAGGGATTTGTGTGCCGAAAGTGGACGCTACCTACCCCGGTTAAGAGTGACAAAACCTAACCGTCGTACAATTCGCGCTTGGCGGTGTCTATGGCGTCGGTCCCGAGCGTTGAGAGAAAATCGAAAGTGGTTTGATTATGGAAGAATTTTCGATCTAGCGTGGACGTTTTGGCAGCAATGATCCTTTGAGCGTAATGGAACGAAGCATTGGCATTTCTTCTTTGTCTCTGTCGGGAAATTTGGGCCGTGGTTTTATTTTTCTCGGATTTATTGAGGGATGAGTGGAGGCCGGTGTCGCTACTGGTGTGCAGCCTTGGGATTCTTTATAGTGGGGGGAGCAAAACAAGGATAACTCAGTGAAAACTCACCCAAATGACTGCAAACTCGGCCAAGTAATATATGACACAACATGTTATCGAGTTAAGTCAGTTTTATTCACATAAGTACAATATTTTAAGGATGTAAAATATGACCGTTAATGTTCAGTTTTAAAAAACAATCGTTCGTTGTAATACAATACCACAGAATAAGAGCTTGGGCTGCCTGTGTATAGATACAGTAGCACATACCGCCCCCTCCCCCTCCCCTCCCCCTCCCCTCCCCCTCCCCTCCCCCCTCCCACACACACACCAGGTTTGCAAATGGATCCCCTGTATTCTACCTATAAAATATAAATTTCATACAGGAAATATGACTGACTCCTGCAGATAAGGTTGGCAAAGTGAACTAAGATTCTTGTAGTTAATATTAAACTAGACGCACACATGCGTTCACTCGTGCCTATGCCTGGAGCCCTTTTTAAGAGAGGCTCCAATGACCGGCTCCGTTCGTACTCTTCCCCTAGCCGTTTCACGCATTCTTCACCATTCCGGGAAATAGCTAACCGTAACAAATGACCTTTTTTGAATCGGACTAAAAAATATCTTGATTAGTTAGTTTGTCTGTCAACAGCTATTAGTGCCTTTGTCTTTCTATTATCATGCATAGGTATTAGATATCTCCAACATGCAAAAATATACCAGTTTTATATTCAGCTTCTTATTTCACTATATATCTCAATTGTTTGCTGTAAAGACTTCTACAACGGCATATTTGACACAATAACAAATCGTGTATTTTTTCGTTCATGTTTCGGATGTTATATTTATGAATAAAAGACGTTACGTGACCAAACGCGAAATACAAGGTCAATGGAATCTAGTTTCATGCCATTCCGATATTAAATTAAAATTCACTACAAAAACCTCTCAAGATCTCTTGAATGCTTGAATGAGGAATATAATTGACTTGCTTCTATGTATGTTCGTTTAGCAACATGTAGGATGAGAAATTCGTAGTTTTCCAGCTCATAGGAAATAGTCGTTATCGCGAGGGCCTCGGCTTTCAAGTACTCCATTTAGAGTTCGATATTTGGTCAAAGTATTGGAGATGAAGCTCAAAATAACAGCCCATCCTGAAGCTCTTATAAGTATATAGGTATTTCTCGAGTTAAAAGCTCCAAATTACATTGTTCTACTGCAGGAAAAGCCCGTCTCTGAAAGCTATTTTCTTTGTAGTCGGCCATCTTGCATTCCTAAAGTTCCTGGCTTGCGTTCGCTGTCGCTCAAAGGTGATGAATGAAGGGCATTGTTTTTACGTTCTTAACCAATCAGAAGTCCCTCAGGATGAACACAGGAAAAAAAAAATAAAAACATTTGCAGTTTATAACTCGTTCCCGGCCTAAAGGCCTGGGCACGAGTAATAATAAAAATTGATAAATAAAATGGAAATTTTGGTTGAGTGTATAAATGATACATGTACTGTATAATTACATCATCTGTGAAGATCATGAACATTTTGAGTTCACTCCTGATAATTCCTTCTTTGTTTTAAGGGTGACCAGAACTCTGAGTATCCTGGACTAAGGTGAACATTTTGATATTATAAATGCTAAAATTAATAAAGACTTTTTCAGTCATTCACATACTGCTCTATTTGTCATATTACAGTCAAATCTCTTGTAAGCAGACACCTCGTGGACTGCAAGGTGGTGACTATTTATGGTGTCTATTTATGGGAGGTGTCTGCTTATGGGAGACCAAGGGGGTCTCTATGTATCATACATGTATACATTTCATAGAGCATTTGATCACAGGCCAAGTACCACATTAAATTAACACTGAATTACTAAATGTCTTGATTCACCTTAGTATTACAGTTGTCAGCTTATGAGAGGTTTAAAATGTTAGTGAAAAAATGGGGAATAAGTGCCACTGTCTGCTTATGGAGAGTGTCCACTTATGGGAGGTGTTCATGAGCAGGGGCAGATCCAGAATTATCTTCAGGAGGGGATGCACCATCTTCAGGAGGGGATGCACCATCTATAAATTGGAAACTGCCGATTTTGGAAAAATATTGAGAAAAAAGACAAAGTCATCTCAGGAGGGGAATGCACAGCCCCTGCACCCCTCCCCTACATCCGCCTCTCATGAGCAGAGGTTAGACTGTACTATTACCAATGTGTACCAAAATCTCTGATACCAATATTTCTTCTTTCAGCCCATATGGAGTAACAATCCCTTCAAATGGTAATAGCACAGGTCAGTATCATTGCTGTCAGCATCTCACATTTTTAAACTTGTCTTGTGCTCTGTAAAAGATTTATCATGGGTTGCAATTGAAGGGTTCCCTGTGAAAATGACCTAAGTGAAATTTTGATGGATGTTCTGAGATTAATTTTTCCAGTATTTTACACCATTGAAAAAATATCATCAAAAAAGTCACTTAGGCCATTTTTACATGGAACCCTTCAATTATGTAGTTGCACCATGGTGTTCCAACCATGATTTGTAATAGAGGTTATGTGTAAACTAAATGTTTTTGCTTATTTGTTTGTTTGTTTGTTGTTCCATTTGCATCTTTGTCGGTTCTTTGTCGGTTGTTTTGTTTGTTTATATGGGAAAAAGGGCTGTTTCTCTTCCCCTCACTTCCCCTCCCCCTCCCCTCCCAAATCCTCTAACTGTCAGCTAAGCAGGGCCCGGTTGTTCTTAAGTGGATTAGCGTTAACCCAGGATTAAATGAATGTTTTCTTTAGAGTTAACCCCAGATTAGCCCTATTCAGCTTTCGAACAACTGGGCCCAGGCTGCCATTTATTTTAATCCTGGATTAGCAGTAATTGGGCTTCACGAACCAGCTCCCTGCAATGAATGTTTCCCTTACACTGTCCACTATGCAGTGCTTTTATAGGCTAAATCCAATTCTTGAGAGAATACATTTTTTTGTTTACTTGCTGACTGGCAAAGATTTTGATTTTTCCATTTCTTATGTCTTCCAGAAGTCAGTAATGAAGCTACTTCACCCCAGTGGACAATGCATTATAAAACAGAGCCAGTCGATGATAGTTATGACATGTCAGTGATACCTCCAACACCACAACCATCGCAATAACACTTGTTTTGCCTGTCCAAGGACTGGTGAATATGATGGTTGTAGTATAATACCTTAATGAATTCACAAAAAACGTCCAGTATAACGTATACGTGAGATATATATTGTAAATATTTAATAAAAATAACAATGCTTTAGGATGTTTGCCTAGTTTGTGCTTTTGTTGGTGTTTCGAGGTAGGTAGATTACAACGATTTGCACTTCAGCGAGCTGCGCAACGATATTTTTTCGTTCAGTTCACTATGTTCAGGGGCGAATCCAGGATTTTGCAAAGGGGGTGTCCCAAATAGGCCTCTTGAGAGATGACGTCACATCCAAGATGGCGGTCTCCTAACAATGGAATCTGATGACGTCATCTAGTACGGCGCTAGGGGGTGTTCGGTGCACCTATGGACACCCCCCTGGATCCGCCCCTGATGTTTGTTCTGTTGTCACCTAATATCAATCGATATCGATCGATGTTTGGTAAACCCTGTGGGTTTCACTGTTGGGACAAGTTATTGCTGAAGTTTTTAGAATCGACGAAATTGGCCCGCGGGGCGTTGCAGTGACAATCGCTGTTGTACTCGGTTGGCGGATTCCTATATATTTTGAGCGGGTAAGGGCGGCGTATCTTTTAGTGTTCAAAATCAGCGATCTGATCCATTTAGGGAGTATTGTACCTTAGAAGCAGTAGAGGGTTTTCAACGATGATGTCTTAAAATCTATTAAAAGTGAAAAATATTACATTTATTGCTTTTGAACTGGTTCCTTTTTGAAGTAAAAACGTATTGCCACGCCCACCTGGATAAGACTAACTTTTAGGGGTCATTCTCAAATTTCTTCGATTATCGTCCTATATATTTAGGAATTCCCCTACCCTCGGACCTGTAGAATCCTGCAGAATGCATTGAAGCTAACGACAACTTCAATGATGAAAACAGAGAACGATCAGTAGAGGGATTTCACGACCATATTTATGGAAAGAACAATGGGAAATTTATTTAAATACAAAAACTAAATTAAAGTCACAACGAATAACAAAGACTGCGTGACATATAGTGATATTAAGTCACATGAACGAAGTGTGATCACCTAAACTCCGGCCGTCTGTGATAGAATTGCTACGGATTTATTCACCGTTTTCTTAAACGTTTGCATGGTCTTTAAAAGAAACATTAGGTAAGATATCTGAATCATAAAACTAATTTTTAGCCTTCACGATTATTTTTTTTTTTTACATTTTTCCCGACGCACGCTTTTGACAGTCTTTGAGGTAACTAAAACCTATAGCATCCATAGCAAATATGTATCTAGTATTCAATTTGCAAGTCATGCACGAACAGAAAATGTTTGAACAATGTAACATTTATAAACGATATCCAGACTTTATGCAATCTGGCAGTAATTCACCGATTCCTATACCGGAAGTGAGTTTCTTGCAAGGAGGAAGATAATCCTGACGCAGCTAAAGATCTCTAGACTACACTAGAACGAGTAAAGATCATGAAATCTTCCTATCGTAGCCTATAAAATGGCTGGACTTCATGATTAAACACAGTCGAATCTACAGCTAAAGTAATAGTAGTGAAAACGTTAACTTATAACTCTCGATCCAGCTAAGGGGAAATTTCCTCAAATTTTATCGTCAACAACAACGACAAAGCATATCATGATTATCGCAGCGTGCACTATTCTGTCAATTCGTAGAACCTGAAAATTAATGTTCTTGTTGTTTTGCGGCCTAGTTCCAAGAACCAAAACCAACCAAAATGATATATTTTTTCCATTTCAAAATCTAGTTATAGCATTCGAATGAACTTTTTTACAGTAAGATCTCTTTTTTTCTTTCTTGCAGCATTTTCTTCCCAGATCGCACTGTGAGCAAGGGGTATTGGAGCCTATACTATGAATAACTACATATTTTCCATATTTTTGACTTGTGTATTCTTGATCAGTCTATATAGAGTACCAACAATCACTAAAAGCATGAAACCCCACTTTGCAAAGTTATCAAGTACTAAATAGCATTAATTAAAGAATAAAAACAATTAAATTATAGAGTGCACACACTAAATCCGTGAAGCATAAATAATACAAAATAATGCTAAATTATGGTAATTCCTTTGTTTCCTATTGTCTAATCAACACTATTTAGTAGTAAATAGTTAACACTTATTGACTGGGACCGAGGGAAACAGTATGCATGTTTTGTGGTCCCGAGACCGCTGATGTTTCCTCGAAAGCGGAGCTTGAGGGAAACATCATCGGTTTGAGGGACCACAAAACTATACTGCTTTCCCGAGGTCCCAGTCAATAAGTGTTTTGTTATATACCAACTGTCAAAGAACAAAATAAAAAGCAAAACGTCGCTGCCTACAGTTAAAGTTTTTAATCAAAATTCACACAAAACTGACCTTTTTTCACATAGTTTTTCGGAGAATCGTTGCAGCTCTTTTGGTGACATTCCTGGTTGGTTATCATCTTTTTCTCGGAATAAATGTTGTATATTGGTCTTAAAAATTTGGCAATAAACACGAGTTTTGCCTCAAGCATGTCGGCATGAATGAATTTGTAAACGCGCGCTGCCAAAAACGCGCCTTCAAAGCTCAATCAGCTTCCGGTTTTGTTATTACCGGTCAATAAAACTCACTGTTGCCCGCTGAGAGTTGTTGCTGGGGAAACAGCAAAATTTGTTGACGTTCACGTGATGCGCTCTCGCCCAATCAGAGCACGGAAAAAAATTGACTTTGCATGACAGTTGGTATATAACAATAGTGTTTGTTTCACGGATTAGAGTGATTTTCACCGGACTGTGAAATAGTTACTAGCTAATAGACACTAATTGCTGGGTTGCATCCATACCTTTGGGAATCCAAAGACAATGAAGCGGTAGCCATGTTGGATGAATAAACAATAAACGCTAATGAGAAATCTTTTGTTGAAGTTCATCCAAGATGGCTGCCTTGACGTCACATGCAACCGAAGAATACTATTAGACACTATTAAACACTGACTAGCTATTAGTAATTGTTTCACAGTCAGTCCAACGAAAATCACTCTAAGTGCATGCACTCTAGCACAACTTAATGCTAATTTAGTATAATATTTAGCACACTTTTAGTGTCCATTGCGCAGGGAAGTCAGCATTAAAAAAGAAAAACTGTCATTTGTTTTCTTCTGTTCCTACTCATCCAAATTGTCTCTTTTTTATATTCTCTTTAGTCTATGAGTCCAGAAATTAATTATCCTGAGAAAGCGTTGGAAGTCCATGATTCAATGCAATACTTTGAATTATGTATTTATTGTTTTCAGTCATTGATAATATTTTTCAAAGATTTATTTCTTTGACATCAGATTTTAATATACTTATTCTCAAGAAGTTGGCAGCTTCTGCATTATATCAGTCACGTGACCATGTATATACTACAGTGTAGAAAACACAGTGTTTTTCTTTACTTTTGAGAGTACTCTGAGCAATTTTTGGGATCCGAATTGTTTTTCCTCCTCCATTGCTATTACTCAACTCAACTGGCAGCTACTACATAAAACAAATATGCAGCCATGAATCCATATCTATCACATGGCAGATATACTTTGTCAGTAAAAGATATTTGAAAACCGCCAAGCTTCTTGAAATTGGTTATATATTACATAAGAATGATAACATGAACTAAACTACTTATGGTCCAGGCCTAGAGCAAACTGATCCCATTTGAAAAGTCTGCACGTTATTTCTATTTGTTAGTTCTATTTCTGGTTGACCATGTCCCTTTTTCATGGCTACTTTGAGTTCTTACCCTTTCAATTGCTTGATCTCTTGACTTGCCTCCAGATCTTTCTCAGCAATTTCTTTTTGTGCCCGTTCCAAGTCATTCTTGAAAGTTGCAGCCAACTGACGAACTTTTACCATGGACTGTTCAACAGTTGGGTTTTCTTCCAGATAGGCATACAAGTCACCACGTGTTTCTTTGATTTGCTCCATGTAGGTTCCACATACCTCGTCCAGTGCCACCCATCTCGAGTAGTACTGCACAGCTTTGGTCTTAAAGGCTCTGGACGTCCAAACCTTCATTCGCTTTTCCTCTGGATACTCCATTGCTTTCTCGATCTGGCTTTGCATGTCTTTCTTGGCAAGGGCCTCGCAGTGTTTTTGCATTTGTCTCCAAAACAGCGCAGCGTTCATCATGATCGCTGACAGAGATTTCAAAGCACCAACGGAGTTATGCAGCGCATCTATGGCCACGACCGCCAGGCTGCTGTCATCTTTGCAGTTCTTGATTCGCTCTGTGAATTCAATGCACTGTTGAATTGCATCTCGCCTGATGTCGCGCTGTTTTTGCATCTCTTCTAGATGCTTCCTCTTTTCTTCGTTGGCTTTTTCCATGGCTTCTTTGTAGGTGGTGTTATCACCAATTGATGCCATTTTTTCACAAACCTTTTTGGGATCGAGTGAAGCTGCCGCTACTCCAGCATCAATAACTTTTCCAAGTGTGTCCGCTAATTTGTTGAGGAAGCTATTTTGGCTGTCGTATGCTTTGTCTTCTCGTTTTTGAGCCTCGTTGTAGTACTCTTCAGCTTTTTGAGCCGCCTCCATGGCTTGCTTCTGAAGCTCCTCCACTTGCTTTTTTTTCATTTCAAACTCTTCTTGCTGCTTTTTGATTTGCACCTTCCTATCCTCTTCAACGCCTTTTGCTTTCTGCGTGTCTTCTAAAGCATCTATCACATCTTTTGTCGCTGCTTCAAATTCGTCATGCAATTCCTCGGCTGCTTTGGCCATTTGCTCAGCCACGCTAGCCAAAAGAGAAAGTGTTTCCAAAGCCATTTCCTCCAGACCATCCAACAGATATTGATACGTTCCTTGTAGCTCTTGCAGAACATCTCTTGAGGCACCTTTGAAGTTGTGTACAGTCACAGCAGATTTGTCTGCTAACTTGGTAATCTTGTAACCAACGCGCTGCACTTGAATTTGAAGATCAGTATTCCCTGCGACTCCATTGTAAGCCACGCGGATGAAATTTCCGAGTTTTCCCAGGTCATCTACAAGAGTTGCAAGGTCCAGCTGTCCGAGTAGGTTCTTCTTGGCGTCTCCAACAAGTTGACTACCAGCCTCTGGTATGGCAACAATAGAGAAATTTTCACCGCCAATAGTTACGTCTGTTGAAGGGTCAGCCATGCTTTCCACTTGGAAGGTGTTCCACTCAGTCGTCGAATGAGGGTTTTTAAGCTTTTTTATGCTACTTTTCAGTTTCAAGAACCAGAGGTACAACGACCAATCAAATCGCCTTCCTTATAATTAACGCATTTCTATTTTTATCTTACATTCTCACAATCGTGTAAGTCGAGGTTTTTATGCATTATAAATCCTTGGTGAGATGAAATAATTTCGGGAAATTAGGAAGTTATGATACCTGTTTAATCCAATCAAATCCGTTGGTTTTGAAAGTGATTGGCCTTTAATTTTCAGTTTCTGCGAATTGACAGAATTAGTGCACGCTGCGATGTATGCTTTGTCGTTTTAAAAAATCCCCGTTTCTTTCAGCTTGTCGTCGTCTATTCTATTGCAATTGTTTTTGTTCATAACGAGAAAATTTGAGAAAATTTCCCCTAGATCAAGAAATGCGGATTTGTTAACTGTCTTGATTTACAAAGAAAACGTCTAAATAGCTTTACCTTGAAATTATATTAACCGTAACAAAAAAAGACGTTCAACTCGAATCTCTGTTATTCACTGATCTTTTAGTCAATTAAGTGAGGGTGTCACAAGTCAAGAGAAATTTCCCAGTGTTGTATTTATAGCCTGTTTTGTCGTCAGTCTCTTCTATTAAGTACAATTGTTTTTGCTAGCATGACGAGACAACTTGAGGTAATTTCTTCCGGGTCGAGAAATGCAGATTATTTTTATACGGATTGTTAAGTGCCTTGATAAAAATGTCTGAATGGCTTTATCTAAAAACCTACCCATATTACGGGAAAAAGACGGTCAGCTCGAATCGATTATTCATTGATCTTTTACTAGTCCTGTCCGAGGAGGTTCTTCTTGGCGTCTCCAACAAGTTGACTACCAGTCTCTGGTATGGCAACAATAAAGAAATGCCCTTAATTTCCTGAATGGACCTATAATCCATCTTGTGCTCAGGGTACCCTTTACCCCTTTGCAAAATGAAATCACGCGAAAATATTTAGTCTTTTCACGCGTCACGGATAATCAAAAAACTCATTCACGTTCACAAAAAAATGCCAAAAGTTGCTTTCACGTGGACGCAAAAAGACTTGACCTAAAATCACGTTTCACGTCAAAATAAATCAGCCATTCACGTTTCACGCAAAAAGGTTTAGGGGACCCTGAATTCAGCGTGACAAACCACTAGAGGAATTGTCTGCTTTTGTTTTGAAACTCCTTGGATTATCGTCGTTATTCCTTTGGCATACTCACGAATTTTTGGAAGAGTGAAAACAAAAGAAAATGAATCATCCAGAGGTTTGTCACGCTGAATTGGGAAAACATTGTGACGCGTGGATTAGGTCTATTCGCATGACTAACCACAAAACAATAGATTCAAGTCGAGGCTGGGATTTATAAAATACAGTAAATGTATAGATTTTATAGACACTGCTATAAAACTAGTAAAGGGCTCCTGTTTGGAGTTGAAGGATATTCTTGAAAATTAATCTTAATTTTTTTCTTCTTTCTTCCAGAAAAATGAAGGCATCCATTTCATCTTGTATCATATTTGTACTTCTTTCTTTTGTCGCGAGAGCTGAATGTCAGTATAAACCTACCTGGGAATCGCTTGACTCCAGGCCACTTCCGTCCTGGTACGACGATGGTAAATTTGGCATTATTATGCACTGGGGTGTGTACTCTGTACCAAGTTTTGGTCTGGCTGCCGAATGGTTCTGGAATTACTGGAAAAATGGGTCACCTCAGTACCAAGAATTCGTGACAAATACCTATGGACCAAGGTTTAAGTATCCTGATTTTGCGCCAATGTTTAAAGCCGAGTTTTTTGATCCCGATGTGTTTTCAACTTTAGTCGAAAAGTCAGGTGCAAAGTGAGTACAACCATTAATGAAAAAAAGTTAACAAAAGTGAAAATATTAACCACATCTCCTACTAACGAAAAAATATGCCGAGGTACCATTGATAGCAGGTTTTTAAAGTAAACCAATCATATTTAACGTGTTGTGCCAACGCGCCTGGGTTGAGGCTGAATTTTTCTTCCGTATGTAAATCCATATAACTGATATAACATTGCTCCGGGCCATGAGTCCAATTTCTTGTTTTTAATTTACCCGGAAAAATGTTTTTGCCTTTAAAAATTAATTTTAAATTTATTGATAATCTGTTTGCCTAAAAGCGTATAATTTCTGTTCCCTCCTTTATAAAATATCCCCTCACTGCTCTCCCCTCCCCTATAGAAAAGGCGACGTCCAAAATATTCCCCCTCCCTCCCCTGCAAACCTGCCGCAGTGGTCCATGTTATTGCGCGCGCTTTTAGATTAATCTACTAGTTACAAGCAGAGTTTTATATATGCTGGAATTTTAACAGTCAGTTCTACACTTCAGATCTTTCATGGAGTACCATGCTTCTAGGAAACGTCTTTGATGGTAGACTAATCTTTAACTAGTGGTCTATAACTTTAGACACCGTGCGCGCTGCAAAGTCAACGGCATGTACATCATTTATCATGAAACCTGACTGTAATTACAAGGTCACTCTATTATGTTTATAGATATTTCCTACTTACAAGCAAACACCATGAGGGATGGACCAACTGGAGATCAAACGTGTCATGGAACTGGAATTCTGTTGATAATGGTCCTCACAGAGATCTTGTGGGTATGGAACATGTCTCAGTCTTAAGGGGTAGGGGGTCAGGTGAAGTGGAGTATTGGGATAGAAATAGGTGAGGGGAAGTGGAGAGGAGAAATGGGAATGGGAACATCAACAGTGATCCTTAAAGTGGCAGTGCAGCCCCTTCCTCCCTCTATCAGTGATCAGCCCAATGGGTAAGCAATGCTATTCTTAGCTATATAAAGATACAGTATTTTAAGATTGGAGAGGCTTTGAAACAATGCTGTGACAATCACCAACCAACACCTCTTAAACAAATAAAATCACCAGCTAGCCAACCCTGCATTAGGCTCAGTCTCCAAAGACTGAGGCTATCCTTGATTCTAACTTGGCAATGATTCTTTGTCTAGGTGATCTGGCTAAGTCTATTAGAGCAAACACCAAGGTTAAGTTTGGTCTTTATTTCTCTCAATTTGAGTGGTACAATCCATTGTACTTGAAGGATCAAGCCAGTGGATATAAAACAAATACTTATGTCGAGGTAAATTTGTGCTAAAACTTCTTATAAAATCATGCAAGAAGCAATTTTTTATCACTTGAACATGTTGAAAGACAAAATAGGTAAACCACAAAGTCAAGAATTATTTCACCTTGCACAATATTCGTCCTCTAGTTTGCATGTACCTTTGAGCTGCTGATCACACCAAAGACTCAACTTTGATGTTTCCAAGGACAAGTATATTTTGGGGTGCTTCCTCTTAATCTTTTTGGGGAAGTTAAGAAGCAAATTTATGTTGTCTAATCCACTTGACGGAAAGGCTGATTTACTTGTTTTGCATGCACACGGCCCTGTCAAAGATGACTGTAGTTCAGAATCATGAGAAGTTATGTTTTGGTGCAGTCTACAAAGTCTTACTTGATCTGCTACTGTATTTCATGCGGTGGTATGGTGCTAATATGGTGCATACAAGTAACAATTTCACAAATCATACTATAGTATTTTAATGCACCTATCAATGTAAGTCCTGTGAGGAGGTATTCAGGCAAGGGGTGGGGAGTTGAAAAAATCCCTTAAAAAATTCAAATGTCCCAGGGTGGGGAAGAAGTTGTCAATCAAATGTTACATGTATAAAAATCCCCACCCAGGGGAAGATGTCAATCAAAAGCACTAAAACCACCCCATGTCCAAGACGAAAAAGAAACCAGCTTTTTAAAGAGCTGTAACTAGTTTTAATATTTGTAGGGTGAGAACACAAAGGGGTCAGTGACCTATGCAGAAAAACTGGTAATTATCATGACAATATATAATCAAGCTCAAACATTACAGGCATTCATATACACCTAATCCAAAAAACGTTGTCGCAACAAGTCCACAGTGTACACTCCAACACTGCAAAGGATTTGCCTGGGTGGTTATTCTTTTAATTGATCTATTCACTGTCTTTCCTAGCAAGCCTTTTGTATTCGTGTTTAATGCAACCAAAACATGCTATGATTACATTAACCACTAGAAAACTGACAAGGTCCTTTGAAGTCTTGGAGTATACACTGTGGACTTGTTGCGACAACGTTTTTTGGATTAGGTGTAAATAAAAAATAAAATAATCCACCTGTATGCTAAGCAGCATTCTTTTGGTTTTAATGTCTTCTAAAAAAGTCTAAGACAGTATAAAGTTTTTTCTCACCTCCGATCTTTTCCTCTAGCTTCTCCACCAAGCACTGATCTGCTTAGTGACCTCTCCTAGAAGCTCACCACAGGCCTCCCAAATTCTTAAAAATATCCTGACACACGAATGATCAAACTCCCAGGGGCACGTTTGTTATCAAATCCCCAACCCTTGCCTGAATATCCCCCAGGGGACTTACAGTGATATGTGCATAACAATAACGCAGTATATACATGTAAGCCAATTCAAAACCAAGAAAAATGTTTTCTTACACAGTATTGTATCTGTTACTTATTCCTGAAGAATAGAACACTCTCAACCAGAGCATGTACACAATAACTGACTGTCATTCAGAATTGCAATGTAAAATGGTGTCTGTTCAAGTTTACTTGATTCTCCAATGAAATGACCATCCAATGTGAACTTTTTCACCAAATATGAATCTCTATCACACACCAGAAGATTGTTATCATTATCAATAGCCAGACCACTTGGATTCTGAAACTGACTTACACCCTCAACCTCCTCTCCAATGGTGTATAATTGAATTGGTGAATCATCTTTCATTTGAATTACGTGAATCACTCCGTTACTCCAATCACTTACGTAGAATAGTCCATTGTGTGTGACTATACTGATTGGACAAAATTTATGCTGGTTTGGCAGAGTAAATTGATATTGATATTCACCATCCTTTGTGAAGACTTGAATACGCTGGTTACCACTGTCACACACAATGATATTACAATCATCAACATATACTCCACGGGGTTCAGATAACTCTCCATTCCTGTTACCATGCCAACCAAAGGTTCTAACCAGTATCCCTGTTGTAGTGTTCACAATAGATATTCTATGATTATGCAGTTCTGTTATGACAAGATCTACATCATTGAGAAATGCCAGTCCTTCAGGATACAATAATTGTCCCATGTCAGAGCCTTTACCTCCATATAACAGTAACAATTCTCCATCTATTGTGAATACTCTAATACAATGCAATCCAAAATCTCCAACAGCAATCCTGCTGTTGGTCTTATTTACAGCTATACCTGAAACATTTCCAGATCCAGTATTCAACTGCAATGAAGTTTTCAACTTTGAATCATTATCAAACTTCTTGATCTGTTGTGTCTTGACATTCACCACCAGTGGACTGTTAGACACAGGAATCCCATTCAGTTTAACCTTTGCTGTCAATCGACCAGGTACTCCAGGGGTGAATTCAACTTCTATTTTACCATCAGTCTTGACAGTTTTCTCTTGGACTTTCACATCATCAGTTGGGCTGAATTCTATGTCCATATCATCAGAGTCATCATAATTTATTTCTCCAGTGGAGTACTTTGTTAAGATAGACAACTTTGTTTTTATAGTAGGAGAAAGATCAGGATTGATGGGTTGAATATTGTACTCAAACACGAAGATGACTTGAAGGTGAATTTTAAATTTCCAAGTTCGCCGTTCACTATTTGCTGACTCCAGTTTTCATTGGGGTAAAATATTATACCTGAAGTGTCTGACTTGTAGGGAGAAAAAGAAATGTTTTTGGGACAGTTTACCATATCACTAGCTATTCCATTGTCAATAATGTTTTTTATGTATTCCTGTGCAGCTGGGATGTGTCGTATAATGCGTAAATTCCTGTCAGCCTTTTCTATGCTGCTTTCAATTTGATTTAGCAGCTCTTGTTCTTGGTCTAGAAGAGATTTCACCAATTTTTTTGGTTAGTTTCTGAACTTCTTTTTTAGCTTTCTCCCCATCACATTTCATTTTGACTGCAATAACCTCTTGTTGTTTCCTTTCTATTTCGTTGCATTGTAACCTTTCAATTTCCTCCAGGGTTTTTGACAAGGTGGCTTTCTCGATGGAAGAGACTTCCTGCAGAGTCAGTATTTTGTGATTCACGTTCTTTCAAGCAAATGGAGCAAATCAAGACATCACAGTCTTTACATGAAAACTCTAAAGGAAAGCTTGAATGAGTCTTACAGTGACATTCTTGTCTCAGAATCAACTCAAGATCTTTCTTCTCCAAGTCAGAGAGGGAAAAAACTCGATGATCTTTAATAAAAACTGCATGGGACTTGAGACATTCGTCACACAACGAGCAATCACAGTCCAAGCACTTCCACAATGCTGGTGAATGAGTCTCAGAAACAGAACAAGATTTCTCGCTCTCTACACATGCTAAAACCTGCAATATTCTCGAGTGAAATGGACTTGGCTGCAAATCTTCCAAGTCGTTGCTTAGGTCTTGTAAAGTCATTTCAGAAGAACACTGCGGACACTTGAAGATGTGGACTTGATCTTTGGGCTGAGCTTGTCTCTGGATACATGACTTACAAAATGTATGGAAACATCGCAATAATTTGGGTTCTGCTAGTGTTTGATCACACAAGGAACAAAGAACTTCTTCTCGAAGGTTTGAAGAGAAAAACTCCTCTTCCATTTTCTTATAAATGGCTGTTTTGAACGACAAATTCTGGCAAATACTCTAGCACAGATTTTTTCAAGAACGCGGAAATGCAAGATGCACCTCGCTCTCATTCCGATCCGAGGCACTCTCGTTTACTTTACCACAGGAAGCCCAGACAACACTCTGCCTATTTCTTTTATCTTATATGAGTTTTTTAATTTCTTTTAGGAAATATCACAGCCGCAGCTTTATGATCTTGTGAATAAATATAAACCCGAGTATATTTTCTCTGATGGAGATGTTGGCTCAGATGAATATTGGAAAAGCAAAGAATTCCTAGCATGGCTTTATAACGAAAGGTTAGTGGTCACGCAATTCCTATAAAATGATGTGGTGACCTTTGCGTGACACTTCACACAATTCGTCCACATCATCCTTACATATTGTGTGACTACCTTAACAGTGGCAACGTAAACCTGGAGCACTTCTATTAAGGGTCTACATCAAATTATCAATGGTCTATATCTAAAGAGTCACGCTATTTTTTAATCAAGAGTTACGTGACAGGAACGTGACATTATTCTATGCTTGTGTGACACTATAGCCCTGTTAAAGACACAGTAGTTGTGAATGACCGTTGGGGTAATGGTGTGTGGTGCAAACATGGTGGAGTTTGGACATGCAGCGACCGCTTTAACCCAGGTAAGCAAACATGTATTATACATCCACACTTGGAATCCAGGGGTAGTCATATTCCTAGGCTGAAAGGGGTTAAGAAATGTTCAACACTCATCGTGCGTCCACTGAGTTATGGATGCACTCTGGAGTCTGTCACTAAGCATGAGAGAAGTAAAATTCGCATAAGGCGTAGCCGAGTGCATCCGCAGCTTCTCAGAGGCCGGGACGCGACATGGTTCGCAATGCACCATGGCAAGAGCCAAAATACTAAGAGAGCAGAACTCAGTATTGATGTCTGTGCGATGTTCGCAGCAACAAAGGCCATTTTAGTAATTTCGTCATCGCGCGCGCAAGGCTTTCAAACAATAGAATTTGATTTTTGACGTGCGCACGGACGAGAACGTTTGCTTTCTCTTAAGTCTTCATTTGGATTCAGCTGTCGAAAAGTGAGGATCAAAACAAACGAGTTTCTGAAGCCCAAAAATCATTTTCAATTGGAAAATGAGCCAAACTACTGACATAAGCTTAATATATGAATATCGTTGGCCTTCTGGAAAAGCTTAGTTTAGCGAATGAAACGAAGATCATGGAAAGATATTTTTAACTCGTGGATTGTAAGTCCACGGGTTATTGTTAGGGGACAAAATATGCAAATGTGTGACTCACTCGCAAATTGTTAAACTATGCTACTGCGCATGTTCGACGTGATTGGCCGTAGGCCGAAAGTAATTTGGGCTCTGGGTGCGAGGTTGAAGGGAATATGATTTCGGGACTCCTGTGTTATTCAAATATGCATCGACGACATTTGCTTGAATTCTTCAGCTGATTGTATGCGAAACTTGTTTTATTTAGGACAGTCACAGTTAACAGTTTACACAATTTACAGTTACATGTAACAATTACGCAGATAATAGTTGCACAAAAAAAGTCACGCAAAACCTACTGATATGTTCTTAGGGCCTCTACAGACGAGACAATTAGTTGTCGACAACTATTTTTTTATCGACAACTAAATGTGGTCGACAACAAAAAAACATCGTCTGTGGGACAAGTTGTCGACAACTAAACGCGAAAATTTTAAGTTGTCGACGACTAGCAGTTTTCCATCTGAAAAAGGGAAACTGTTCAGTTGTCGACAACAGATTGTTATCGAAAACTTCACGTCCGACCATTTTTTCTCGTCTGTGGGGATGAATCATTTAGTTGTCGACAACTATCATATCTGTGTTGTCTGTGAGCATAAAAGAGACTTTATTTACAGAGGGTAAAACACATGATAGTGAAAAACACTAACAAACCTGTGGCCCTCTAAATCTAGATTAAAAACTAATTACAAACTATAAAACTATAAAAATGACTATATAAAAATCTAAAATACAAAATACAAGTGTCTGATCTAGGTGCTGTTTGTCCTGCGTAGCATGCGTAGAGAAAGCTAGTTCCCAAGCTCTCGCTGATTTTGCATAGTTATCGACAACAAACTATCTAGTGTGTGGAATACTTCATTGGATCACAAAAAGTAATCGAGCACATTAAGTTGTCGATAAAAAATAGTTGTCGACAACTAATCGTCTCGTCTGGAGACCCTTAGTCCTCAGCACGTCATCGAATGCTGTCCAATAACTAGCAGTTGCGATTTGATTTGGGGTGACCTATCTTGACCTTTCTGTGTTCTGTGTCGTACGAAAAAACGAAGAATCTACCCAGACCTTACATCGGCTGGCTACGCCACGCACAGGCAGTCCAAACAATACTACTGAAGATATGTAGAAAACAGCGGATTTGAGAAAAAAAACACTATAAGCATTCATATCGCGCTAAAACTTAAGAAGGGTACCAATAGAGGTAAGAGCAATGACTCAGCGACACTTTTAAATCTTTTATTGAATAAATCATGATATTTCGTATTTCTATGAAAAGTCCTATAGTTACACTAATATTGTTTGGGCTGCCTGTGCGCCACGCCTAGGAAACAAAACATATGCATATTGTCAAATGCAGACACATGCTAAGATTGTACATAACTACAACACCAGCTATGCAAAAAGTGAAAATCTTTATAAATCAGGCGTTAAAACTAACACAGGCAAACAATTTCATTCGTGGCAATCGGTCTAAAATTCCAACGGAATTCAAATTCTTAAATACATTTTCATTTAATGAAAAATATTAAAAACGTATTTACTCAGAAAACAACTCCAAGAATGAACACTGTCAATACTAGTTTGTTTTTCTTCTTTTTTGATATTTTTGATGTAAAACCTTTTTGTTTAATTCCTTTTCCTGTTTTATTAAAAACAAAGACTAGGGGCAAAATAGAAAACTTTCCTGTTTACTTAGCCTCTAGGCTCTAATAATACTATTAAAGATTAATAATAATAATGAACATTTCTATAGCGCCTATCCAGAATCTGCTCTAGGCGCTTTACAAAAACATATAATATGCATGGTAGACTGTGAGCATAGGATGGCGCCTTGGGCTGCCGCTACACAGTCCATACCATGAAAATTAATTTTAAGTTACACTACAAATTACTGCACTACAAATTACTGTTTGATTGATAAAGATTGTATTGTAAACACAGCAAACTTATTAAACACTTACTTTTCTTTCTTTCTTTTTTCTTTTCTTTTCTTTTCTTCCTTCCTTCCTTCCTTCCTTCCTTCCTTCCTTCCTTCCTTCCTTTCTTTCTTTCTTTCTTTCTTTCTTTCTTTCTTTCTTTCTTTCTTTCTTTCTTTCTTTCTTTCTTTCTTTCTTTCTTTCTTTCTTTCTTTCTTTCTTTCTTATATCAATCGTAAACGCCTATTATTTGATTTAGTTTATGGTTACTCGCACATTCTCGTTACGTTTCAAGTAAAGTAACGGGCAGCAGTTTTACGCAAACACCAAAGAAATCACTATCAGGAAACTATATAAAGGCTTGTGCAACCTCCAACACTGTTAGCACCAACTTTGTGGGAAGTTGTTGGCCAGCAGATCAGACGGACCCAACGTTTTGGGTTATGCTTTGGTAAAAACAGAATAAAAGAAATGTTGGGCGTTATTAGTGTTTGCAAGGGAAAAAAATCTACTTGTGAACATCTCGTTTCTCAACTCCAAGTACAACATTATCAGGACTCAGAAAAGTCTTTAAGACGACTTTTGGTGTCTTGGTATCAGGCGTCACCACAAGCGAATACTTCTTCAACAGTCGAACCAAGATTAGCTTCATCTTCATCTGTGCAAATCTCATCCCAATGCAATTACGAGGGCCGTGACCAAAGGCATGGTAGAGATAGGGATCACGTGACTGCTTGGCCTCGACTGTGAAACGTTCTGGGTCGAACTTGTCTGGGTTTGGATAGTTCTTGGGATCCCTTTGTATGCTATATACGGGGACTATGATGACAAAATCTTTGGGAATTTTGAGTCCTTTGATGACACATTCCTTGGTACATTCACGCAAATTCATAAACGCTATAAAATAATATATTATTATAAAAAGGGATGCCGCCTTACAGCCATCTCAAACTTTTCCAAAGTTTATCGACTTGATTTGGTCGTTTATTTATGTAACGAGCTGTTATATAAACTATTTTAAATGATTGTTAATATTATTCATTTAAGCTGTAAATTTCCAAAAGGACGGAAGCAGAAGCAAGTGGACTATGAGTTTCAGGGAATGTACGGCATTCTGCAATTTCATTTTTTAATGTACATACATGTTTCGTTAGTCTCAGCTACCTTCGTCAGTGTAAGTGAACAAGGCATGATCAGTTAAATATATACACAACATATTAACATTTAACAAATAGTCATGACTTGTTAAAACAAAAAGGAAGAAACTATTGAACGAGCTTAAGATTTACATGGTAAAGCTGCTGATTGAGCGTGGATCTCAGCCATTTGACGAAGCCACGAAGCCACTGACGAAGGTATCTGAGACTACCGAAACATGTACATTAAAAACAAATGAAATTGCAGAATGTCGTACATTCCCTGAAAGTTGTAAATTAAGTTATATCAAGGTGATAACGGCTATGGAAAAGTTTTTACATCTGTACGACAATTCAGTGACAATGTCCGAGCATTTTGGTAGCTGAACACGAAGTAGCCCCATGCATAGACATAGATTTTATTAGGCACCTGAACGACATTTGTAAAGCTAAGTTATGAAACTTGTATAAAGGTGCCAGCTATCTACAATAACCTTAAATGGCTAGCCTGGGTAGATAGCTGGTTATGGACATTGTAATAAAATTTCATAGGGTCAGACAAAAAAACGTGATGGCTAGGGGCCAATCGGGGAATTGCACTTCTCTCTCGCATACTCTCCATCCTTTATAGTTCGCCTTATAAGAGATATAGATTGGACTAAAACTCAAATTGAATCATAGTCGACTGACCTGGAGGAAACAGCCTGAGTGACTCTGATATAACCATGTCAAGATACGGTAGTTCATGGACTGTCTCATACGATGGAATCTGATCTTCATCAGTCCATACACTGTCAATCTCTTGTTGAAGTCTTTGCTGGATATCTGGGTTGGTTGCTAGGTAATAACACGTCATAGACAATGTTGTACTGGGTGCCTCGTAACCAGCCAATAGGAAAACGACACTTTGTGCCACTACTTCATCGTCGGTTAGTTTTTTGTTTTCAGTTGTGTCTGGATTGTTTGCATTGAGCATGAGGTCCAGAAAATCCTAAATGATTGAAATCAGTGAGAAATGTTAGCTCGTGAAAACCAGACCTAAGATGTGGCTTACATCACACGAATAGAAATCATCCAACTTTTGTTGCTCGAAAAAAATATCCCGACGAAATATTCTCACCTTTCGTTGTTCTTTCCCTTTTCTTCTAGCGTCAATAATATTCTGGGCTAAAACTGCTATTTCAAGGAAGTTCTGAGAGAAAATCCTGACCGCCCAGTTTAGAACACATGAGTTTTCTTCCATACGGGATGAATGACAGCACGATATTTCTCATAATCATTTTAAGAGTACTTGGATTTGCGGCCCGAAGCACTTTTTGCATGATGGGGTCGTTGGGGTTGTTTTGGAAGTCAGTCTGTAAACCAAAAGCTGTGGACATGATAATGTCTAGGATGATCATTTGGTGGTACCTAAAACAAGACAGGTATAAAAGGTCTTAGAACCGAACAATCTAAGGAATTTGAAGAGAGAGAGAGAGAGAGAGAGAGAGAGAGAGAGAGAGAGAGAGAGAGAGGTAGTAAAACGCTTTATTTGCATGACCCTGATGATTACAGGTATTGCTAAAGCATTAACAAACTGGAACAAATATAGATACATCACTATATGAAATGTTATAGCTGAAGAAAAAATCTTAATAATAATAATAATAATAATAATAATAATAATAATAATAATAATAATAATAATAATAATAATAATAATAATAATAATAATAATAATAATTGATAATTGCTGCACAAGATCAAAGCCTTGCTACCAGATCTTATCACCATCATATCATAAAAGATGGTACTGACCCATCATGTAGGATCTGTGGCCAGTTTGAGGAAACAGTTAATCACATCATTTCTGGATGCCCTGAATTAGCAAAGACTGAATATGTATACCGTCATGACAAGGCTGCAACATACCTTCACTGGAAAATCTGTAAAGCTCATCAAATCAAAACTAATGATAAATGGTATGAACATCAACCGAAAACTGTAACTGAAAATGATGATGTGACTATCCTTTGGGATATGCCAATTCACACTGACAGAGAGATAAGGGCTAACAGACCAGATATAATAATCAGAAATAAGAAAGATAAAACCTGTCTGCTTCTTGATATGTCTATCCCTTGTGATCTTAACACTTCCATAAAAGTCTCTGAAAAACTATCTAAATATAAGGATTTAGAGATTGAAATCAATAGGATGTGGGGGACAAAAACAGAAACTATCCCAGTTGTGAAAGGAGCCCTGGGTCTTATCAAGAAAGGTTTAGAAAAATTTACAAATAAGATTCCAGGAAATATTCACATTAGTGAAATACAAAAAATTGCCCTCCTTGGAACAGCTCACATTTTAAGGAGAGTTCTTTCAATGAAGTAGTATGAATGTTAACCTTACATTACCCTAGGTCTATTGTTTAAACTCGGTATTGTAAGAAGAAAACTAAACCAGTAAAAAAAATCAAGAAATACTACTACTACTACTACTACTACTACTACTAATCATCATCATCATCATCATCATCATCATCATCATCATCATCATCATAAGCTAAAAACGCATTGGTTCGATGAGATAAGAGTTTTGAAGTCAAAAGTTGAGTGGTGGTCGAGAAAGTGTAAGCGAGTCAGAAATAATAAGGTCTTCAAGGAGAACGAAGGCAAATTCTACCAAAGCCTAAATCAACAGAAAGAAACATCAGGAACATTGCCAAGCATCGACGAGTTTACAGAGTATTGGTCAGGAATCTGGGAGACACCATTTAACGTGGCTGAGACACCTTGGATGAAAGATATTGAAAATCGATTGAAGGAAAAAAGTCAGGATTGAGCAAGAGTTCAGCATAACAACCGAGAGGCTGCAAAAGTGTGTGAAAACAAAGAAAAATTGGTCAAGCCCAGGAATTGACGGGATTCGGAATTTTTGGTGGAAAAAGCTCCAGGTTACGTGGAAGCCACTGGTTAGCGTTTTTATTCAGATGAGAGACAGACCTGAATCTATTCCATCTTGGTTTTGTCTTGGACGCACAATACAGATCCCTAAAAGCTCTGACTTAAGCAAAGTAGACGAATTTAGACCAATCACGTGTTTAAATACAATATACAAGATCTTCACAAGTTTACTTGGTGTACATATGAAGGAGCATGCTGAAGAGAACGATATATGGGATGAGAGGCAAATGGGAACCAAGCGTGGTGTTTTAGGAACAGTAGATCAACTCCTAATAGACAGGTGCGTGCTAGAAGAAGTTAAAGATCATAAACGAAACTTGGCTGTGGTCTATTACGACTACAAGAAAGCGTATGACAATGTTTCCCACTCTTGGATGGATACGGTGTTTAGGTGGATGGGGTACAGCGCAAAAGTGCGAAGATTAATTCAACGACTAGATAGATAGATATGCTTTATTCGCATGACCTCAACATTTACAGGTATTGCTAAAGCTATATATTATGATTACATTAGGATTACAAAATAGAATATGAAATATATTTTTTGACATAATTGTTTTGATATTATGACAAGAAACATTTTCTTTTATAAACAAACAGGGACAATAATGTAATATAAATTTCTAAATATAAACTAATGAGATGAAAAGAAAAATATATTTTTTAATGAAAACTACACTATTAATGCGAGGAAATTGATAAATATTAATGAGACTATTTTCAAATGCTATTCCAATGGAAGGAAAACTTACTTAATATCTTTAGAAATTTCAGCTTTACGAAATTTAAAACATTTGTGTATATACTTTGAGAAAAGTTGTATTGTTTTTTCATTGTTGGTATGAAATAATTCGTTTGTGAACTTCAAATGATCAAATTGTACGTCATCTTGAAAATTAATTTTATCAAAAAAGTCTTTCCGTAACGTTTTATAAAAAGAGTAGTTAAACAACATATGCATTTCTGATTCTACAGTAATATCGTTACATAAAGTACAAATGCGATCTTCAACTTGCAATTTCTTGTAACGACCAGTTTCAATTGCAAGTTGATGATTACTTAATCTAAATTTTGTAAAATGTCTCCTTTGTTCAAAATTAGTAATAACATCTAAATATTTTTCAGAATCATAGTTATCTTTGAAAGACTTGAAAAACTGCAGTTTTTTCGATCCTGCTATGTCGCTTTTCCATTTTTCAAAATATTGATTTTTCATTTTACAGGTGAATTCTTTTAGTGATTTATTTGTAACTATGTTATTTCCCAAATCGTTTAAATCTCCCAAATTATATAAACGAAACATGTTTTGGATATTCTGATGAAAAGAAGTTTTATTACGCAAAAATAGAGAGGGATGGAAGACTAGGTTGGAAATCAAAGACAGTGATAAAGTTACAACAAGTAGATGGATTCAATTCAGGAGAGGATTTCTGCAAGGGGACTCTTGGTCACCAATTGGATTTTGTCTCACTGAGGTGCCGATTGGTATGCTGTTAAGTAACACAAGCGGTTATAAGATGGGACCACCAAAGATTAGAAACTTAAGTATAACCCACAGCCTATTTATTGACGACCTCAAGACGTACGAAGGAAGTTACCAAGTGCAGAAAGTAGTGAATGACACTGTTGTACAAGCTGGTCGAGATATTGGAATGAAATACGGAGTAAAGAAATGTGTGCAAGCTGTTTATCACAGAGGCAAGTTAGTGGAATCCGAAGGATTGCGGATAGACGGAGAAGCTATTAAGAAGTTGGAAGTCCAAGAAACATATCAGTTTCTCGGTTTTGAAGAGGGTGATGGTATAATGGATGATGCAGTGAAAGCGCGGGTTGTGGATGAACTTGAACATCGAGTTCGCTCCCTGGTTGAACAAGAGCTCAATGACAGAAATCTTGTAAGAGCTATTAATACACGAGCAATTCCTGTTGTCTCTTATAGTATGAATGTATGTCACTACTGTAACAGAGAACTGATTGAGCTTGACAATATCATAAAGAGAATCTTGAGAGAAAAGTTGATGCATGGAAGACAAGCATCAGATGAGAGGCTATATTTGGAAAGAAAGAATGGAGGTAGGGGACTTAGAAGCCTTCATGACATCTACTCAGAGACAAAATTACGGGTTGCTATCTATGTTCACGGAGCCAGTTCAGAGTACCTCAAGCTAGTGAAAAACAGAGAATTAAACAAAGAATTCACGTCGTTGTTTAAAGAGGCAGAGAAAGGGATGGATCTAGTGGGGCTGAAGCTAGAGTTTCAGGAACGAAGGAAAAGAAATGCATGGTACGTGGCAGGAGAATTGGAAGAAATTAAAGAAAGAATTCAAGAGGGCTAAGGAGCAAAAAAGAATGGAGACATACAAGACCAAGTCATTTCAAAGCATGGTTTGGAGTAATCAGGATGAAAGAGCATTTAAGTGGTTAAGCATGATGCCAGAGAAAGTTTCAGCAGTGATGGAAGTACAAGAACAAATGGTGGAGTCAAGGTTGAGAATTCAGGAAACTGGCCGACAAGTGGATTCAGTACAGTGTGGATGCCAGAAAGAAACAGTTCAACATTGGCTAGCTGGCTGTAAGATCTTAGCGAACAAAGAGTATCTTAAGCGTCATGATGATGCACTCAAGGTTTTTGCTACCGAGTGGTTGAAGCAAGAAGGCTTGCTTCACGAGAACACTATCTGGTACAAAGAATCCTGGGATAGAGGAATGGTGATCGAGAACTTTTGTAAGTTTTGAAACATAAACGACTACAGAACAAAAACAGATTGATTTTAGACCCCCCACAAAGAAATCCCAGGCCGTACATGCGGGCTTAGCCTCACTTCTGCGATAGAAAAACAAAAGCAGAAATTAGAATAACAAAACAAATAGCTCCTGGGTTCGAGGCTAAGCCCGCATGTAATGAAGTTTTAAGAGTCATGAATATATACATAAAGTTTGGGAAAACATTTCTCCTCCTATTTCAAGGAATTACCTTAAACAAACCAATAGCAAGACTTTAAGACAAGAACATATTTACCTGAGAATGTTAAAAGTTTCACCAGTCTCTGCAATCTTGTCAATTTTCTTCAGCAGTGCATCACATGCTAGGTTCATTAGTGGTGTCATTCCTTTGAGTTTGTGAGCACTGAATGTTGGTGACAAAGTGTTGCGGATTCGACGCCATGTTTGTCCACTAACACTGGCCAGATTTTTGTCGATGGGATGTGGAAAGGTAATTGTTAACTGAACAAAAATAAATGAATAAATGAACAAATGGATAAATGATTATAACGACTGAGGTGTAAAACAACCAAGCCGAGCGAGGAAGGGGGATGTCAGGAAGAACGTACCCTTGGCTCCAGGGTTTTTATTCGCTTTCTTTAGTGAGTCAGGCGCTTGCGCGTAAATTTTTCATGTGAAATCTGCTTGTGTAGACTAGGGAAATCGCAAATGAGCTTGTGTAGAGCAGAACATGACCAAAGTTTGTAATATGTCATGCAATGTCACAAGGGCGACATTGCGTGACATATTAAACATGCCTTTGATAGTCATACTTTAGTGATTATCATCAATGCTCGGTATTTAGTAAACTTTTTTACTGCTCAAATGTGTGGAGCAATACTTCTCAAAGTAATTTAAATAAGTTACTATCTATTAAGAATTTTGCCTGTAGAATAATAACAAATACTAAGAAGTTTGATCATATCACTCCACAACTTAGGAAATTAAGAACTAAATTAGGATGGCTTTAGCATGTATACAATTTGTCTGCGCATGTCTGTGTTTTGGGCTTGAAATTCATTTGCATATCGAATGCAAGAAATTTTATGTTGACACGGAATATTTGGCAGGCTATCTCGTTCTTCAAAATTATGTTGAACTACCGAAATACTGAGACAACTAAAACATGAGCAGTCTACCTACCGCTAGTGCGCTGTGGATAATTATCCAAACTGAAGGCACTCCAGATGGGAAAATATCACGCGTCAAAGTCAGTAGAAAGTTGTGAGAAGAACCAAAACTCCGCACTTTCGAGTAATATTGTGGGCACTAAATTTATATGTAAGGTACGTTAAGCAGTGGAACCCATTAACAACAAGGTTACTGTGTACATTAGACCCGATAAGGGTATTTTAGACTCCATCGATCGTTGAATAATTAGCCATGTTTACTGGAATCTCGTACTTTTTCGCTCAAAATTCTTGCAATTCACTTTCAAAATTTTACATCTTAGACTGCGCCCCCCAGCAAATTTATTTAGTAATTCGCTTTTTCCACGTTTTTTTCTTGCAAAACTGAGCTTTTTTAGTCCAAACTCGTGGTCCCTACATGTGATCTAAAGCATTTTTGTGAACGTGTTTCCAAGCACGTTGTTTGCATGCAAATTTCAGCGATGAATTTATTGCTCTTTTATAAAGTATAAAACGATGCTTCATACGGCACAAACTGTAAGTCTCACAATGTATAAAAATAGGTCATTAATTTCTAGATAAATGTTGCAGATTATAAAATATAGGCTACCGAATTTAGGTCAATTTTAACAAGGCTTGAACCCGGCTGTAAATATTGCTTGAAATCACATGGAGGGACCAGGAGTTTCCACCAAGAAAGCTCTTTTTTACAAGAACGAAGCATGGAAAAAGCGTATTATTAAATAATTTTGCTGGGGGACGCTGTCACAGAAGTAAAATAATTGCAAGAATTTTGCGCGAAAAAGCTACGAGATTCCAGTAAACATGGCTAATTATTCAACAATCAATGAAGTGCAGAGTACTCTTATTGGGTCCAATTCACAAAGTACCATGTTGGTAATGACATCCATTACTAAATTTACCTTATACATGAATTTGACGCCAACATTATAACTCGAAAGTGCGGAGTTCTGGTTCTTCTCACAACTTTCTACTGACTTTGACGCGTGATATTTTCCCATCTGGAGTGCCTTCAGTTTGGATAATTATCCACAGCGCACTAGCGGTAGGTAGACTGCTCATGTTTTAGTTGTCTCAGTATTTCGGTAGTTCAACATAATTTTGAAGAACGAGATAGCCTGCCAAATATTCCGTGTCAACATAAAATTTCTTGCATTCGATATGCAAATGAATTTCAAGCCCAAAACACAGACATGCGCAGACAAATTGTATACATGCTGGATGGCTTTCAGTAATACAACAGTTATATCTTCGTTTTGCAAGCTTAGTTTTTAAATGTATGATTGGCTGTGCACCAGATCATTTATGTAAGAACATTGTTAAATGATGTGATATTAGTTCGAGGAATGCTAGAAATTCTCAACTGTTGAACATTCCTTTATAGTCGCACAGCCGCTGGACAGAGATCCTTTTATTAGAGACCTTAAGCAACGAAGACGGCAACGAGGACGACGACGGCATAAGACAATGGCCTTAATTACAAAATACAATGAACGCACGTGCAAATGAGCAGAGCTGTAAGGAAATCAACCGTATTCTGCAAAACTACAACGTGAAATGTCCAGATTTCACGCTCTGTAGAGAACGGGAACTTGAGGACGCAAACCAGTTTATTTTCCGTTCGCCCAGAAACTCTGTCTTTCATTTTCTTTCATTCCAAAATTCTGGTCTGAATGGCAATTCAAATTAAATAAGCGAAAAAAATTGCAGTAGATATTGCGCTTGAATACGTTTTGATGTCCCGTTTTCCTTGCCGTCGTCGTCGTGGTTGCTTAAGGTCCCTATTATCGCTTTGTGTCCACGTGGAACAATTTGAAACCAAAGTTAAAATGAAGAAAATCGACCAAAGAATTTAAGCAATTATTCAAGAAAGACATTTTAAGGGAGAGTATGAATTAGTTTAAATTAATTCTTAGTATAATTGTTTTTAGATTTTAAGATTTTTTATATTTTTTAATTATTTACATTTAGCGGGTATTTTAGTTCATTATATATTTCATTTACACATATTTTAGATTATACGCTTGCTAAGCGTATCAAGAATGAAAACAAGTTATTTTTAGATTATATAGTCAATTGAAGAAACGTTGTCGGGTCTAAAAACATAGAAGCTGAGACCGAAATGGTGCATGGGATGTCAATAATTATATTCTGATTTATTCATTTAAGCTGCAACCGATAAAAAATCGAAGCCAAACGGCCCGCCAACCCAGGTCCTGAACACGCTTTTGGCATTTTGCATCGAAGGCAAAGCGTAAATGAATAAATCAGAATATTATTATTGACATCCCAAGCACCATTTCGGTCTCAGCTTCTATGTTCTATGTTTTTAGACCCGACAACGTTTCTTCAATTGACTATATATTTATTATATTGTAATTAGTATTGAAAAGCCCCTAGGGGAATACTAATAAAGTATGTATGTATGCATGTATGTATGTATGTATGTGGCTCACAGCCCTTCGTCGTCGACAAGAAGGAGACGTAGAAACCTCGTAAAATGAAAACAAAAATATCAATTACTTACAAATCTCTCGTTAAAGCAGTCAAAATTCTTCACAAATATGTCTTTGATCATCTCAGGATCACTCACTACGAGAGCTGGCGTGTCCAAGAAGTCCATTGCAAACAGTTTGCCATACTTCTTGTAGTATACATCGTTCAACTTGTGCATTTGTCCTTTTACTTTGATCAAATCCAGTGCATGACCCAAGAGGAATAGTGGCTTCGGTCCTGGCATACCTGGGAAAACCCTCTCAAGCAATCGCCTCTTTCGAGAACCATATCGATAAAAAGCGAAAATAAAAACCAGACCAATAACTAGCGTCCAGGAAAAGCTTGAAAAGAAGTCCAGCAGAGTGGAAAGAGGCTCCATGGGTGATTTTTAGTTACTCGTCAGTTTGTCTTGTTTTTCCACGGGAGCTAGATCTATTTCGTAACTCAGTTTGTATAATCTCTAGTGGTGGACCTTGATATTTCAATCACGTCACATCATGCAATATAACTCATGAGTATTCAATACCAGGATCATGTCACAGTGTTAAATCAAATTCATTCTCAAATTATTAATTATTCATGAGGTAATCAGCCAACCTGGTGTCTCAAATTAGGTCACATGATGAACTTTGAAAACCCGGAAGTACTTTGAAATGATTCCAAAGTCCTTGGACTTTGAAATGATTTCCGATCCAGACATTCCTAGGGTGTTTTATGCTATTCAGCTCTTATCATAAATGTACTTTGGTACGCTTTCTATAGTGACTCTTGGAAATATTAGCCCAGAAAAACACAATTCCTTATCTAACTTTACATTTTATAGCATTAAAGGACTCTGGAAATATTTTCATGGTAACCAGTACCGAGACTCGATCCTAACCACTATATAACTTACTAATTCCTATTGCTTACCACTAAGTCACAAGCTAATTCTTTGGCCAAAACTAATCTCGACTGCGCCTTGGACTGCATGAACATATTGCGCAGTCGACTTTGAAATACCGTCACGTCCCATTGTTGGCCTTTAAACTTTACTTAAAAAAATGTAGGTATTCTAACCGCCAATGCATGGTGCACAAAAGCCTTTAATCGTCACTATTTCTTCGCTTCTAGCATAGTTTCCGTTTCTTCAAAAAGAAGAGGAGTCTCTGCCAGATGGGAACACTGGTTATAGAATATACTTTAGTGGTATAAAGCTACAAATGTTTTTCTAATCCAAAGTTATATGTACATGTGATAATATATGTCGATTTTTTTCCACGAATGACATAACATGCACTTACAAGTCCAATGATTTTTATCGGCTTTTCTATCAATTCGTTAGCAGAATTCCCTTAGAAAGTGTAGCGCTATTGACCTAAACATGTCTTTGCATCACCGTGCTGAGATCTCAAATGCAAGCAGCACTTTCCCATCCACAACGTAGAGTAGGATCAAGTTACGAATGGGATATTTGATGAATAAATGCATGAAAGAATGGGAAAGACATAGACGAAAACATATATAGACACAGGATGGAGTGTTTCAGGATACTATCCTGAGTTGAACTGAATTTGTTAAAGCCCGCCGCACACGGGACAAACTGTGCGAGGAAACTGCCACGCGAGGCACTTTTCTCACCGTGTGCTCTTTTACCTGCTCTATATTTTGCCTCGCGTAGCCAAAGATGTAACGTCTGCGGCGAGAAATCGTCTGAGCTAGCTAAGTGCCTCGCGTAGCAGTTTCCTCACGTGTGCTGCGGGCTTAACAGAAGTAAAGCGCACTGATAACATTTTAATTCTTTTCCAGGAGTACTAATAAAACATAAATGGGAGAATGCAATGACAGTTGATAAAATGTCTTGGGGATTTCGACGTAATGTCGACGTGTTCTCATTCCTGACTATACAAGAACTTATTTACCAGCTGGCATCAACAGTTAGGTACGTTATGAGCGCTTAGTATAGGAAATCGCACGATCTTGAGTACAATTCGGATCGAATTAATAGGTACGAGTAACGTTTTGAAAGTTCTCAAAATAGGACGAGCCTTTGGCAAGTCCTGTTTGACAATTTTCAAAACGTTACGAGTAACTATTAATTCCGAATTGTACGAGATCGTACGATTTTTTATTTATAATACCTATACAAAATTTCTTCGAGGAAAAACGAATGTCTATAGCATGTTTTCATTCAAAAAGTGCAGACTTAAACAAGTAGAAAATATTTCAGGGGGAAAAAACTTCGAAAACAAAATAAAATAAAGTTTATTTGTACTCTGAGCGAATTACAGTTCCTTTAATTTTCATTTCTATAAAGTATTTAGTTTATTGACTGACAGGTTTGTTTAATGAATGAAGACGAGCGAAGAGCCCAAGACACAGCAAAGAATTTGAGTTCATTCACAGAGAAATATGGTCAAATTTGCGTTCTTTAAACATACCCGACATGAAGGTCACCCGAAATACCACAGGGGCCCCAACATCAGCGTTTCCCAATCCTAGTTGGCGAAGCATCTCTACTTTTTCCGTTTACATGACCGAAACATACTCCTAGTGCTAGGATATTCCTACTTGCTATACATTTACTGCATTCTGTTTACTAGGATGGACCTAGTACCCGAAGTGAAGACAAATTTCCATGTAAACAGAATGCAGTAAATGAGTATAGCAGGTAGGATGATCCTAGCTAGTGCCATGTAAACACCCCCTCAGATAATGAGAAAATATAGAGGGAAGGAAAAGAAAAATGAAAAAGAAAGAAAAAAGAAGGAAAAAAGAAAAGAAGGAAAGGAAGGAAGAAAGTGAAGAAGGGAGGGAAAAATTAAGACAAAAAGATGGGTAAAACGGAATTGTAAAATATAAATATTTCGTAAAGACGGGTGCCGCACAATTTGTAATTGAAATCATAACAAAATTCGGAGCCTTCTATTGATCTTTTATCACACTTGATTTTATTTCAAACGTTTATCAATAATGTGGTAATATTATAGCTGCGGTGGCAACATGCTACTGAATGTGGGTCCCACAGCTGATGGTCGTATTATCCCTGTCTTCCAAGAGCGTTTGCTTCAGATGGGAACATGGCTGGGTATCAATGGTGAAGCTATTTACTCTACACGACCCTGGAGGGTACAGAACGACACGTCACGAATATGGTAAAATATATACACCCATTTCACAAAAGGTTGTCGAACGAGAGACTAGACCGAACAGCAGTATGGGTAGATGCAAAAGCTTAAGTAGCAAAATATATATATCTCGACTTGTGTCGAAAACAACCACGTACTACAAAGTGTCGGTATACGACGGATCTATTAAAAGATCTAATTGAATACGTATATTATTTCAAAAACTTAACTCACTTTTGGGGTTTAGTCTTGATTTTAGACATCAAGAAATGAGGTGCGGTGTTGTACAAGGGTAAAGCAAGCTAGATTTGAATGTCGTGTTAATATTCGTGTGGTTTATTGTTTGAAGTAATCGATCTTTACCTATACTCGCGTTTGCTCGGGGCCTGTGGTCCGACAACGTTTATTGAAACAGTTGTATGTGTATATACATTGGATGTGTGTGTTTTCCTACAAAAAAGTATATAAAGAAACGTACCTCAACAACTTAAGTGACATTGTCATTTATTTGTAAATTTAGCAATTGTTTTCTTATCTTGTTCTTCTTGTGGCCACTTCTGGTGTTGAGGTACGTTAATTTATACCTTTTTTCTCGCTGGAAGTAATTTTGATTTTTTTCCTGAACCTCCAAATCCAGTCAAATGGCTCTAGTTTTGAGCTTGGGTTGCCTGTGGTTTTTCATTGTAATTTTTGGCAGAGGCAAAAGAGCACCACCATTGCTTACATTCCGCGCGCGCATTAAGGTGGCTAACGACAGTTTTTCAGAGCGAACCTAGCTAATTTTGAATGGCTTTTACTTCTTATTCAGAACTTTCATTAGATTAGCCGTTTATACAATAAGCTAGGCAAGGACTGAAATTTTCAAGTGGAAAACATGGAAGCTCAATTAACGACCGTGCACAATTAAAGCTACGAGCTAGCGCTCGAGTCTTGGCGGCGATTTCTGTGCCTTTATAGGGACAGAAAATCTCCAACAAAAGTCCCCAACTATCAAAGGCTGTTTGCAACATGAGAACCATTCGCAAAATTGTATGTTCTCAGTAGTTATTTCATAATTCGAATAAAGTTCGATTTCTTGGCATTTCTAAATTGCGGACTATAAAATGCTGTTCTTCAGTCGTTTATAACTTTTCATAGAAGTATTCGTTCTGTTCGATTTACTTATCGAAGGTGTATCTAGAAATATTTCTGTATTGTTAAAAGAGTTAAGGTAAATACAAGGGACTAATGTTTTGAAGGTAAAATTTTACTTTATTTGCCTTAAAAGTTCTACCGTTTTAAAAATGAAAGATGACTTATTTTGCGTACCAAAAATGTCAGAAATCGGTTGCTATTTATACCCGTTAAAAATTTGACCTAAAAATCGAGCCTCCCCCACAGTAAATACCTGCGGGCCACCTTAACCCAGAACGTTGATAACGCATGCAGGTAAGCGACCTTTATACAACTGATTCAAAAAATCGTTTTGAATGATTTTTTGCTGTTGTATTTCGTGATTAAAATACGAAAAATGCAACTCTGAGTCACGTAGCCTGATACCGACAACGTTTATTGAAAAAGGTGTATCGAAATTTGCGGCTCTTTACTCGGTCTCAGATGTCAGACTCAGATCCCCGACCGTCAACGTTTTTTGAAACAGGTATGAAATATAAGGTTGATGAAGTTTTCTTTTCTTGCAAGGTACACAAAGACTGCTGACGCTGTTTACGCCATTGTTCTTGATTGGCCCGCCTCAAATCAGCTGACCCTTCGTGAGCCAATCACATCACAGCACACTGAAGTCACTATGCTGGGTTTTGCTGACAAGTTTGAATGGAAACCATTATCGGAAAAAGGCATAGTTATAAATGTTCCGTCTATCTCGATTGATAAGTTACCTACCAAATGGGCTTGGGTCTTTAAAATGACAAATATATTATAAATACCCTACAATAGTAATAAAACAAAATCCAGAGCAAAAAGAAATAAAATACGTGTTTGGCAATGGTGGGTCGATGGGGTCTTTAAGATGACAAATATATTATAAATACCCTACAATGGAAATAAAACAAAATCCAAAACAAAACAAACAAAAAAAAAATAATACGTGTTTGGCAATGGTGGGTCGATGGGAGGAAGAAAAGGAAGCCAGATGTTACCAGCTGGATTTTGCTTTTGACTGAATTACGAGAAAGCACAATTATTGTAACTCAAAATTCATAACTAATATTCTAATACAGTTGCAACAAACTAGACTTGGTCCGAGATATCAGATTCAAATCTCCGACCGTCAACCGGTTTTTCGAAAATGTGTAGAGATAGTTGGCTTTAAAAGATATCAAGCAGAATATTGGAAGATGATCACTGAGCTCAAGTGCTAGAATTCCTGAAAGCTGATCAAAATTGGGAATGTTGGTATATAGCTATTTCAGAAAAGGCTAACGGGACAAGTGGCAATCGGCGATTGCACGACCGGCGGAAAGAAATTTGGGGCAACAAGAATTGCTTCATTTTCGGTAATCAAATACCCAAGCAGTGCCGGTACCATGCTGTAAAGACCTTATTAGACAAAGTGGTCGATAGGCGATTATATCTCCGCGTCCGATAGCGGTCTAATTGCGTGACTACATTTCCTTTCGTTCGTGCAATCGCCGATCGCAGATTGCCATTCGCCCCATCAACCTTTTTTGAAATAGCTATATACATTCAAGGAAAATTGACCAAAAGTAAACCAGAATATCAGAATCATCCATAGTCAGATGGAGAAAAATGTGAGGTACATTTATTTTCACTTAGTTGACTTGAAAAAACGCTGCAAATTAATAAGAAACAGCTGCTGCAAATTTCTGTTTTTCCAAAAACTGATAGCATCATTTAAATTTAGTTATCTTTTTAATTACTTTTGTGTGCCAATCACTGAACTATGACATACATCACGCACTGAAATAAATTTTCCTTAAAAATCAAATTAATAAAAAAAACCATGAGTAGCTTTCTTGACCACGAGTAGCTTTCTTACTATCTTCTCAACAGCTTGGCACTGTTTGATTGAAAAGTGCGTTGAGGTTGGCATAACTTCTTGGTAATTTTCAATATCATTTTCTTTGAACCTGTTTTCATAGTTATTAGTTGCACTGCACGCTTTATTAAAAATTCAAAACATCTGTCTAATTAAAAAAGTAATACTAACAAGTTTAATAACACGGTGTTAGCAAACTGACAAAATAAAGGCGACTGCCTTTTATGAAGTTTTTAGTCAGAAAGTTATTTAAAGCGCTCTTTTGAAAACACGTCCATCACTTGTAAAGTTTGTGTCATTCAGCTTGGAAGAAACGAGGAATTTAGTTACATTTATTAAGAAAATCACTTGGTAATACCGTAATAATGAACTCGACGACTTCTTCATCGGCCTATCCCTCATGTCTTCATATTCGCACTATTTTTGACAATGTCCCTCACGTTAAAGACACCATAATTTTTTCTTGTATTATCAATGCTATACTAAGTGTCATGGCTACAGCCGGTAACAGCCTAGTACTGGTGACGATTAGAAAGACTTCAGCGCTCCACACAGCTTCGAATTGTGTCCTGTTTGGTCTTGCATTGTCAGATTTGTGTGTTGGTTTGTTCGTTCAACCTTTTTTTGTCGTCTACAAAGCCCATGAATTAAAACTATCACCCCTACAGCCGTCCCTGGATAAGGAATCTCACTTTCAATTCTACTGTACTTTTGGTCTTCTGAATGATGGTTTAGGGTTTTTGTTGTCCATTGTTACAGGCTTCCATCTTGCGTTTGTTTCGTTGGAAAGGTACCTTGCAATAACTCTCCATCTTAGATATGCACAGATTGTGACAAACAAGCGAATCATCAAAGGTAGTGTAGGAATATGGCTGTTTGCGGCCTCACTTGCTTTATGGCTCTTTATAGGACAGGATCAAGACCGACTGAAACAGTTAACTTTTGTCCTTGCGGTTTGCTTCCATTTGATTTTGTTTCTGATCATTTTCTGTAATGTTAAAATCGCTTTAATTCTAAGGCGACATACGAGGGCAATCAACTCCCAGTCTCAAGCACAACAAGTGATGACAGTGGTACATATGAAGAAATTCAAGAGATCTGTAGCCGCTATGGTCTACGTAATAATATTGTACTTATTGTGCTATGTTCCTTATGGAGTCACCATGTTGGTTAAGCTTACAAGACCTCGGTCAAATCCAAGAACTATCCTTCGTTTCGTCAATATCACAATCCCAATTCTCTTCCTTAACTCTACAATCAACCCTTTTATCTATTTCTGGCGTTTTAGAGACATACGGAATTCGGCGTTGTTGCTTGTGCGCAGGTCGTTTTGTGGGGAATTATTGGAAGATAATGTCAACAAAAGGCATTCTTCACGAAGAAAATAAAAGTGTGGACGCGAATCATGGACAGACTTCTGTGTTCCAAATTGTCATAACAACTGGCGTAATTCTCCAATCTACAGTTTCATAAGTTGCCTAAAGATGAAAAAGTACTTTCTGAATACACACGGTCGATTCGAAACGTGACACGCAAGGTAAACTCCGATAATAAAGTATGTATTTTCGATTATTTTCAAGTAGTTAGGGTACAAGAAGCCTTGTTTTGTAATGAAGAAAAGAAACAGGTGCGATAAGAACCTGATCATGTTATCTAAAGGAAAATTGGGACGGGGAAATGATTTAACATTTGAAGTAGACTGAGAAACGTTTTAGCAATATGTTAGTACAACGTTTTGACCAAGAAAATGGAAACCGAGTGTCAAATAACGGGAAGACTTAAAACTTACCGCCGCCCACTGAGTTGCTTCAGTTGGATGAGCGCTGGTCTTCAGTACCGGAAGGTCGGGGTTTGATTCCCGGCCGGACTAACACTCATGGTCTTTAAATAATTGAGGAGGGTGCTGCCTTTGTAATTACATCGGCAAACGGTTAGACCTTCACGCCTTCTCGGATAGGGACGCTAAAGAACTCACACCACTAATCGGGGAGAGTAGCCATGAAGTTGTGTGTGGTATGTCCTACTACACCACAAGTCTCACAGTAAAAAGCTGTCGAAAGCTGTTGTGGTGTCCCTGCATTCATGAGAAGGAAAATCTAAACTAAACTAGTTAGTCAGTTAAAAAGCTTGAGAATCGACTGAATCGACGTTGTGGTATGATACCCAAAATGTGACCAATTTTGACAAAAGTGTTCATGTTTATATTAATTCACATATCATTGCTCTTGACCAGACAAATCATTTTATATTAGTTACGACAACAGTTGACATGGAAACCAAGCCACGCCAAAAAGGTAGTTTTAAAACATTGTGATACCAACTATTGTAGCTTTTAAACCCGGCAAAATAGGTAAGCAAAGGGGTTATATTATATATGAATTAAATTGTGTAATGAACCTAAAATCGCACTGTTATAATTCTTAATTTGAAACAAACTCATCAGCATTTAAGGTGGCTCGACCCAATTTTCAAGTAGAGCTACCAGTCGTCTTTGAGTGAAAACTATTTGTTCATGAGCAGTCTGATAATAAATTAAGTATTGCACCCTTATCAGACAAAGATCAAAGTTTATGATGACGTATGTTATATGGAGATCGGCGCTATTATGGCGACGCCTTAAAAGAATTCCCCTTTTTACACATTCTCGATTTTAATGAGTTCTAGGCTTATTCTTGAAAAATGCTCTTGTAATCTTGTAGTTAACATCATTGCCTTTAGCTCTAGCGAATTAAATCAAATTCTGAGAGAGCGTTTTCGAAATATCATCGATGAGAGATTTTAACTGCAAAAATCGAGCGTAAACAAAACAACTTTTTACATCTCCTGCAATTAAAAAGAAAGTAGCACATCTAAGTTAATTTTTCATCTCAAATTGTTGTAAAGATATCAAATTTGGCTACTGAAAGAGACGAAAGAAATCACATTAATTGATATTGAGAAAAGTGAGTCGAACTTATGTATATGGACATGCTGAATTTGCGTCTGTTGCCCAAATTTCGCTCTATTGTTACATAAACTGCAATACTTAAAGATCCCTTCGATAAATATTGTTTAAAAATTAGTATGGTTTAGTTTAGGTAATAGTTGATATGATATAGCGTTTTCAAATTCATTGAATCACTTTACGGCCGTAAAATATTAGCCTCAAATCAGTATATTTTTCAGCCGGATACAGTGGTCGACAACTCATTGATGCATGATGTAGCTCTTTTGTTTTAGTTTGTCGGGTTTTCATGCATTCCAACACTTGATGCAAATTACGGAACGCTTCATTACCTTCCGAGCACTCTTCCGAAATATGGTAATTGCTAAAACTAAATATACATAAGAATGCCAAAAAGAAAAGAAACTTTTTGTCACACAACTGCAGATGGAAACTCGTCAAAAGCAGAATCATGGGGAGACAAAGTAAAAATAGAACGATGTGCTGACATGCTGCAAAGAAATGTACAGTTAAAAAGTTTCTTTCTAGCGATTACCATATCTCGGAGGAGTGATCGGAAGGTATTGAAACGTTCCGTAATTTGCATCAGGTGCTAGAATGCACGAAAACATGACAAACTAAAACAATGGAGCTACATCGTGCATCAATGAGTTGTCGACCACTGTATCCGGCTGAAAAATATACTGATTTGAGGCTAATATTTTACGGCCGTAAAATGATTCAATGAATTTGAAAACGCCATATCATATCAACTATTACCTAAACTAAACCATACTAATTTTTAAACAATATTTATCGAAGGGATCTTTAAGTATTGCAGTTTATGTAACAATAGAGCGAAATTTGGGCAACAGACGCAAATTCAGCATGTCCATATACATAAGTTCGACTCACTTTTCTCAATATCAATTAATGTGATTTCTTTCGTCTCTTTCAGTAGCCAAATTTGATATCTTTACAACAATTTGAGATGAAAAATTAACTTAGATGTGCCACTTTCTTTTTAATTGCAGGAGATGTAAAAAGTTGTTTTGTTTACGCTCGATTTTTGCAGTTAAAATCTCTCATCGATGATATTTCGAAAACGCTCTCTCAGAATTTGATTTAATTCGCTAGAGCTAAAGGCAATGATGTTAACTACAAGATCACAAGAGCATTTTTCAAGAATAAGCCTAGAACTCATTAAAATCGAGAATGTGTAAAAAGGGGAATTCTTTTAAGGCGTCGCCATAATAGCGCCGATCTCCATATAACATACGTCATCATAAACTTTGATCTTTGTCTGATAAGGGTGCAATACTTAATTTACTATCAGACTGCTCATGAACAAATAGTTTTCACTCAAAGACGACTGGTAGCTCTACTTGAAAATTGGGTCGAGCCACCTTAAGTAGTTACTATAAAGCCCTCAAGTTACTTGATAATATAACATTTGTTTTCTGTGGTTCGTTGCATTAAGATCTTGTCAATCAGCCATCTCACTAAATTTCATGCTAAATGTGTAAATATTTTTTAAAAGGTGAGTGTTGAACTGAAATAACGACAACCAATCAACAATCTTCAGAAAAGTAATCAAAGTATCTTTTGTTGAACAGAGAAAATTTCGGAAATGATCCAAGTGGAATAATTTTTTTTATTTATTTCTGGCGTTTTAGAGACATACGGAATTCGGCGTATTTTGTTCTTTGTTCTCCGTTTAACAACATATCAAATGGGCTGCTTGTTCTGAGATTGGGCTGTAAAACGACACCTTGCTAAAGTGGGAAGATTCGTATTTGAAAGAGAGCCTTTCAAAATCACATCTTGGCCACTCGAGGTGAAATGATCAAAGTTGATCGATACTGGAAAAGCTAAGTAATTATTGTACAATAGTACATATTTCAATTTAATTGACTTTAAAATTATAATTATGCAGTTAAATGTAGTTATTATTTATTCAATAAAAATGTTTTCTCGACGAATAAAGTTGTTGCTTCACTTCGTTGCCGCCAAATACAAATTTCCCGCGAACATTTCCCGCCATTTCTTCCTCTTGACGCGGCCGCACATTCTTGGGGTTTTCACAGAGCTCTAAAAATGCCAACAAATCAGACAATTCACGTTGCCATGTTTTGTGAAAATTCTAAGTCTCGTTTACGGAGCTCTAGCTCTACTTGTAATGGCAATATAAATTTGTATTCTGGGCTTCAAGCTAGAGCTTGTGGTTTTGGTCGGGAAGTTTTTTTTGTGCAAGTCTCACTTTCGTCAAGCAATACGCGAAGAGGATTGCTGTTTTCCCTTACCTGGTCCTTGTTCAAAATCCCTTCGCGATTGCCCGGCTCGATTGTTTCCCGTTTTTGAATCCCTCTGTCCAAACAGGCAAGTCAGCACAAAAATTTGTAACTTCCACATTAGAGAAGCTGACAAGTTACAAGTTGTCACTAGTCATCCGTTATACCAAAATTCCAGAGAAAGAAAGGTAACGTGATATGCATTTTTTTTGCAAACTAAAAAAAAAAAAAGAAAAAAAAAAAAAAAAATAAAAGCGAAAACAAACAAACAAAAAAACAAAAACAAAAAATGAAATACAAAAAAGCAACAACTTATCTACAAATTTGATATGTATATCAGAGATCTGTAAATCAAGTGGAGGACCCTTCAAGCCCACATGAAGGAGCTTTAGAAAAAATAAGAGAACTGGAGCTAGAAAATCAGCGACTCAGATCATTAGTTGAAGACCATCAGAACTCCTCAGAAAAACTCCAACAAGAAAATTTGAAACTCAGGGAAAATTTAATGGTAACTTAATTAGAATATTTATGCTAGTTCATTAAATTCCAAACTAGTGGGGAGGGAGTGGCAATTTCAAATTTAAGGCTGAAAAAGATGTGACCCTCTCCAGCAATGGGATAAAATTTCCTGACCCCGCCCTGTAGTTTAGACTAAAATAGCAAAATATTCCCTTTTTCAAGGACCACTTTTTCATGACCCTTCTTTTTCAGCAGCTCAAAAAGTTATAACCCTACCCCATTCCTCCTTCATCCCCACCCCCGGCTTATTTCTGACAAGTGCCTAATTATGAACTTTATTTAACAGGAAATGAAAGATTTGATAACCTATTCAAAAAATTTCACCGGGCATTCTCCATTCACCACCAAAATGGAGGTGAAGATCTATTTGACCCAGAAAAAATGGAAAAATTCTGCAATAATACAGCTCCTGGTCTATTTAACATTATTTTGACATCGATACTTAATGATGAAAAACTTGAACCATCAAAGGCAAGAACTTGCAAACAGAAAATTAGAGTGGTCTCACTTTTGCACAGTATGAGTTTCTTTAGGAATCAGGTAAACAAAACAAACAAAGCAAAATAGGATGGAATAATTATCAGACTTAAGTCAGCAATTCAGTCATTCTAAACAAGCCTGGGCACTACTAAAGGAACAAAATCTCTTGCTATTTTGATCGATTGGTAGGGCCCAGGTTTATTAGAAAGACTAAGATTTTAGTCACTATTTCTTTTCTTTTAAAAGGAAGTATTCAACAAGTGTTCTTTTTATAGAAAATCAATTCACTTTAAAATACAATGGCCTTCACTTAAAATTGAGTGGGACTAGCTGTGATGCTCTGATGTCTGGAATGCTAATGGAGTTTTCCTGCCATCCAAATACTATCTTAAATTACAGCAAGCAGTTGTCATTGTTAAACAAAAACGAAACCATACAGGCTCTTAAAAATGCCCACGTAAGTGAATTGCAAATAGTTTTACAACATTAGAGTACAAACACAAAAATTGTTCACCATAATTTGCACTTGTGTTTTCTATTGTCTAATTAATGCTAACTAGTTCTACATCTAATCAGTGCAAATGGTGCACATTATGTGTGTTTGTAAGGTAATGTGAATGTATACACATTCACATGCATCCAATGTATATATATACATGTACTTTTTTGAACCAGAACAAATCACTGGTACTGTTGCTTGAAGATGACATACACTTTATACATTGTAAAAAAAGTTCACGAGTCAACAACAAGCACATCAATACACATGTGTACGGCAATGGTAGATCTACCAGAAAACATTGATGGGATTCCAAGACCTCAAGATCCTCAAAGCATCCATAGGAATGTTCGTGTCCAGCTTAAAGATGGGAGTTATGCAAACAGCAAAGGTGGGATTAATGTGGATGACTTGATGAATACTTTTGGGTTAAGGGGGACAATAGCTAATTATTTTACTTCAAGTTTTCTGCAAGTATGTCCACCTGCATATAACGAGCTTGATATGTCAGTTGCTAAAGAGAGCTGCAGGAAGCTCAGGTAAGTATTTTGCATGTGTAACAAATTGAAGATGGTTTCGAGTTGTCTGTCCTCTTACTGACACTCTTTTGACTTAAAATAATGTTCAAAACTCAAGTGGAATTACAAGGGCAGCGAGTGATTTCATTACAAAGTTTTGAACTTTTATGACGTCAAGAAGGTGTCAATAAGAGGACAGACAACTCAAAACTATCTTCAAACTGTTTTTTTCAACAATTATTTGAGATAATCATTTTCAAACCGGGCAAAAGAAGGAGCGCACACTGACATGTGTCAGTAGTGTGTCTGTCCTCTTACTGTCACACTCTAATCAACCAATCAGATTGCAAGATTAGTATCAAGTGTTTTAAAAATACTTATTACTAGCTAGATAATGGCAATCATGGAAATTAAAACCCAGCCTTTTGTTAGGGCCTACACTGGAGAGGACAGACACAACCTTGATCTTCTGAAAACTACTTGGTTGGTGGATGAGTTCGTCCAAGATCTGCACAGTAAACATGACTACTACGACACACTTCAGCACATAACTGCCATTGCTCCTCCTCTTATTGAATACACTAAAGATTTCTTATTAATTCTTGAAGGAGATTGCCGAGGTTAGTGTTTAGCAAATACAAGAGGGAGAGGGAGAGAGATATGGAAGTAGTTGATTTTACATAGAACTTTTATTAAATGTGTCCTTAAAATTATTTATGGATGCATGCATGAGAGGTGTAAGAGAGAAGTGTAAGAGTAGTTGTAGATTGAGTGCTATGTAGACCAAGTACATCCATATCCCAATATACAAATGCTGAGTGTTGGGTATGATGATCGTGACATACCCAAACAGAAATTTGTTTTGCAAATGGATCACAGAATCTATAAAACAAACAAACAAACAAAGATAAAATCATGTCAGCTTGTTGGTCATTGATTTTTAGATGCACCCAAATTAACAAATCACAGCTTGTGTTACAGCATTGTACATGACACTTGCTAATTGTAGTTAACGCAGAACTTTTGCAGTACAATTTGAAAAGTAACCCAAGACCAAAATAATGCAATAAGAAGAAAGAAGGGTGTAATAATATTAATAGTTATAATGAAGAAATGGTCCACACTCAGCATTTACGCCTCATGACTCTTATGCTTCTCTCATGAAGCAGCCTCCTGCATGCATCCATAACTCAATGAACACACAATTGAGTTAACTTTGAATGTTTTTCCATTACTCTTACTTTTTAGTGGGACCCTGCAACTAGCAAGGTCCGTTTCATATGTTTCCTTCAACATCCAGGAGTCTACAGTCTTAATATTCAGGCCATTCTTTGAAAAGCTTTACAAGGCTTTGGTTGGTGAGAACAAAGTACTCCCTAAGCGACCAAAGTCTGAAAACATTTCTTTGTTGATAACATCAGCATTTGGTGGGTGGACGATCATCAGAAATATGGTTATCTGACATTTTGGAAGCTACTGCAAAGATCCACAGTACTTGTCCTTCCTTCACCTTCTTGATGAAGTGATTCCCCTTGTGTTCTATTATTATGTAGTCATCTTCAGAGGTGGTAACTTTGACCAGTGGCTTGATGCTAAGTTTAGGATAGCAATGCAGTTTATTGTTTTCAGAAGAAAGAATTATGACAAGGTAGCCCTATGCCACTTGTCTGACATTCTGCATCATATGCAGAAACCAGCCTTTGCAAATCTAACTACCAACTTTCTGAATGTCCTCACAGAAAAGAAGATTGAAGTTTTCCACTCAAAACTAAGAAGGTAAGAAAATATAGACATTAATATGATGCATTTGCATTTCTACTGTTATTGTGTTATTTATTCCTACTTGTTATAGGACTGTACCTATGTGGGCAAATGCTGAATATATAAGCCAACAAGCTCATGTTCTGAGTGCCCAGCGATTTGTGGACCAGTTCCATGATATTTTTGTCCCCCAGTATCAACGTGGTGAAGGACAAGCAGACCTATCCAGTCACTCTTTTAAAGCTGCAGAGTTTTTGATAGACATGTTTGCCTCTGCTTGGCAAACGATGGGTCAAACAACTAAAATTCCAAAGGGAAGACGAAAATATCAGGTGCCTATTGTTGTTGTTGTTGTTGTTTTTGTCAACCAAAAACTAAACATAGCCAATTCATATTCTTGTATTAGATACTGGAGTTACTAATTTCTTTTTCTTTTTTCTAAGCCCTACTACTTACCAGCATTAGATGCTACAGTTGACCAAAGATGCTTTCCTCTTGGATATGCTTTCAGTGGTGATGTAGAACCAGACCCAATGCTATTCTGTGACCTTCCAACCTGTCAAGCAGATGAGGATTCACAGCCCAATGTTCAGAGACTAACATGTGGCCATTCCTTCCATAAGTGTTGTCTGCTGCCATTAAACTGCCAATGGGGTGACCATCCATATGCAGCAGTAGAACATACCCTGTGCCCTGTTTGCCAGGAGCCTTTGAGAGAAAGAATTGAACAATTAGCATTGACAATGAACAGGTAATTTCAGTGAACACATTTCATGAACCTATCTGACAATTAAGTATCGTATGTTCTAAAACAGATATCTAGCTGGTAATGAGGATGATGACGTCGAGGAAGACAATGAATCTGATGACGATGACGATGATGATGATGATAATGAAGATGATTGTACTACAATCAAAGAGGAACACAGCTTTGAAAAATCTTCATACTTGACCAAGATACTTGAAGCTCGAACAAAAATGGCTTATAGGTTAACATCACTTCCAAGAGCTCTAAATGCACAACCAATTCACAGTAACATTCACTCAAAGCCGAAAGAAGACCAACCCGAGACTCACCAGGATACTAATCATTCCTTACTAATCTGTACTCATCCTGGATGTACAAAAAAGTACAAAACTGAAAGAGGCCTTACCAAACACACTACCACAAAACACAGCCAAGCTTGAAGTCTGCTGACAAGAATCTGTGCTTCATCCAAACTCCTGTAGTTCTTGGTATCTCCCCAGCCAGAGAGCTTCACATGACTGCTTCTGTATATCTACATTTAAACCAAAAATAATCAAAAACAAAAACAAAACAAAACAAAAAAAAACCCCGGTTCTTTTAGGAACCACCAATATTCAAAAGTGATGGTAATCTTTGTTGCTAGTTCCTAACAAACATGTAGAACTTTATAGGAAAATCCTTGCTGGCTTGAATGCTTACATATTGCTTCAGTAACATCTAAAAGCATCTTACTTTTTAACCAAACTATCACCAAATCAGCAATGAATAAGCTTACAGTCTCCTTCAAAGCCCTTTTTAGTCTTCTAGATCTCACCCAAGCGATTTCTCCCAACAAAGGAGACTACTTCTTGAAAATAGGAACTTCATATCTGAAATTGTTTTTAAAAACAATCGTAGATTACCTATATAAATAAGCTCTTTTTGGACTTAGTTTGCAATATTTTTCGACGTAAGAAAGACAAGCTTCGTGTTGTTTTTGACGCTGCTGCGTTACACAATGGTGTGTCTTTGAACAACCAGTCAAACCAAGGCCCAGATCTGTCAAACAGTTTGCTTGGCATACTTCTAAGATTCAGACAAGAACCCATTGCACTAGTTGCTGGCATAGAAGGAATGTTTAACCAAGTCAAGGTGCCCGCTGAAGACGCGGATGCCCTGCGGTTTCTTTGGTGGGAGGATAGTGACTTAGAAAAGCCATCAGAGTTCCAGATGAAGAGCCACATTTTTGGTGCTACAGATTCGCCGAGCTGCGCCAATTACTGCTTAAAGAGAGCTGCTGAGGACAACAGGGGAAACTTCAGTGAAGCGGCTGTAAATACAATCCTGAACGATTTCTATGTTGATGATCTCGTCAAGTCAGTAAAGTAGAAGAAGCAAAATCATTATCAGACGAGGTAACTACGCTGCTTGGAGGTGTTGGGTTTAGGCTGACAAAGTGGATGAGTAATTGCAGAGAGGTACTCGCAGCGATACCTGACTCCGAAAGATCCCAACCAACCCTTGACCTCGATCTCGACGAGCTTCCAGTGCATAGAACCCTTGGTGTACAGTGGGATGTGGAGAAAGATGTGTTTGTGTTCAAGATTAATGAACTTAACAAGCCTTCAACCAAACGTGGGATCCTGTCCACAGTAAGTTCACCTTGAATGCCAAATGTTGCCATTAGAGGGCAGTGCTAAACCGCGAAACGCCGAAACGAAACACCGAAACGAAACAATAACGAAACGAAAAGCGAACAATCATTTTTTAACTGTACGAGATCAAAAATATTGATATAACCTATGTATGGTAAAGCCCCGCCGCACACAGCGAGTTGATTTCCTTTCCAGCAAGATCAAAGCATCCTACTTGATATTTATAAGTTGTCAACACTAGTAATTCTCTTTGAGTTCTTCTTCATCACTGTACAACCGGGAATTATAGGAATATTTACGGCATAGTTGCTCCTTTTTTGGTTTGGCTGGCCTTGAGCCAGCCTCAATCTGTGGACTGCATGGGACTGGGCGTCACGTGTCTATTTCACACAGGAAGCCCACCGTTGTACAAAAATCTTTCTTTCCGTGTGAGTGATGGCTTCCATCGAAGGTATGTAAGAACGGCTCATATCAAATCATATTAGAAGCGTTTACAGCTAAAAAAAGTGTTCTGTTTTTGAGTTATTATAAAAAGAATATAGTCATTTTCCATCTTCTGTGTACAATATTTGTCGATGGGCTGAATTTTTCAAGATATCAAAGGATTCAAATTCTCTTTAGACACAACGATGGAGGACGTGGAGGACAATGATAAAGATATTTGTAGTGTCTTTTTGCGCCAAAACATAATTTATGTTAATTAATTCGTAATGTTTGTACAACGTGGTCGTGTGAAATCACGGAATTTTAGAGTAAAGCAAGAGTATAATGGAAAGTGAGCTTTGTTGATACTTGGAAAGCACATATTCCTAAAATTCCTTGATTTAATGATGTTTGGACCTGTCTGTCGAGACCTGCGAGATTTACTGATCAGGATTCGTGGATATTCAAGAGTTTTCGTGGTACAAAGATTAGCTTGATTGTGTGGAGGCGAGACAGACAAGATTGCTTTGCCATGGATTGGTCAGTAATTTCTGAGAATTTTCTATCTGAGAAAGATCAGGGCTGGACATCTCGGTGAGATTACAAAAATTCATAAAAGGCTTGAAAGATATCTCAAGGATTCTAAGTTTGGTAGTGAAGTTCACTACGAGAAACGTCTGGAGACGCAATGGCGTCGTTATTGCAGTGTCTATCAAGAAATGCTTGAACTTTTATCAGAAGATGAGAGGATAGAGGAGTCGAGTCGACATGAGAGTCAAGTGAAATGTCACGAGGAGTTCCTCGAGTGCATTAAAGAATATTTGCTCGCGGTAGCGAAGCAAACAAACGAAATATTCCCAAGGTCAAGTGATGTAAACAGTCAAGGTTCGATAAGCGAACAACACGGAGAAGTGGACGACGATGTTCAAAGTTCAGTCTCTGGTGATTCAAGCCGTTCTAGAAGGTCTAGAAGAACCCATATGTCTAAAGCTAGCTCGATTGGTCGAGAAGAAGCGAAATTACAGAGGATTCTGTCGTTTGATAAATCAGATGTAAATTATAACCAAATAATGACAAGCATGCAAGCATCACGCGACATGGATGATGTCGAAGTTCGGAGTTCTTTCTCCGATATCTCAAGCCGTTCTACTAGAAGTTCTAGAAGATCCAGTATGTCTAACGCTAGCTTGAGTGTTCGAGAGGAAGCGAAGTTACAGAGAATTTTATCTGAAAAGAGATTAGAGCAGTTAAAGAGGAGCAAGGAAAGGAAATTGAGGCAAAAACGAATCATGCTAGAGAACGAGATAGCTGACGCCGAAGACAGGGCAGAATTAGCGAAAACTAAAGATGAATTTTATGGAAACGATTATGCCGACGAAACCTTAAATTATGTGACTGGTGGTGGCGAAGATACATCTATGAAAAACGACAATGGAGATCCAATTACAAAGCATTCATCCAATGATCAACTCGTGGATACGTTAAACTCGTCTGATGATAAGGACAAACATGTGGATACATCTATGTCAAATTTGTCTGATGATAAGGATAAACATGTGGATATATCTATGTCAAATTTGTCTGATGATAAGGATAAACATGTGGATACATCTATGTGAAATTTGTCTGATGATAAGGATAAACATGTGGAGAGATCTATGTTAAATGTGTCTACTAGCAAGGATCAACAGGTAGATACGTCTGTGTTACATTCTACAATGGATGTTAAGGATACGCGTTCGTCTGATGAAAAGAGTCAACTCATGAATACATTTACGTTGGATAATGACGAGGATAATGTGAATCACAACAATGTGAATGATAACATGCGCTCCTCTAGAGAGAGAATCAACTCGTGGATTCATGTATGTCTCCTCCTGCATCACGCCCTACAGTGAAGAGTGAGGATACGACCTTACCTACCGAAAGGAATCAACTCGTGGATTCATGTATGTCTCATCCTGCATCTTACCCTGCAGTGAAGAGTGAGGATACGAGCTTATCTACAGAAAAGAGTCAACTCATGGATATGTCAACTTTGAATGAAGGTGCATTGGAGAAGATAACTTCGGGGATAGACTCAATAGTAATACGCTCTAGCCTACCCCCCCCCCCCTGGATGTGGTCAAGTTCTCTGGAGATCCGCATGAGTATTACAGATTCAAGTCACGTTTCCATGAAATGGTCGACAGTCAAAACATTTCTGATGCACAGAAGATGTCACGTTTGCTACAATTTCTTGATGGAAAGGCACGAAGGGCAGTGGCTGAATTCGAAGGAGTTCCTGGTGGATTGAAGAGCGCATTAAAGCTGTTGGAACAACGTTTTGGACAACCTCACATAGTAACAAAGTCGTGTGTGGATGCTTTGATCGACGGGCCTAACATTTCAAGTAACAACTACCAAGCGCTTCAAGAGTTTGCAGACCGTTCAAGGACACTGTACGAGACTTTGAAATCAATGAACGCTCTCCATGAAATGAATACATCAAATTTAGCTAGAATGACCAACAAGTTGCCAATTCCACTTCAGATGAAATGGAGAGATGAAGTCCAGCGAGTTAGAGAGAAGGGACAATCCCCTAGTCTTAAGGACTTAGTCAAGTTTATAGAGAGACAAGCTGACGCTGCTAGCGATCCAGTGTTTGGACGACTTGGTGAAGTGTACAAGAGTTTTCAGAAACCTGCAAGGAACAGTCGACGAGCTCAGCAACACCTGACGTTGTCACCGCCTGTAACAAAAGCAACAAGTCTAGTAACTCAAGCTACGACGCAAAATGGACAAGGCTCTTCTAATGACCCCAAGAGTGCGAATGTGTCAGAATCAAGCTGCTATATCTGCGGATCACTTCACAAGATTGAGAGTTGTTCTGAGTTTACAAACAAGACCGTCAGACAAAGATCGCAACTGGCAAGGCAAAAGGGACTTTGTTTGAACTGTTTACGAAAGGGACATTTTGCTGCACAGTGTCAGTCTAAGTTTAGATGTAAGGAATGTCAACAACAGCATCACACCTTGCTGCACAAGTCGACGGAGGAGAAAGACATAAGCAGGAATGGAGATACAGCATCGAGTGCTGGTGGAGCTAAACCTAGTGTGAATGCGATTACCAAGTCGGTTAACACAACAAAATCTGCCGTGGATCAAGTTACCCCCTCTGCAAAGAAAAGGATAGCGTTACAAGTCGTACCAATTCAGATCCTGGGTAAGAACCAGAGATTCATCAGTACTTATGCTCTACTTGACACGGGAAGTGAGGATACCTTCGTCTCAAAGGATATAGCAGACAAGCTTGGAATGCATATCAACAACTACAATGATATATCTGTGTGTACACTTTCTGGTGAGTCAACTGTAAGAGTTGGCCGCGTCGATTTAGAAGTGAAAGCTGCTGATAGTGGATGTAAGGATACTGTAAAGATAAAGGACGTTAAGGTAATAGAAAACCTTAATATTGACACTTCAAAACCAAAGGACCTGTCACAGTGGTCCCACTTGAAGGACATTGTTATTCCAGTTCCAGATGTAGAAGTGGAACAAGTGTTAATGCTCATTGGTGCGAACGTACCAGAAGCTCAAGTTCACATAGAGCATCGTGTAGGAAAGGCAGGACAACCCTATGCCGTGGGTACGTTACTGGGATGGGCCGTGCTCGGACCAGTAGACGGTACAAATCTTTGTAATATGCCAAAGGTGAACGTAAACCATGTAAAGTATGGAGACAATGTAAGCGATCAACAAATGAATCAGTTTCAAAGACTTGAGGACATTGAAATGAACAAGACGTCGAAGCAAGCGATGTCAATTGAAGATAAAGAGTCATTGAAAGTAATGGAAAGTTCTATTCGACTAGTGGATGGCCACTACGAAGTAGGAATGCTGTGGAAGAGCGATGAACCATGGTTACCTGATAACAAGCCGATGGCTAAAGCAAGACTGCAGTCACTCAAGAAAAGACTAAAGAACGACGAGCATGTACATCGAAAGTATAGAGACTTTATGAACAATTTGTTATCTAAAGGATATGCTAGGAAGCTTTCAGCTGAAGAGGTCAGTAAGAGAAGTAACAAAACGTGGTACTTGCCGCACCACGCGGTATTTCATCCCCAGAAGAAAGACAAGCTTCGTGTTGTTTTTGACGCTGCTGCGTTACACAATGGTGTGTCTTTGAACAACCAGTCAAACCAAGGCCCAGATCTGTCAAACAGTTTGCTTGGCATACTTCTAAGATTCAGACAAGAACCCATTGCACTAGTTGCTGACATAGAAGGAATGTTTAACCAAGTCAAGGTGCCCGCTGAAGACGCGGATGCCCTGCGGTTTCTTTGGTGGGAGGATAGTGACTTAGAAAAGCCATCAGAGTTCCAGATGAAGAGCCACATTTTTGGTGCTACAGATTCGCCGAGCTGCGCCAATTACTGCTTAAAGAGAGCTGCTGAGGACAACAGGGGAAACTTCAGTGAAGCGGCTGTAAATACAATCCTGAACGATTTCTATGTTGATGATCTCGTCAAGTCAGTAAAGTAGAAGAAGCAAAATCATTATCAGACGAGGTAACTACGCTGCTTGGAGGTGTTGGGTTTAGGCTGACAAAGTGGATGAGTAATTGCAGAGAGGTACTCGCAGCGATACCTGACTCCGAAAGATCCCAACCAACCCTTGACCTCGATCTCGACGAGCTTCCAGTGCATAGAACCCTTGGTGTACAGTGGGATGTGGAGAAAGATGTGTTTGTGTTCAAGATTAATGAACTTAACAAGCCTTCAACCAAACGTGGGATCCTGTCCACAGTAAGTTCACTGTATGATCCCATTGGGTTTGTTAGCCCTGTGCTGTTGGAAGCAAAGAAGATACTACAGAAACTTTGGAAGCTAAACCTGGATTGGGATGAGCCAATACCTGAGGAAATAGAGCGTAAATGGAGTAAGTGGAAGCATGAGTTAGCAAGTCTATCACAAATCCAAATTCCTAGAGTCTACTTGGTAGCCGAAACTGATGTTGTAGAGACATCTCTTCATCTGTTCGCAGATGCTTCTGAAGAAGGATATGGTATGTGCGCCTACCTAAGATTCGTCCAAGCTAATGGCGTAGCAAAATGTTCGTTCCTAATCGGAAGATCTAGAAGTTCACCCGTGAGACCAATGTCGATACCCAGACTAGAGCTACAAGCTGCTACCCTGTCTGTTAGAATATACAGAGTACTAGTTGACGAACTAACCTGTAAGATTGACAGAACGGTCTTCTGGACTGATTCGCAGACAACACTGCAGTATATCAAGAATACGACCAAGAGATTTCAAGTCTACGTTGCTAATCGTGTAGCAGAGATACGAGAAGTTACCACACCCGAGCAGTGGAAGCACTGTCCTGGACGACTGAACCCCGCGGACGATGCTTCTCGCGGACTTAGTCCCAAGAAATTATCCAGTCAGCATCGTTGGTGGAGGGGACCGAACTTTCTTTGGCAGGAAGAAGAGAGTTGGCCAGACACTAAAGTAGAAGAAATCTGTGACGACGACCCAGAAGTCCGTAAGGAAGCCAAAGTCCATCAAGCTACAACTAAGACAGTTAGTGCCAGCCAAGAATTAAAGACGCTGATAGAACGTTGTAGCAGTTGGATTACTTTACAAAGACGCGTTGCATGGCTAGTACGTTTCTGTCGTTACCTGATGAAGAAGAAAGTATCAAACGTCTGTGAAACAGGCCCATTGACACTCGAAGAACTTATTCAAGCAACTTATGTTATTGTCAAGGTGGTTCAAACAGTTGCCTTTTCTAAAGAAATCTTGTGCATCCAAAGTAAAGGAGAGGTAAAGAGAACAAGCAACATAGCTGACCTTAGACCCACTATGGATGATGGTATATTACGTGTAGGAGGTCGACTTCAACATGATCTTGAACTGTCACTGGATGAAAGGCATCCAATGATTTTACCAAAGAGACATCACCTAAGCAAATTAATTGTTCGCCATTATCACGAAACTACAGCCCATGCTGGAAGAGAAAAGACATTGTGTGAATTGAGGAGGCAATTCTGGATTGTGTCTGGAAGAACCCTAGTCAAAACCGCAATTAGGAGCTGCATTAAGTGTCGTCGAATGAATGCAAGACCTCTAGAACAAGTGATGGCACCCCTCCCAAAGACAAGAGTAGAAGCATATCGCCCACCATTTATCTACACGGGGGGTTGATCTGTTTGGTCCACTTGTTGTAAAGTGGGGCGGCGGAACGGTAAAGAGATGGGGATGTTTGTTTACATGCCTGACAACTCGCGCAGTATACCTTGAAGTAGTGCCATCGTTAGAAGCGGATGACTTTATCATGATTCTACGACAGTTTGTGAGCAGAAGAGGAACCCCCAAAGAAATCTGGTCCGACAGAGGAACCAACTTTGTTGGAGCTAACAGAGAATTACGTGAATCAGTCGCCCAATGGAACGAAGAAAAGATTGAAAAACAACTTCAACAGAAGGGCATCAAGTGGATTTTTCAGCCACCAGCATCACCCCACATGTCCGGGGTATGGGAAAGACTTGTAAAGATTACCAAGAAGCATCTAAAGAGCGTTGCTGGAGACAGATTGCTAAATGACCTTGAACTGAGAACACTATTAGCTGAAGTAGAATTCATTATCAATAATCGACCTATTACTGCTGTGTTGGATGATCCTACAGACCTCACCGCTTTGACGCCCAATCACTTCCTTCTCCAAAGATCGAGCCAACTTCCCCCTGGAGTTTTCATAAAGGAAGACCAGTTCTCACGAAGAAGATGGAGAAAGATACAATTTCTTGTTAACCACTACTGGCGACGTTGGATTCGAGAATATCTACCTAACCTACAGAAAAGATCCAAATGGTTGTCCTCAAAGAGGAACGTAAAGCCCGGAGACCTAGTGCTAGTGGCAGACGATAATGTTGCACGCAACAGATGGCCTTTGGCAAGAGTGAAAGATGTCTAAACCGGAAGGGATGGTAGAGTGCATTCAGCTAATGTCAAGACTGCAAATGGAATTCTACAGCGCCCAATTGCCAAGCTTTGCCTATGGGAAGAAGCCGATTAGAGAGAAGATACAGAACAATGACATTGAACTTTATTGTTGAGTTTAAAAGACATATGTATGTTATTTACAAACGAACTTCAATATTTTCAGCCCGTTTGTGGGGCCGCTATGTAGTGTCTTTTCGCGCCAAAACATAATTTATGTTAATTAATTCGTTATGTTTGTACAACGTGGTCGTGTGAAATCACGGAATTTTAGAGTAAAGCAAGAGTATAACGGAAAGTGAGTTTTGTTGATACTTGGAAAGCACAATATTGATTTGAGTATTTTTCTCTAATAAGATTAGATTGCTCTGACTACAGTGTGAGTCGTAAACCACATGCTGTCGAGTGAGAGTCCTATACAACCAAGTTATAGCTTAGTGAAATCATTTCTTCTAAATTCGATGAATAAAGTCAAAGATTTCCAACATGTGACAGCTCCACAACACACTGAAATAGCTTTTTTTAAGTCCAAGTGGGACTTGCGATAAATATAATTTTTTTTTTCAACTACAATTTGTGGATTTATTATTATTAATTATTTCGACAATTTTGTTTTACACTAAGATGTTTTAATTTTGAGAAGAGCTTTTGGTTGGCTTTAAAGTGATTAGGTAAGCTTTTTGGAGAATTTTTGTTCCCCTAAAGTACGAGTTGAAAAATACGTGCGATTTTTTGGGAGTCAATAGCGTTTTAGAATGGTTCGAGTTAAAAAAAAGTCCTTAAGTGCAATTTGGGGATGCTACCACATATTTAGCAAAATATTCTAATTATGTGAGACCCAAAAAAAAGGGGGGGGGGGGGGGAGTGGTGGGCATGCAGGGTATTTTTTCAACTGGGATTTTGAGGTGGAGCAAAAATGCTTGAAAAAGATTTAGCGATTCACTTCAAAGAAAACCGGAGTGCTTTACAAAATTTCAACATCTTACTTTAAAAGGAAATATGTCAAAATAATTTTGGAAAATTCTCAAACAGTAGTTGAAAAAAATATTGCCTAATGTATACGGTGTAGCCTTATGTGTAAAGTAGACGGAGTGCACTAAATTAGTGAAACAGAAATTAATAGTTAGGAATATAAACAGATGAAATATCCTCTACTAATGTCTATTGGGTCTAATACTAATTTCACAGGCTTAGTGTGATCACTCTCAATTTCATTCTAAAATCCTTATAATATAGTTTCAGACCATAGACTTGACAAATTCATCAGATGAGGGGGACTTAAAAAAAGCTATTTCAGTGTGTTGTGGAGCTGTCACATGTTGGAAATCTTTGACTTTATTCATCGAATTTAGAAGAAATGATTTCACTAAGCTATAACTTGGTTGTATAGGACTCTCACTCGACAGCATGTGGTTTACGACTCACATTGTAGTCAGAGCAATCTAATCTTATTAGAGAAAAATACTCACATCAATATCTTTATCATTGTCCTCCACGTCCTCCATCGTTGTGTCTAAAGAGAATTTGAATCCTTTGACATCTTGAAAAATTCAGCCCATCGACAAATATTGTACACAGAAGATGGAAAATGACTATATTCTTTTTATAATAACTCAAAAACAGAACACTTTTTTTAGCTGTAAACGCTTCTAATATGATTTGATATGAGCCGTTCTTACATACCTTCGATGGAAGCCATCACTCACACGGAAAGAAAGATTTTTGTACAACGGTGGGCTTCCTGTGTGAAATAGACACGTGACGCCCAGTCCCATGCAGTCCACAGATTGAGGCTGGCTCAAGGCCAGCCAATCCAAAAAAGGAGCAACTATGCCGTAAATATTCCTATAATTCCCGGTTGTACAGTGATGAAGAAGAACTCGAAGAGAATTACTAGTGTTGACAACTTATAAATATCAAGTAGGATGCTTTGATCTTGCTGGAAAGGAAATCAACTCGCTGTGTGCGGCGGGGCTTTACCATACATAGGTTATATCAATATTTTTGTTCTTGTACAGTTAAACAATGATTGTTCGCTTTTTGTTTCGGTATTGTTTCGGTATTGTTTCGTTATTGTTTCGTTTTGCGGTTTAGCACTGCCCGCCATTAGAGTCTACCAGTGGAAAAATATTAGTCATCAAGGAAGAGCCATGCTGCTTTGTACTTGACGTGGTCAGCTTTATCACCTTTTATCTAGAGAAGAACAAAGAGTATGTTGATGATTCTAATACATAGTAATAAATATACAGACAAATTGAAATGCTCTTGTGATGATTTTTTATAGAGCAAATAGGTTGGTTGAGCATAAGGGTATCCCTAAGGACGAGATACACATAAAAATTGGTGGAGATGCCGGAGGGGGAAGTTTCAAGATGGCTTTCCAGATAGCTAATGTTGACAAGCCAAACTCTAAAACAAACACAATAATCTTTACCATTTTCAAGGAAAAGACACTTGGGCAAACCTGTGGACTGCTCTACAGCGATATCAAACACAGATAAAGGAGCTTTCCAACAGCTTCTGGCAGTAAGTTAAATACCGGCACTGTTGTAGTGACAGTACAAACTGAAAATAACTACCTCAAATTATGTTTTGTAATACAACAGTGAAAAGAAGATTGTTCCCATCGTGTTTGGTGACTATGAGCTACTTTCAAAGGCCAATCTGACACCACGTCGCCCAACTCAAAACCCAGGCTTTCGGATGACACCGTCGTACGCATTTCATGCAATACGCCGACCGCCAAAATCCCTCTTCCCACACAACATTTTTTCCATTCTTACTAATGCTTAACTCGATGACACCACACTTCCGTCTTGTGTAACCCTTATCTCCAAAGGTATTTAGATTCAAAGTTTCTAATTTAAGGAAAGGAGCTCTTAATCTTTCTCTCAAACTATCCATCAAGTATGATCTTTGGCTACCGTTGCCGAAGAGAATTATTGTTTGTGCACTTGGTTTGTTTGCAGATTTTACAGTGCTCGTAGCGGTTTGAAGTACGATGCACAATTTGGATAAACCACCTTTGTGGTAGTGCTTGTCAATACCTCATCGTGTGGTTTAGCACTGTTGAAATATACGGCCAAATTATCAATAGCATTGCTGGAATTCCTGGTCGCCATATTACAAATGGCATGATAAATGCTTATAGAACATGTGAGGCAGTTATGAGATGTACGGCAATATGATGGCCTGTTTTCAGACACAAAAAATCAACAATTTTCATGCAGTATCTAAGTACGGGTATTCACATCCTTAAGAGCGACCGTCTATAAATAGCGACTTAGGTACCTTGAGGTCAAAAATGAAAACTTTTACCAAAAGATAGGTCCAGGTGAGTAGTCTTCAAAACAGAATGTTTTATTTCGGTTGCAGCCATATTTTAGGAAAAATCTGGGGGTTTTCGATCCCGTGGCTATTTGGCGGCTTTTTTGATGTTTCCGACCCTATACCAAAATACACGTTCTTTTTCATTAAAAATAGGAAACACATCCATTCATCGATATTGATCCTTAAAGCAGGCATACTAAGGAGTACCCTGGTAACTTTTTTTACTGTTTGATCTTCAAAATAGAAGAGTTTGTAGACTTTCCAATAACTTCGTTTTGAGCAAAGTTTTTTTTAGAACTAAACGTTTTGCGGTTTCACAATCAGATATTTTAGTATACCAGGGTTCATTTTTGGAACAGTCTTCTGAGCAAGGAAACGAATACTTGAAAGAAGGCAAGGAAGAGGGTCATAAGTGGATTGCGTTACATGCATACCAACAGGAAGCCCAAATTATGCTGAGGCTACAGGTGTTCGACTAGGTGTACAAAGTTGATACTAGTACCATACTGATCTATTCTTAGTTAGACCCCTCCATCTCCATCCCCTCAGCATAGGTACGAATACCTGCCAGGTTTTGCACATTTACCTCTGAAGTATGTGCATATCCCCTGACCATTTGTATATGTATCATTGTTCCTACTCACCACCTGTCAGCCATTCATCCCATTTTTTCCCCTTCTGTGACAGACATTTATTTCACCACTCATTTATACATTCCTTCACACTTTCCCTCTTAATTTTTAACTCCACCCACTTTTTTTTGGCCTCATGCATGCACTCATTTATTCATTTGTATACCTTTTTACTTGTTGAGGAGACTCGTTTTATTTATTTGTTGGTTTATTGGTCTGTCAGATTGGGCCTTCACTTATTTTATCATTTTATCTTCATTTAACTTATTCCCCCTTTTTGTCCACTATTGTTTTCTCTCCCACACATTACATATATAAACCCTGAATTGGCTTTAATCTCACCACATGAATGATTACACAACTTTACACCTCCACAAGTTATTCCCCCTCCCCCACAATGATACATATACATCCCGGATTGCTTTCAGGCCCACCAACTACATAAATGACCACACATATTTACCTTTTTATTCAATTTAACATTAATTTACACTTTACATTCACAGTTATAATTATACCTATAGTTCTAATTACTCAATTGTTCAATTATGCTTTTCTTTTAGTGGCAAACAACAACACACCTTGACATAAACTTCCTTTCAAACCACCCACAATGATTACCTTCACCATACCCTCATCATCATCATCCACAGACACCATAACAACCACCACACCACCCATCTTCACCAACCATAACACCTCATCCACATCTCACGCATCACACATCACCATAGACCATGAAGAATTCATGGTCTTAACCGAACCCTCATCCCCACAACCACAATCACCCATCTCCACCACACAAATTGACCTACTTCTACGTGATGAGGATGAATTTTTCCATGCCATACCCGATCACATTCTCATCAACACCCACCCAACCACATCCACTACATCCACAACTGAACCCAACACAATCCCACCAACCGCCACAGGGACCCCTTCAACAACACTTCCCCAACACACCAACCCCACCACTGTCCACCAAACCATCACAATCACACCCACAACAAATTCACCATACAGCTCCCCTATCACCCGTACCAATCCACCTTCACTCCTTAGTCTTCCACACCCTCCTGTCCCAAACAAACCACCCCGGGTGGGCCTCCTCCCCACTCCAACACACACAAACACACAACTCCACCAAACACACCGCACACCACTACCCTCAGCCACTGCAACCAACACCTCCACACATTTCCCCATAAGGCCACCACCAACACGGCACTCCTCACCACATGCCTTCACAAACATAAAACCTACAAAACCACTACATTCAACCACGTCACACACAAAACCAAGACATACCCACACCAACACCACACACAATCAAACATGTACCACAAAGACTACCACTAACACAACAACCACCAAGCACCTTTCAGCATCACACTCCACAAACCACAACACATACATTGAACCACAACATTAACCACTTTACAGCACCCTCACCCACCTTTTACAACAAAAAAACATGCACTCAGCCAACACAACACTACTCAATTCGCACATAACTGCAAACAATCCACCCACATCATTAATCCCATCCATCATCCCTCCAGTAACACTTTCACCTTCACATTCACAACAGTGGATGCTGGAATCCAACTCACACACATACTACATGAACACCACAAACAACAACTCAACAACATTTCCTCAAACATTTTAGCCCAATCAAAACTACTGACATCCACCACACAGAACACGGACACAGCACTCACCATCATGACCTTAGCCCAGGAACATTCACTCTAAATCACCCACCTCACATTCTGCAACACCAGAACACCACCACACCAGCAAACACCACAAGAACAGGCCTCGTCCTACACCATACACTACCAGCACACGACATCACGGACATACTACCCCCACAACCACCACTCCCTCACACCACTCCTGTACGCAACTTGTTCACTACCTAGAGTTAAACAGTTTGTATTCTGATATGCAATCTGCCTATCGCCGTAGATACAGCACAGAGACAGCTTTACTACGCGTGTACAACGACATCCTGATGCCTCTGGATGAGGGTTGTGAAGTCATTCTGGTACTTTTGGACTTTTCTTCTGCCTTTGACACTATTAATCACTCAATGCTACTATCTCGTCTTCATGACCGTTTTGGAATTACTGGCACTGCGTTAGAGTGGTTTAAATCGTATCTGTCTTCACGCTCTGTTTCAACTCGTATTGGATCCACTGTTTCTCCTGTCTCTCCGCTGGTTCATGGGGTCCCACAGGGCTCTGTGTTAGGCCCCGTCCTCTTCACACTATATGTTGCTCCTCTGGAAGACGTGATCTATGCACATGGAATCAATTGTATCATGTATGCTGATGACTCTCAGCTCTATACTGTTTTAAAACATCCTCAGTCTGACACGATCCAGAGAATTGAACACTGCGTCAATGATATTAAGATATGGTCCACTCAAAACAATCTGTTTCTTAATGATGGTAAAACTGAGGTTATTCACATTTCCTCAAAATTCCGTTCAGCATCCCTACTCGCTGGTATCAGCGTTGGTGGCTACAGCATTGCTCCTGTCGCCGAAGTACGTAACTTGGGCGTCACCTTTGACAAGAATCTGTGTATGGATACACACGTCACCAACATCTGTAAGAGTGCTTTTCTGGCCATTAGAGATATTGGTCGAATTAGGCATTACCTTGATCAGTCTACGACAGAACGTCTTGTACACGCCTTCGTTTCATCGCGCCTGGATTACTGTAACAGTATTCTTCTTGGTCTTCCTGCCTATCTCATCGACCGGCTGCAGAAAGTACAGAACACCGCCGCAAGGCTCGTCTCCCGATCTAAACGCTCTGACAGTGTTACACCAATTCTTAAGAAATTACACTGGCTCCCTGTTTCTGAAAGAATCGAATTCAAAATCCTCCTTTTAACGTACAAGTGCCTTCATGGACTCGCCCCAAAGTACCTTTCTGACCTTCTCAAGCCGTATAAGCCCAGCCGTTTACTGCGTTCCTCTTCAAAGCTTCTTCTCGAAGAACCAGGTTCAAGAACTTCTACCTTTGGCAAAAGATCCTTTTCACTGGCTGCACCTTCCCTTTGGAACAATCTACCGGACACTGTGAAACATGCTATCTCTCTGGCTTCCTTTAAATCTCAACTGAAAACATTCCTGTTTATCAGGAACGTATAATCAAATGGTATTTCGTTAAACTTCAAGAATCTGTAATTCTATCTGGCCTAATGTAAAGAGCATCGAGACTTTTGTATGATGCCCTTTGAAGAACCATTTATTATTATTATTATTAACCCTTCAACCAACCCACAGCAACGCATACCTTCCCTTTTATCCCTCCCCTCCACATCCCCTAACTATTCTTTTCCACAGGCCCCCACCTACAGGCCCAAAAGGTAGACCCCACCCAACCCAATCCAACACACATTATTAAACCCACAAGCACACTCAGATTTTTAAGACCACCCTGCCACCGTCCCAACAGAAACAAAAACACCCGCAAGAAAACACTACTCACACACATCACCATGGCTGCACACAACAAAGCTATTGTCAATCTTAGCAACACTACCCTAACCCCCTCACAACTCATAGTCCTTCAAAAAGGCCTAAAATTTGTTCCCACACCCTCCCCTCCCTCCAAGAAAAACATCAGACAACACTTTTTTAAATTCAAGAGAAGACTGTACCTTCGTTACCATTTCCGTCACTCATCCAATTCCCCATCCCCTTTCCGCAACCCCAGCACCTGGGACCCACCCATACCTGACAACACAAACCTCCGTATATTCATCAATACACTATGGGATCACCTAAATCCCCTTCTCACCTATTCCAAACACCCACACAGATCCAACCTTTCCCAAAATCACCAACAAGCACTACACCAACTTCAACAACTTCAACACATTATCATTAGACCAGCTGACAAGGGTGGTTCCATAGTACTCTGGCCTGAACACCAATACCTGAAAGAAGCACACAGACAATTATTAGATCCTAAATAGTACACACCAGTTCCCCACAACCCAATTCCGAAACTGATTGGAGACATTACTGCCTACCTTCACTTCCTACATTCAGCCCACATTATTGACACTAACACCTACAATTTTCTAATACCACACTCACCTAGCCGAATCCCTCTTTTCTACATGTTGCCCAAAATTCACAAGCCTAACATCCCTGGTCGCCCCATCATCTCCGGCTGCGATTCCCCCAGAGAAACTATCCATATTTGTCGACCACTACCTTAAAACCCTAGTCCCCTCAATACCTTCCTACATAAGAGACACTAACCATTTCCTGCAAACAATTTTTACTTTACCTACCCCACTTCCTGAAAACACCATCCTTGTCACCATAGATGTTACCTCCCTATACACCAACATACCACATGAAGAGGGAATCGCTGCCTCCCTTAAAGCCCTATCAACCCTACCAAAACACTCCACCCCTCCCCTACATGTCTCCAATCAGTTCCTAACTTTCATTCTCAAACACAATTTTTTCTCATTCAACAACCAATTCTATCTTCAACAACATGGCACAGCCATGGGCACACATATGGCTCCCTCCTACGCTAACATTTTTATGGTCCAACTAGAAACTCAGCTACTCACAAACCCCCCCAACTCCCTCTTACCCCTCCTGTGGAAAAGATACATCGACGACATTTTCATGATATGGCCACACGGACAAACAACACTAGAAAACTTCCTCCAGTACATTAATAATTTTCACCACAGCATCAAATTCCAATATGCCTTCTCAACAACTCACATTAACTTCCTAGACACAAATGTACACCTCACACCTGAACTAACACTCTACACAACCCTGTACACCAAACCAACAGACAGCACACTCCTCCTACACCACTCATCCCACCACCCTGATGCCTGCAAGAGGGGCACCATTCGCAGCCAAGTGCTAAGATACAGATGGCTCACGACCCGTGACGAAGACCTATGCCACCAGTTGGAGAGGCTGTGGATGGTGCTCCTTGCTTGCGGCTACCCTAATCACCTCATTACATCCGCCTTTAAAACCACATTAGAACACACACAAAATGAACTACTCTTCCCACAGGCAGACCCAGACACTACCAATCACAACTCCCAGCCCATCATTCCCTTTACTATCCCATTTCATCCTCAGTTTCTACCCCTGTCATGAATCATACGCTCCCTGTGGTTGCTCATCTCACATGACAAATCCCTGTCCCCTTTTTTTCCCAAGCCACCCATTGTATCCTTTATGGGACATCGCAACATTAAACACACACTTGTACACACACGATTCTCCTCATCCATCCCTCCTCCACACAGTCATCCATGAATAGCATATCATTCATGCAACAGAGAAACACATCACCCCACACACATGCACCACACAATACCAAAATGGACCCTTCAACATGCAAGCCATCCAAAGCAGCCGAAAAACCTTGACAAAGCAGCCAAGCCACCATGAACAAATATACATCTGGAAAACATATACCCAGAGATCCACACCTTTGGCCTCTCCTCCATTTGTTATCCACTGAGAGCACTACCCAACATGAACTCTCACAAGTCCAGTAATCTACAAACACTTATATAAACAGTGTGGGGACACATAGACATAACTTCCTTGGGTTGAACAGAATTAATACATGCTATATACAGAATATATCCTACATCCCAAAATTGTACACTTATGCTACGAACGTCCTACCTGTGCCTAACCAACAAGAGTTAAGTAGAGACTGAGGAATCCTCCGACAATACACGTCCGGCCAACCGTGCTCTGTCCATGGGAAGTCTAATCCTAACAGATACCACTACGTCAACCACGTGAACACTGTAAACACATAGAGAACGTGGACAACAAGCTACGCCAATCTTGAACACTTTCGGCCTGCTAGATCCATTTAACATACCCAACGGGCGATAAAACCACTCAGGCATATTTTAACAGTCTGTTTTGTATAATTAAAGTCTTTTCCTCATCCTCCTTGTCAGTTGTTTTACGAAAGTTTGCAACGCCATTAACAGTTTGCACTTGCTTGTTTATCATACGTCCCGGCCCAGCCCCCGTATCCGTTTACTACACAGGGGTTCCACTAACCTGACTCACTATAACCGCGCATACACTTCATCCAAAAACCTACTTCCCCCCACACCCCATCCAACGCACCTATCCTGCACTACATTACATAGTAGATTCTCCCTATTCGTTTTCAACCCATGCACTTTTTCGAGTCTTTTCCAACAGCTAGTCTTCCCAATATTTCTTTCTATCACTTCAGGGCACAGGAACTCCGCACTCCCCTTTGCTTCACTACACAGGGAATCCATGCACCCCATTGTAATTTCCCTTCCATTTACTACACAGAGACTTTCATTTATCTTTTTCCCACTATACAGGGACTCCACGCACTCGACTCTCCATAAGCCATACACGCAAGTTCACCTGTCCACCCCCCTCCCCTTCCCCCCACCCGACACACCAGAGAGATTCACTATAACACAGGAACTCCAGCCCACCCACACCGGGGTCTCTAGCCACAACTAACACAGGCCACCCAAACATACAACACTTCGGTGACGAAAGACTATTTCCCCCGCCCCCTCCCGCCCTTCATGTTAACGGAGTGCACACATGCTCCCTTCCCTTTCCATGTGCCTGCACTGGATAATAGAAAGCGACTATAGAAGCCAAGGAAGTATTTTTACCATTTTACACTACAACGATCGCCACAACATTTCATTCCCCATCCATCCCATTCACTAACCATTTTTACACTCATCCCCTCCTTTTTTTTCCTTTTTTAACCTTTTCACATCAGTCAACGGGGTGCCCCTGATCGACTCGTGGCACGTAGGGTTAAGACTCTTGGCGCTAAGAGTTATGAAACGTGCTGGTCCCCTTTTCTGACCTCTGCCTTGTAGCTTAACCCCTGATGATCACTGTCTGGCAGAATGAGCGATCTACAGTCCTTTTCCCTATATATTTTTTTCAAATTTCCCGCTCCCCCATGGCACCGCGCGTCACATGAGCTCATGCCAAGCCGCCATTACCGATCCGCTTATCTCTCCACCTCCCCAAGCTGCCCATTACGACTTCAACACGGTTTATTTGTGGACACTAAGGACCGCACTCTGTGCGGTCAATTAATATGTATACATGCATGAAACACCATATATGGCGATCTAGACAATCGTTTCAGAGAGACCTAACAGTAACGTGTTAATCCAGTGTTCAAACATGACTTACATTCAGGTTTCTAACTTCATTGTGTTTGCTAGAAGCCTTTCGCATATATTTCCATAATTTTCTTCAACAAAATCTAGTATATTTCAATACAAGCAAAACTTTGCGTGGGATTCTGTTACGGGTAAATATCTTCACGTTACTAATGTCTTGTGTTGAATTAGTTAATCCACTTGTAACCAACAGTGAATTAATTATATTTTCAACTACATGCTTGCATTCGTTTTTACTAAACTGAGCCTGGTTGTTTTAAAGTATGTTAGTGTTGCCGAAAAATACTTTAACTCTACGTTAGCGCGAGCCCGCTTCGGAAAAACCAGGCCCTGTACTAGCTATTATCATTAATTAACGTGCCGTGATACAAGCGTCGGCTTCACTTTAAGTTTATTGTGCAAGCTCACACCAAATTATTCTTTGAAGGTCATGCTTTGAGTTTTATTATAACATACAGTTCCTTTCTTCGAAATGTGGGATCCACTTTGATTATGAGGATAATAGCTTGTTTTCCCTTCTCATAATACCGATTTCAAAGATCGTTACTGGCTGAAATTCAATAATAATGAAACTCAATTAATAACTTTATGAGTATCACAAGATTGTTGACGTTTAGATATCTGCTAAAGAAGCACCAAATGAATCAGTTGAAAACAGAGACTATAAAAAATAACGTTGTTTCTAAAGAATCTATAAGAACAACAACTTGAAGACTACACTTTATTTAGATGATGATGAAAACAAACGAATAGGACTGATATGAGCATTCATACTTTATTTTATTGCTGCAAAAAAGTACGCTTTCTCTCAGACTCTATCTTTCTTTTCTTCTCCTTGCTTCTATATCATCTTTGAACATCATCAAAGCTAAACAAAGATATTTAGTATTTCATTTCGAAAACTTTAGCCTACCAAAAACTCTTTGATATGCTTTTACGGCATTGTTCTTTGAATTGTTTTCTGCGACATGATTAAGTTTGAATAATTAGATATAGAAGTCCATTAATGAAAAGAATAACGAGGATGTGTTAGCAAACACAATCACCCTAGTGCTAAGCTTGCCTTTATGATTCAGATCAGGGTTTTGACCAATCATCGATGCCTAAATATGATAAATATTCATATTTTGTGAGCCCTTAGTTGTAAATACCAGCAGTCAATACCAATCGTTAGTGTCCAAGATTAAACCATGTTGAAGTCGTAATGGCCTGATTTTCTCCCCACCGCATTTATTACCCATTTACCTTTACCGATCCACGTTTTCATTCATCTCTTCCAAAGGTTTCGTCTTGTTGGTTATTTTTCAAGGATTTTCCTAATCCCCACCCACCCCTCCCCCCTAAGTCTTCCACGCATGACTTGTTATCACTGTTCTTGGTGCTTTTATTACCCTCTTCCCTAACACACTACACGCGACCTATCGTACCTTTTATACAATTATTCGCGGACCTTCCGGCTGCTTTACCCGCTACCCTTTTTTTGCACGTACAAAGCACTTTTAACACTTTATCAGCAGACATGTCTATCATCGATACAAATACTACAATCCCCTTATTACAAATCCCCCTTGTATATGTCCTAAATCACACAAAAGACAATTTCCACACACTCAATTCGATTTTAACCTACATCTCAACCTTCAACACATGTGTACATGCTTCAGTCTTAAATTGCATTATCCTTATTACAAAGATGAATTTGTACTTGTTTCAATTCTTGATTGTAAGAATTTCCACAGCAAATTTTTTTTCAAGTAATTGGTTGATTGACGTAAGAGAATCTTCAATAACTCTTATCTGTCTGGCATATAGCATGCAATCAGTGGAAAACTCATTACTTCCCATTGAAATTGATTATGCAATGTAATAAAATCCTTATTTTATAGATAAGCAGCAGGTGAAGCTCCAAAAACATAGAGGATTGTATACCAGCATCAACAAATACTCAAAGAACATTGTAGCTGAAAATGAAAGTCCCGTAACAGTATTGAAAACTACAATCCAACTCCACCTTTTGCCTTTTGCTTCTGAAGTGATATTGGCCTTATTACTCAATCAAGAGAAAGGCAACATGAATGCAGCAGTTCTGAGAATTCTTGATGATGTGTTAGACAGCAGTGACAAAGAGAAAGAAAAATCATATAGTGGAATGGATGGCGCATCTACAGGTCTAATACATTTGATTGCCCATGCTACTAGTAACACTGACGAAAATGACGCTGCTGATTCTCCAAATGCTGTGTCTAAAAATATCATGCAAGGATTTAACGTGAATATGTTGAAGAACATCATGATCACCGTCCAGGAGAATGAAACTGAGCAAATCCCACCAAGTAATATGATATTGTTCCACTGACCAGAAAAGAGCCCTATTGATGCAGACATTTCTTTTGAATATAAAGTAAAAGTCGTTCAAGATTTTTTAGATATGCATAGTAAATTTTTACCAAAAAATGTCTCTTCTGATTTAGAAGTTTCCCAGATAGGAAAACTGGGCCTTTTGTGAGTTTTGTGGAGGGATCACAGATAACAAATACTGGTTGTAAAGGAGCAGAGACAATCCATCAAATTAGGTTTTCTGTTCGATTTACCTTATATGAGCCAGAGCAAAAGCAAAGCAAAAACAAAACAAAACAAAAACAAAAAACAACAACAAAAAACAACAACACCCACACAAAGGAACTTAAAAAAATAATAAAGCAATAAATATGATATGATATGTTCTGATATGTTTGAATGTGAGTCCACAATTTATATTTAACAGCCCTTCAGAGAAGTGAAACAAAAAAAGGAAGGAAAAATGTGTTCAGCTCTCTTATGTTTGAATCGGAGTCCACAATTTTTATTCCTTTCTCTCTCTTTCTGTGACACAAAACAAGAAATTGCATTATTAAAGAACACAAATTATCATAAGTTCATTCAAAATAGAGAAACAACTGAATAAAATCCAGATTCATTTCAACAACTATGCATCAATGCAGGAGGTACGAAGCTATTTGACACTTTGTTAAATTCAACTACTCAGGAAGCTATAGAAACAGGGCATAATCTGGGCAATACCTGTGCAAGAAGAACTGTCAATTTAAGCTAAAAGAAATGACAGAAAAGGTGTGGACATTTAATCATGCATAAATATAGTTACCTCTGTGATCTCAGTCACAGATATGCTTCTGTTATGCCACAATGGATAAGAGCAGCATTTTTTAATCAGGAACTTCAGAGGCAAAGAATAAATGCTCACATACAGTGACAATGGAAATGTCAGAGTAATGAAAAAAAAATGGAAAATTTACATCTACTGGAATTTATTGTCAATTTAAGCTAAAAGAAATGATAGAAAAGGTGTGGACATTTAATTATGCATAAATATAGTTACCTCTGTGATCTCAGTCACAGATATGCTTCTGTTATGCCACAATGGATAAGAGCAGCATTTTTTAATCAGGAACTTCAGAGGTAAAGAATAATTAAATGCTCACAGATACAGTGACAATGAAAATGTCAGAGTAACGAGAGAGAGAAAAAAAAAGGAAAATTTACATCTACTGGAATTTATTGATCTTAAGTCAAAAATTGATTTTGCAGCAGCATATGATGTAATATTAAGCATTGCCATGGCAGATTATATGAAGCAATTTGTTGTTCTTCAGCCAGATGATTGGCCCTGCCAATTGTACTGTCAACAAATCATCTATGTGTCTTTACAAAAACAGAACTCGCACAGAAGACTGTTATTGCTTTAAATCTACTCATTCTCTTGAAATCATCTCTAATTCCCCATCCAAGTCACAAACTCCTCTTCATCTGCTAAGTTCCAACTGCAAATCCAATTCTGTATGCTGTCTCGAGTATTGGTCCTCTTCAATATTTCGCTGAATAGTAGAAAACACTTTAAATAATTTCTCTCAGTATTTTAGGAATTTTAAGGTTTTCTTTCTTTAATGAACTTAGTTTTCTTATTAATAGTTAAATTTAAACTTTCTTATAATAATTGTTATAGTAGTTGTGGAGTTTGTAAATAGAATTTCTAGTTTGTCAATAAAGTTATTAATTTTTTTAAACACTTTCCTGGAGTTTTATGTTATAAGTAGCGATCAACAGTTAAAAGTATATATGAATATATATAAACTATTGTAACCTTTGGGATTTGTCTGAAGTTAGTTGTGAGAATGAAAGGTCCTGACCTTACATTGGCATTTGCCCTAAATTAATATCAAAATATTACCTTTTTTACAATTTCTTTCGTGGTCCTCACTTTTAAGGGCTCAAGTTATTTCCCCATTTCCCCACCTCCCATTCCCAACTACATTTCTGACAAATCTCCAATATTAATTTGTATTTGTTGACACAGAACGTGGAAACTGCAACTGTTTCTTTTTGGTGACTATGCATTCTTATGTGCACTATATGGTCTTTCTGGGGCAAGTGGTACATAAATCACTACAATTATATTATAAAGGAAAGTTGAACACGTAAGGGTGTCTACATGGACGTTTGCATGACGCATCTTGAATACTAAGTCCTTGTCTCAGTCACCGCTACAAACATCCAGGTAAAACATGCTTCTTTAAATTTTCAGCATATTTCACAGGGTTTATTTCAATCTCAGCATCTATGCTTTGAATGGGTCAATATTTGTGCAATTAGCTACATGTATATCCCTGGCCATACAATCATTATTAGTCAATCGATTAATATTGGAAATTGATGAAAATCGATAATCGAAATGTGTGAGTATCGATTATCATTGATTTCTGATATTAATCAATCGTAATCAAGTGATAATATTGATTAATATCGATTAATTTAATTAGTTTACAATGTATATCATAAAGATTGGTGACAAAGTTAAACAAAGACTTGATTCCCTTTGTGTTTTCTAGGTCGACACTGTTGCCTTTGGTGCTTAATTACTTAATCAGAACTCTGCATACCTTTGTCACAAAGAGGCTGTAGGCCAAAAAGAACACTTAAGGGAATCATCAATGACAACCTCAGGTTCCAAAAAGCTGGATCACTAATGCTCAAGGCAAAGGAATATAATAATGCAATCAGACCACCCCTCTTTAACATACCAGTTACACAAGCAATCTATTCATTCATTTATTGATTGATTGATTGATTGATTGATTTTATTTATTGATTGATTGATTGATTGATTGATTGATTGATTGATTGATTGATTGATTGATTGATTGATTGATTGATTGATTTGTGAACATGTTATAACTTGCACTGACCTTCATAAATGCATTACTACATAGGTATGCCTTCCAGGCTTGCACATTGGTATGGGAGTTTTCAACCTCCTCTTTCTGCTTCTCACACAAGCTCTTCATACCTTAGACATAAAAATGTCTACCATCCTAGCAAAAGAGGATAAGATGCTAAAGTCAGAATTATGATTAAAGCAGCTTCATTTTGTTAATTAGAATTGCAATTGTTTTAGTAATGCTAGGTATGTAAATGCTTTAGGTGGGAAACAGAATTCCGGAAATATATTACTGTCAGAAAAAAATCAGACCAAGACGAGGTGAATGCTTTCCACTTGGTACAGGAAGCTGAAGATTGCTAGGCCACATTGACTTTTATGGCAGTTTATCATGCTGATCAAAAACAAGTTCAAATGATGGCAAATAACGCTGCAGCACTGCGTAGGAAGGTACAGTTGGTACTGTACTAGCTGTTGAGAAAGTTATGAATTTCATTATGCCTTTTTGACTTCACAAAGAAATAATGGGCAAGTGCCTTACAAAGTCTAATGTTAAAGAAGAAAGCTTGAGAGGGTACGATAGAAGATCTGGGACCCCATCCGCAATCTCTGCCATCCGAGGTTTAAGATGTTAATAACACATCTGTCCATGTCTCTGAGATCTCTGCACCTGGCATATCACAAATAGGTCCAGATGCAAGAGTGAATATGCTAAAAAAATTGGAAAATTTCCCATGGTTGATGACCTGTAACTACTGCGCATGCACAATGCACATGCAACAACCTTTTTTGCAATTTTTTGGAAGAGCAAGAATAAACGGAGAGAATAAGCGGCATATGAAAGCTGGCGAGGGTAGTTATTTTAAGTAATACACGTGGTGACGTTATTCAGAGGGGTGCAGCTAGGGTTATTCTAATCTTAAAAAATGCGATAAGGGTGCATTTCTAAAGGTTATGAATTTTATACCTTTTTGACTCAGATATGGGCAAGTGCATTTCCAAGGATATTGGAAACCTGTTGGATAGAAATCTTCCACCCCAACCCGTGCCATCCGAGGTCTCAGATGTTAACAACACCTCTGTCCATGATGTCTCTGAAAGCTCTGCACCTGGCATATCACAAATAGGTCCTGATTCAAGAGTGGATGTGCTCAGGGGTATCTCTGATAGTGACCTTCAAGCTCTACCCCATGAGTATCTACTCATGAAGGTTGAGAGGTCGCTGTCACTGCCCAATAGGTCAGCGGCACAGAATGAACCTTGAGGGCTGCTTTCACTTCGTTAGCATAAAACCAATGCTATCAAAAGAGTTTGGCTTCATGGTATAGCCTTAAGGCCCGGTAAAACGAGCAACTAATTTGTGCAACATTTCGCGTAACATTGTTGCGTTGCAAGTTGCAGAACGATGTTGCTCGTTTTACCACCCACGCGAGCAGCTTTTCACGCAACAAAATCATTTGTTGCAATTTGCAGAGTTTACATAAAATCCGACAATGTGATTGGTCAGAATTCGGTCACGCTACCCAGTCATCAAAACAAAGAGGGCAGCTGCTGTTTTGCTTTTATGCTTGATTGATGAGATTGATGAGGAAGTAAGAAGTAGAACCAAAACAGAGAAGAAAGGAAAGGAGTACTAGAGAGTGGATTCAGTGACGAGAGGAAAGGGGAATTTTTCATCAACTTGTATCAGCTTAATAGCTGATCATTTGAAAAGTTTGTTGCAACCCATCCAATTCTGTCATCATGGTGGTTGTCCGCAATTGTACCATTTCGATCCGGAAGGCTGAAGGTCTTATTAGTCGGGCAGCCATAGGCATGCCCGACTTTAGTTCTACCGTTTGTTCTATGTCTCTGTCGTGTCGAGCTTTGATAGCCAGGCGTTCCTTGTGGGGTCGACCGAGCCCGGCAGGGGAGGTCACAGTCAGATAAAATGTCACGTGTCACGAGTAAAACATAATACCTTTCGTCATTTAAGTTGTCGTAGAAGAAACGTGTTTGCACTAGGTTGTTTCGATAGCTTCAACTAAAAGAACACGACTAAGATGCCGAAGAAACTCTATACTAAGACGCTCACATTACACACAAATGCACACGCCGATCGCGATAGACCCACACCAAAAGATGGCGATGAGCGTACATTTCGAAACGGGTTGTTTCGCGATCACCTGAGCAAACGTTCTAGCAATGATAGCAAGTTCAAATCAGTTCTCACTAGTTCTCACCAGATCGATGATGATCATAGCACAAAAATCACTAATGACAAAACAAATGACACTGACAAAACGAACAATTCTACTGAAATGAATTCCTTAGAAGATGAAGAATCTGTAGATGTCAACAACAACATAACCTACGAGCAAAGCCATGTCGAACTGAGCTTCAAGCCTTCCGCCATATTGGAAAGTACTTATATAAATAACCCACTATATTGTGTAAGCTCAAATTATAATGTGAGTAAATTAGTGCTGGTAAAATTACTCATTATAATGTTATTAATTCGTTGTGTACTACAGTGTAATAACGAAGCGATATCATTTATTGTGTTCATGATCGGTGTCGTAATTTTGATTGTGTACGTTATAAATTCAAGCTTAATCTCTATCAACAGTCTACTTGCATCCTTAGAAAATGATTGTAATATATTTGAAAAAGCTGTACAGCTTTCTGCTGATGTAAATTTAATTCATAATAAAAGTTATTTGTCCAGAAAAGAATGTGTAAGGTCTCGATATGCGAAGTTCCTTGCTTCTCAGTGTGTAATAAACAAGCCCAAAGCTGTACCTCAACGTGATCGAGAACCGAGCAGAATCCCAGTCAAACAACTAACACGAGTAGTAATAGGGGTTAGTTTGGCGCGCCAACTGAGCCGCACCCGTGATCATTGCGGAACGTTCGCGGAAAAAGCGGTCAGCGGTGTTGCGGAATGTGCGCCCACGGTACACACCGCCATTTTGTTTAGCGGTCAGCGGCGCAGCTTCGGGGAGCGCGACCAGGGGTAAAAGAGCGACCGGGGGTGTGAGAGGGGCAGAAACAAAAAGCACGCGTCATGGGGATTACTTTAAGATTTTACAACAGGAAAGGACAGGAAGTGGAAAGGATAAGAATGACGTATGCGTGTTTTAACAAAAAAATTTTATGGTCACGAATGTATATTTTAGGTAATGATTTTGTGAGAAATCAATACCGTTTAAGACTACACGATGATGGAGCCCGCAAATTATACTTGATCTGTTGTGAGTTGGGTTTAAACAATGACGATGACGACGGCGATCGGATAAATGTGATCGAAAAAGTGAAAGTTGGCGCCATAGGAACGTTTAAAGACCAAGAGAAAAAAGAAAAAAAGCATCAGTTAAAGTAAAAAGGTCGGGGGAAAAGGGTCAAGTAATATGAAAAATCAGATGAAAAAAGACGAAAGACTTGAACGTTTGGTGGAAGAGCATCCTGTGTACATTCTTCTTCAAAATTACATTGAATCAAATGGTGATGAAAAAGAATTGCAAGGTTCGACGTTTCAATACATCATTCAGAAAATGAAAGGGAGTTTGGTCTTAAAAGATTGGCATCGTTTCAAGATTGCTTATGATTTTAAAATACCGCAAAATTACCAAAAAGTATGGCGTTTCATTGAAGAGAAAGATTCAGTAGGTTTAGCAGAAAAATTGATCGAATTGGATGTTCTTAAAGACGAGTAGAGAAAAAGCGTTCATTAAGAAAGACGTTAGAAAAAGAGCAACATGGGAGTCAATGTGGTATTTTACGACAAAGAAGGAAATAGATTGTATGCTACTCATTACAGTTACCTTGATTTTGGGTATGTTTTTGGAACCGTATTTTCCTTTACGACTAGAAGAGTACGAAGAAAAATTGGAATTGGAATTGGTAGGAAAAGAAGCACAGCGTTTGTACAGAATAGTGGAGAGCAAAGACTTACAGTGGCGGAGGCAAAATAGAATATCAGAACAATTACGGGAACGTCGAGAAAAGAACATTGTGCGAGTGGTGGTGAGTTAAAAAGACATTGAAACGAAATGATTTTTTAGTTGGAGAAAAAGTTTGAGAACACAACATGCCGTCGTACCGTTGGATGATCAAGTTCACGCGTCAAGGAGAGTGTCCTTTATTTATGATTCCTGTAAAAGAAGGAACTAAATTTGGAACGTTAATTCGAGTCATCAACGACTACGCCTGGTTGTATGATGGGTGTACTCAGCCTTTGGTGGAGTGTTTAGAATTGTCATCTGTGGTGAGCAGCATTCCGGGGTACATCAGCGACAAAGATGAGATTAAAGGACCTACTCAAAAAGATTTGGATGAAGAAATCTACGTGAAATGGTGTCGGAATGGGCGAACACCTTGGTCGTTTGTGATTGTGCCATGGTCTTGGAGTGGAAAAAGTGCGGAGTCTTTGTACCGAAATCCTGTGTACGTGATTGGTGATGTTCCAGCCCGTTCTAAATTCGGAAGGCCCATTAAAAGGCCTTCACGATATCAATAGGACAACTAATGAACCGTAATCTTTTTTATGTAATTAACCACTAATATAGTGTTCTTTGTTCTATGTATGTAAATTGTATATAAAATACTTGTAAAGTTCTAAAAACTTCAGTTAGTCAAGAAGACATCAATAATCACTGTTTGCATGGATACAAGCAGAGGCTAACTCATTTCCTCGAAGGTAAGGGCCCGAAACATTGGTAGCAGAGCAAGGTTTAACCGTTGTACAAGTTACAAGTTCAAGAATATTTAGAAGTCCAGGTTAAATTACAAGTTCAAGCTCAAGTTACAAGTTACAAGTTACAAGTTACAAGTTTAAATTCATATTACAAAGTCAGTCATGGGTTAAAGAATCCAAATTTAAGACATGTCGACCAGCAAAGAAGTAATTTCCTCAATGACGGCGCCTGATATTCGAAATGAACTGGAAGCGAATGGATTATCTACCGCTGGAAACAAGAAGGAATTAGTCCAACGATTGTACTCATTTCGAAAGGGTAAGCAAACGCCTACTTTAGCTACTTCATTTACCTCACCACCGTTAACTTCTAGTCCTGTTCAATTACGAGAAGAAGTGAGGGGTTTAATGGAGAAAGTTAATGAGAGAGAAAAGGAAATAGATCAGAAAATATCAGTACACTTTGAAAAACTAAGTAAACAATTAATGTTATTTGTTGGTTCGCATGTGCAAAACGACGAAGCTGTACACAGCCTTGATGAGGGCGGGAACGATTTACGACCTCCTGAAGATAACAGCTCTCAACAAGTTTCTAGATTAATTCGAAAGTTGAAGATGCATGGAACAAGCATTGAGATGATGTTTGGCGAGATAGAAAAGTTATAGAAAATTCCCGACGCCCACATCGAAATGCACTGTACATTACGTCGTTTAAATACTTTAGAAGAAAATTATGGCAGTACTGTTCAAGAAATTATTGCTTTAATGTCGGACGAAACTGCCGTAGATGAAGAAATTAGAAAGTGGGCCAATTTTCAACAAGAAATTTTACGCATTTCACGAAAAGCGGAAAATTACCTTAAATTAAAACAAGAGAAAGAAAGTCAACATGAATGTAAATCTCAAGGTGACGAGACACGTAAATTTTGTTCCGGAGTGAACCATCTACGTTTACCGAAGTTTACTTTACCGGAGTTTAGCGGTGACATATTAGAATGGGTTCCGTGGTGGGACCAGTTTAAAACATGCATACACGAGAATGACACGCTTAGAGACAGAGAGCATTTTAACTACCTACTGATGTACGTTAAGGGTGCTGCCAAAAGAGCGATAGAATACATCGAGGTCACTAGTGAGAATTACGCGAGAGCGATAGAGGCGTTGTTTATTTATTTATTTTTCTTTTAGACCAATGTTATTGATTAGACCAAATTGTCTTTTGAAAGACAAAATCGTATTCATTGATTAGGCTTAATTGTTTTTAAGCTATATATACTTTTTACCAAAATTTTTAATTTCATATTACATATATATCTATATATTTATTATCTAGCAATATTTATATTTATCTTTTGTTAATTATATATATATATTTTTTTCTTTTGAGGGCCACAAGTTTATCAGCACTTTGTATCTGTCAAGTGCTACCCTCGTAAAATAAAGTTATTACTTACTTACTTACTAAAAGAGATACGGAAGAAAACGTATTGTCGTAGAACACTTAATAGACTCGATATTAAGCATCGAAAAGAAAGACAAGGTCAATGCCCAATCATTACGATACTTGTATGACACAATGGTCAACCGCTATCATACACTAGAATCGTACGAACCTAACTTGAAGCACTGTCATCGCATCATGGTTCCTATACTCCAGTCAAAATTACCGCAAGCAGTCAGACGGAAATGGGAGTACGAGCTTTCCAAAATCGAGAATGAAGAAGACGACAAGAAGATTACCATGGAGTACTTCTTCAACTTCATGAGATCTCATGTTATGTCGGAAGAAGCATCTGAAACGTCTCATGTCAGCACACAACACAGCGTTCTAGAAGAAAGAAGAAATAATACTCAAAGGCCAGGACGAACTCCTACCCGAACTGACAGAATTCCATCTTTGTCAGCAATTGCACTCAACAGTACCTCAAAACGGGAAGATGTCAAACAGAAAAATTCAAGTGGATGTGTATTCTGTGAAAAATCCCATGATTCCTCCAACTGTTACATGATTCAAAGAAAGTCTGTTCCAGAAAGATTACAACTAATAAAAGAGAAGAAGCTGTGCTTTAACTGCTTACATCCAGTTGGACCGAAACACAATAGTGCTACCTGTAAAAGACCAGGATGCCTGATTGAAGGGTGTAACAAGAAACATCACGTGCTGTTACATCGCGTACTTCCTGATAATTCATCTGACCGTAAAGAAGTGCAAGACACGTCATCAAGTGAAATTACTGCTCATTCTGGATTACTCACTGGATCCATAACAGCTCACGTCAACAACCAAGAAAGATTACTGCCTACAGCTCTGGCCAAACTTCACGCTAATGACAAAGAGATCGTTGTCCGTGTTTTAGTGGATTGTGGGAGCGATCATTCTTATATTAGAAACGAAATTGCAGAAGCCTTAAACCTGACGTCGAATGGATTGCCAAAGACCATGACCATTTTCATGCACGGAGGACAGTCAAGATCAACGAAGGTCAAAAACGTTAACTTTCAAATCTCAAATATCCACGATGATAGGAAGAGGATCAACTTATCTGCATGGTCTGTAAGTTCTGTTTGTGCACCTCTTCAACCAATACAAGTCGACTTAAGCAGATATAACCATCTCAAGGGACTTAATCTGGCAGACAAATTCCCAAGAGAAGCCTCAACAATAGACGTATTGATTGGAGCAGATCAATGGAGCCAAATTATGTTAAATGGAATCAGAAAGGGCCCAATGCATACACCATTTGCAATGAATTCCATTTTTGGATGGTTATTGTCAGGCTGTACTGGAAGTACCTCACACGAGGATTCACAGCACCATAAGTCCATAACAAACTGTGCAGTTGTACGATTGGAAGACGATCTTAATGAAAGCACAAACTTCAGCTTGAAGAAGTTCTGGGAGTTAGAATCCATTGGAATTACTGACCAGCAGCAGAAGAAAGAAATCAGCGGCGAAGAAAATGATGCCTTACAACAATTTCACTCAACTATTTCATTTGATGGAGAGAGATACGAAGTTGGATTACCTTGGAAAAGGGATCACCCAGAGTTGGCATCTAATTACCAACAAGCATTAAGAAGGATGTTAAAGGTTGAAAGAGCGTTACATGAAGATGAAAAAAAAGAAGAGATGTATAAAGAAGCAATGCAACAATATTTTAAGGATGGTCACGCTAGAGAAATAACTGAAGAATATCAAAAGATGCATCCAGTTTACTATTTACCTCATCATCCAATCATCCGTGAAGACAAAACAACTACTAAGTGCAGAGTAGTTTTTGATGCTTCGGCAAGAAATCAACAAGGGATCTCACTCAATGATTGTCTTCTACCTGGACCTGCTCTTCAACCAAACTTGGTATCAATTCTTATCCGTTTCCGCTTGCACAGAATAGCTATAATGGCAGATCTCAAAAAAATGTTCTTGCAGATCAAGTTGGCATTGAAAGATCAAAACTGTCACCGTTTTGTATGGAGAGAGAGACCAGATGAAGATCCTAAGGTGTATTGTATGACACGAGTTACGTTTGGAGTAGTGAGTAGCCCCTTTCAAGCAATAGCAACCGTTCAACACCATGCTACAGTAAACAAAGATGAGTTTCCAAAGGCTGCAAAGGAAATAAAAGAAAACATGTATGTTGATGATCTGCTTAGTGGTGAACAAGACATCAACAAGGTTTATGTATTATATCAAGACCTGTATGTGTTGTAATCTAATACTATGACGTAATGCCAACACGTGATTGATATTGATATAAATGATTGTGCAAGTATAGAATGATTAAGTAATAAACATGTGAGCCGAGAGAATGTCTCAACAGTATGCCCTCATGAAGAATGGTGGATTTGAGCTTGTTAAGTGGTATACTAACTCGAAGGAAATGTTAGATCTAATCGAACCAGAAATAAGAGGACCAACTACGCTTGTACCAATAAGTAGAGAAGAAGAATCACTGAAAGCACTTGGCGTGTCCTGGAATACGAAAGACGACACTTTCCTATTTAATCAAGGAGAGAAACTCTCTCAAGCACAAGATGAAGGAACAAAACGAAGTCTAATTAGCCTTGCATCTAAGCTGTTCGATCCACTAGGATTTATTGATCCTTTCACCATACGAGCAAAGATCATGTTTCAACAATTGTGGTCTAAGGAAATCCAATGGGATGAATCTTTGGATGAAGAGATCAACATTGAATGGCAGAAATGGAAAGAAGAATTGAAATCCTTAAAGGAGCTGGAAGTACCAAGATGTTTCTATGCTGAGTTAGACAAAGTGACAGAAGTACAGCTTCATGGGTTCTGTGATGCCAGTACGAAAGCCTATGGCGCCGCAGTGTACATCAGATGTAAAGATAACAAAGACAGTACAAGAACACATCTAGTTATGGCAAAGAGTAAGGTTGCACCGACCAAACGCATATCTCTTCCAAGATTGGAATTGTTGGCAGCATACGTTCTTGCTAAGCTAATGAAGTTTGTTCTGGATTCTCTAACTATAAATGTTCAATATATGATATGCTGGTCTGACAGTCAAGTCGCTCTTGCCTGGATTAGTCAATCAAGTCAAAAGTGGAATGTTTTTGTTGCCAATAGAGTTCAAGAGATACAAGAAATTATACCACCCGAGCAATGGCAATACTGCCCTGGCCAAAGTAATCCTGCGGATTTGCTTACACGGGGAGAATCGCTTTCAAGCCTTATTCATAACAAAACCTGGTGGAATGGCCCAGAATGGCTAGCAGAAAGTCAGAAGAAATGGCCAACAGGAAAAAATCCAGTACCAAGTTTAGAAGATTTACAAGTTCCGCAAAGGAATATGCTTCTTTCTGAAGCCAAGAAGACGGCCACAGCAATGACAAGCGCAGAGTCGTTTCAACTTGAAGATAGATTTGAAACCTGGCAAAAGTTGGTTTGTGTTACCGCATGGATACTTAAATGGTTACGACTACACGGACGACCTAAACTGGGATATCTAACAGCGGATGAAATCAAAGATGCTGAACACACTCTGATAAAGGGAGTACAGAAAAACGCCTTTCCAGACGAAATGAAAGAGCTAAAAGAAGGGAAACAAGTACCAAAAGCAAGTAGAATTGTAAAACTCGACCCAAAGATTAATAGAGATCTTCTAGTTGTGGGTGGTCGATTGCAGTTTGCCTTGATTCCAGAAGAGGCAAAACACCAAGTAATATTACCTCAAAAGAACATTTTGACCGAGAAGTTAGTATTACACTTTCATTGTAAGGCCAACCATGCAGGACCTGAAACAACACTGGGAATTATTCGTCAGAGATTTTGGCCGCTTCAAGGAAGACGAGAAGTGAAACGAATACTGCGCAAGTGTCTAATCTGCAAGCATTGGAGAACTATACCGACACAGCAAAAGATGGCGCCTCTCCCTCTTGAGAGAGTGCAGATCGTGCCACCATTTACCAACATTGGCCTTGATTTCACTGGTCCTTTATACCTCAAAGTGAAAGGAGAAACAACTCTCGCCAAAGCTTATATATGCATATTTGTTTGCGAAGACACGCGAGCTGTTCATCTGGAACTCACAAACAATATGTCAACAGAAGAATTTTTACAAGCATATAAACGCATGGCCAGTCGTCGTGGAGTTCCTAAGGTTATTCGTTCCGATAACCAGACAACGTTTCATAAGGCAGCCAGAGTATTTAAAATATCAAAACAGAAGTCAAAGCTAGAACCCTAAAGAGGTAGCAAGCAGACTGGCAAATGATGATGTTACCTGGAAGTTTATCACTAAAAGGGCAAGCCACCGAGCTGGACACTGGGAGCGAGTATGCCGCCAGATTAAAGAGCCTCTAAGACGAGTACTAGGAAAGGCTCTATTGACCTACACCGAAATGTATACAGTACTGACGAGCATTGAAGCCACAATCAACTCCAGACCTCTGACTTTCATTGGCGATGACATCAAAGATGGCAGAGTAATAACACCAGCACTGCTTGCAATAGGTAGAGATCTTGGCAGCGTACCAGACATACAATTACGAGAAGTCCCACTTAATGAACGTTATTATTATCAGCAGCAGATACAGAGTCATTTTTGGGACCGTTGGATGCGCGAATATTTGCCAAGTCTAACCGTACGAAAGAAGTGGACACAAGAGATTACACCACTCAAAGAAAACGATGTTGTATTGATCACCGATGACAACGTCACTAGAGGAAATTGGAGGCTGGGAAAGGTTGTTCAAACATTTCCAGGAACAGATGGTCTAATCAGAACAGTCAGAATTCAGACGAAACGAGGACTGGTGAACAGACCAGTTCAACGTCTTCATTTATTGGAAGAGTACAAAGTTTCACAGCGTCCAAGTTCCGCTGTCCAAATTCCACAGCATTCAAGTACAAAATCCAATCCCAACAAGAGAAGAAATGGCTCTTCGCCATTGAAGGGGGAGGATGTTCCAGCCCGTTCTAAATTCGGAAGGCCCATTAAAAGGCCTTCACGATATCAATAGGACAACTAATGAACCGTAATCTTTTTTATGTAATTAACCACTAATATAGTGTTCTTTGTTCTATGTATGTAAATTGTATATAAAATACTTGTAAAGTTCTAAAAACTTCAGTTAGTCAAGAAGACATCAATAATCACTGTTTGCATGGATACAAGCAGAGGCTAACTAATTTCCTCGAAGGTAAGGGCCCGAACAGGTGAAGACCATTACGAGCAACATTATGAGTGGGTCGTGTACAGTGGTAGCGCCTCGAGACGTGGACACGAATGACAATCGATGGTGCATGTTGATTCAAAGAAAGACATCAGTAAAACAGCTTAAGTTGATGGTGGGAGGACGAATTGGTGATCAGATTGGAGATGTGTTTTGGTGTGAGGGAAATGAAAAAAGAGTGCAATGTTCGGAGTTGGAAACGGTCAAGTTGATAGGGGAAGAAGAATGTGCTCGAAAAGAACGAATGCAGGGCATGCATTACAAAGTGAATTGTGGAGAGTGTTGTTATGAGATGGTGTCTCGTTTGTATGGGATGTCGTATCGTGTAGGGGTGTTTAATGTGGGAGAACGATTTTATCAAATGTTGGAGTCGACGTTTGAGGATTTGGGTGATCTAAAAATTAAAGGTTCAAATATGGAAGAATCAGAAATGTTGTGCGATGTATAAAGGAGGAGAATGTGAAAGAGTGTGTAGTGTAAAGATGAGTTTGGGGGTGATGGGAGCTCGTCGGTTGAAAATAGAAGACTGTTTGTGTCACTTACCGGTGAAGAAAGTCAAAGACGAAAATGGGGCAATGTACGTGGCTTGTGGCTTGACTCCTCAAGAAAAAGAAAGATTGGGTGACAGCACTCTTCGCCCTTGTTCGTTGTTTTGTTGTGAAGATGATTGGCCCAACTTGTTCGTGTGCCTGAAAGAACAATATCCTGAAGGATTGGATTTTAGAAAGGATTTTCCTTCTTGCCTGCATTGTTTAAAGTGTCGTTTTCGTTTGAACAAAAAGAAAACGGGGATGTTTTACAATTGTCCATTACAACCTTTTGATGTGGACGAACCGTGTGCGTTTTTTGAGTTTGTGTTCCACAAGGCCAAGTCGTCGGAAGAAGAGAACAACAAGTATGGAAAGAAAAGAAGTTGGGAAGAGATGGAAGCGCAGCAAGCCATGATCAAGGAAAAAATGGACAAAAAAGAAAAAAAGTCAAGTTGAACTGTTTCATAATGATTTTTATTAAAGTGTATAAAGTTACATTAAGTTTGAAGTTCATTAAAACTTATTTATAAATGTAAAAGATTTGTTCTTTTTTACAATAGTTTTTTAAATTTTTCCTCACTTTTTTCAGTCGCGGGTCTTGTTTGACTCGAAGTCGAAGTGGAAAGTGTTTTCTTTTCATCTGGAGTAATGGAGGTTGGGTGGGCGTTGATGGTGGTGGTGGAGTGGTGTGTTGTTGATAAGGAGGAGGAGGAGGAGAGTCTGGTGGAGATCCGGGAGGACTGTAATGTTCGTTATTCCAATCTCTTCTAAAAAGGTCTTCTTCTTCTTCCTCCTCCTCATCATCATCCGATTCATCACTGTCTTCCCAGATTGTCTTTAAGGGTCTGGGTGAAGGCGGTGAGGTGGGGCGATATTCCTCATTCTGGTTAGATGATGATGATGATGATGATGATGTTGCAGAGCTTCCTTGCTTGGGAGGATTGAGTGGCTTGACCCCTTGACAGTCACAAGTGTGGAATAAGCATTTACGACCAGTGATAGTGACAATTTCATCCTCCTCCTCGTCATCGTTAGTTAAATCAATAATTTCGACTTTGCGTTCAGTCATGGCTAAAAAGAAAAAAATTCGTTAATGATTGGAGAAGAAAGCGGAAAAAAAGAAAAAAAGACTTACCTGAGGAAAAGCAGTGAAAAAATCTTGATGTATTAGAATTGGAAAGATATCAATAGTAATTTGACCAATGTGTCTGAAGGAAGAATTGTGACTCAAATGGTGATGAATTGCGAATGGTGAGCTTATTTATAGATGTTTGACCAAAAAAAATCCCCTGGGGGTACCCCCCACCCCAAATTAATGTGTATTTTTAAAGAAAAGTAGAGATAGGGGGTACCCCCCTCCCTAGGTTTTGATTAGGGACCCAATTCTTATAAATAGAGGAAGGTTAGTGAGTCTACTCACATTCGCTTCTGGTCTTCAAGTGGTGTAGAAGAAGAAGAAAAAAAAGGTATACATACAAAAGTAATAGAATTAATCAAAAAAAATGTTTAATGTTCTAAAAAGGTTTTATATTTTGGACAGGTGTGTAAAGTGTTTGGTCGTAAAGAAGAAAAAGAGGTAATGAAAAGACGGACAAATTCAGAATTACCAATTGCAGTTTGGGCGAGCAATACCCACACGTTATTTTAATATCCCTAATGTGGTATTGGTACCGAGAAGAAATATATGTCTTAAAAAAAGAGGGCCTGCCGATAGCCGTTGGCAATGTCGCGAATGTATAGTGTGTGTTGCGGGTACTGCGGTTTGTCGACGATGCCGTACTCCAGAAGAAAGACCTTATGAGCTCCATGAGTTTATAAATGTGATCCGTGTACAGGGAGCGGGACTTTTAATGGCGGTTTATCCATCAGCGTTTGGTTTTTTATGTTCCGTGTGTGTGGCTAAAGTTTTGGTTCAATGGGGACCTGGTGCCACGAAGTGTTTGCCGACAAAGCAAGGTGGATATGCTTTAGAAATGGTATTGGCCTTGAACCGATGCAGTTTTCCTCCCGCTTGGACGCGAAAGCGTTTCCGCAATAACGTTTTTTTTGATCGGGATTTTGATAATGGACATCGAAGGAACTATTGGAACGGTGTCATTGAAGAAGCTATAGAGAAGATAGAAAAAGATAATGTTAAAGTTGTGTTTGCTTGTAAATAAAAAATTGGTCTTAATAGCACAAAGGATGTGATAATTTTAAATAAAAACACAACTTTTTTGAGTTTTAAACAAGACATGTTTCGGCTTTCATAAAGCCATCTTCAGTTGATTGAAGTGATTACAAGTTTGACTAAATGTATCTACTATTAATAGAATCTAGTTACATATAAAATTACAACGGTCATTACATAGTTTGAATACTTAAAATATGACATATAAACAAACTAAAAACGAAAGATATATAAACAAATTACATATTGATGGTGGTATTAAAATGCTTAACCTGAGTGTTTAACTCAGGTTTAGAAGCCATAATATGAAGAGCTTCTTTTATTTTAAGTTGATAAGGACTATTTGCTGTATCAATTATTTTAAAACTATCTGATGATGCAGCATTTTTACAATCTATGTTAGAAGACAAATGTTTGAAAATATGAGATTGTTTGTCGGAAAAAAGGTGTTCATTAATTCGTGTGGAAAGATGGCGAACTGTTTCACCTATATATCGAGCGTTACAGCTCGAACAAGAAAATTCATAGACCACACAAGATTTAAGAACATCAGGGATGGGATCTTTAACAGAAAATAAACGATTTATTTTAAATGAGTGAAAGACTAATTTGATATCTAGTTTATCACAAAAACGTTTGGAAAGCTGCCTAACTTTCTTTTGGGCAAAAGATGAATATTTCCCAATGAAAGGAAGTTTGAAATATCTGGTTTCTGAGTTATTAGTAGATTGTGGTTTTTGATTAAGATTGGCATTAGAGTGTTGAGTTGTTTTGTCAAGATAACTTTGAGTTACCTTGTCAATAAGATAAGAAGGAAAGGTATTACGTTTAAGGATGGTTTTGATATCAGTAACGTCTTTTTCAAAACCATCTTTACTGTTGTTAATTTTAAAAGCTCTGTCTATTAATGTGCGTATTAGTCCTACTTTATATGAAAGTGAGGTGAAGCTATTAAAATTAGTAAGCAGACCAGTATACGTTTTCTTACGATGTATAGAAGTTATGCAAGAGTTGTCCATTAGTTTGTTAATTTTGACATCGAGAAAAGAAAGGCAGTTGTTAATTTCTTTTTCTAACGTAAACTTTATATTAGGATGCTGTAAATTAAGATAGTTAAAAAACTTGATTGCTTTGTCTTCATTATCAAAAATGCAAAAAATGTCATCTACATATCTACGATAAAATAAAACTGAATTTGAAAGTTGATAATTTTCAATCCATTTAGATTCATAAAAACCCATAAAGAGATTAGCTAGGACTGGTGCTAGGGGGGATCCCATTGCTACCCCATCTATTTGGTCATATACCATGCCATTGAATAAGAAATGAGTTTGACATGTAGCAAAGGAAAACAATTTTTTGAGGTCAGACTTGCTGATTTTAAGGTTAGCGTTGTGGTTAAAGATTAAGTTGACAGCAATGTCAATGGTTTCTTTGAGAGGTATGTTAGTAAACAGACTTACAACATCAAAAGAAATTAAGAACTTACTTTTATGATTAGAGTTAAGATAATCATTAACAAAAGAGAAAGAATCAGTAGCAACATAATCATTAATCATTAATGGGTTTAAAAGAGTACATAAGTATTTAGCTAGGTTATAATTATAAGTACCGATAGATGAAACTATAGGACGAAGCGGTGGAGGGGAATTAGGTGCATTTTTCATCTTATGTAATTTGGGGACTCCATAAATCCTAGCTGGATGAGAACCCTTAGGATATATTAACGTTTTAAAATAATTGATACAGCAAATAGTCCTTATCAACTTAAAATAAAAGAAGCTCTTCATATTATGGCTTCTAAACCTGAGTTAAACACTCAGGTTAAGCATTTTAATACCACCATCAATATGTAATTTGTTTATATATCTTTCGTTTTTAGTTTGTTTATATGTCATATTTTAAGTATTCAAACTATGTAATGACCGTTGTAATTTTATATGTAACTAGATTCTATTAATAGTAGATACATTTAGTCAAACTTGTAATCACTTCAACAACTGAAGATGGCTTTATGAAAGCCGAAACATGTCTTGTTTAAAACTCAAAAAAGTTGTGTTTTTATTTAAAAATTAAAAAATTGTAAAAAAAAAAAAAAATTGTAAAAAATAAATAAAGACTCATCGATTTTTTTTATTTTTGTAGATGGCGAGAGTGGAAAGAAAAGATGAGGAAGAGGAAAATTGGTTTAATACAGCAGGTGAGGTGGTGGCAATATTTTATATGGATGGATACACCGTAACGTCACGTTTCCGCTGTAAAGAGTTGGGGTGGAAAGTTATTGGTCATCCTCAAGCTTTTAGTTTTTTTTTTATTGGGGGAATTTAAAGACCTTGACAGCCAAAGATCAGTTTGCGGCAACTTATGTGGAGAAGAATTTATTTGACATCCCCTACAACAGTTATTGGCCGGGCATGCTGAAAGGAGAGAGCGTTTTAAAGTTGGTAAAGCATTTGTATGGAGGTAAAGGACGTGTGGCTTACAAAGGTGGACATTACGAGAAAGATATTTTGGATTTTTTGGAAATACCCAGTGTCAATTTAGAAGATTTTGGATGTAAAAAAGTTTACGAGTTACTCCAAAAGTACCCGCACGATCGAGATGAAAGTTGTGGAAGACATCGATTGTCAGGAGTGCATTGTCCTAAAGAAGAAGTCATTCTGTTTGATTGGTGGTTAACTCGTTTTTGCTGGGAACATGGTGTAGTACAAAAAGAAGGGATTGTGAAAAATCCTTACCTCCAATTAGAAGGAACTGATTTTGCTTGGGCTTATTAAAAAAGAAGAAGACAAGATTGGTTTATTTAAAAAAGAGACAAAGACTTTTTTTCCTACCGTTCCATTTCCTCCCATTCTCTTTTTTTGTCAAAAGAGACAATCTGACATTTTTTTTAAAAATAATAAAAGATTTGTATCTTAACACGTCTTACATTTACCTGTTTTCCCTCCATCTTGAAAAAGAGAAAAAAAGCTTCTCATTCCGGACGTCGCCCAAAGGCGTCAAAAAATTCTTCTCATTGCACACCAGTGGCTTCCTGAAAGGTGATGGTGGTGGCGAGCCTTTCTACGGATATCAACTTAAGGAGTCAAAAAATTCTTCATGCTTGTAGTGTGGTTCTTTTTTAAAAAACAAGAAACAGACAAAAACAATTTATGTTTATTTTAAAAAAGTATTGTTTGACTACCTCATAAAAAGCGTCACTCTTGTTAAAACACAAGGGTGACGTTTTTTTTCTTTTTTTTCTTAATATATAGGTGATGTTTCCGATCGTGTTTTGGTTCAGTATTTATCAACCATGGAAGAGGTTCAAGTCAGAGTTGTGAAGACCCGTTAAATGAAGAGATTGCTGAATTGACCGATAGTCAATGGAGTACTTTGTGTCATGCTTCCGATGAAGAAGAAGTTTTGTCTATGAGTGATAACGATTTGTTGGAGAATGTGATGGAATGGGAAAAAGAGGTAAAAAAAGAAGAGGAAGAAGAGGATTCGTTGTTGACACCCCCATACCAAAACCAAACAGTTTGGGCGAGCAATACCCACACGTTATTTTAATATCCCTAATGTGGTATTGGTACCGAGAAGAAATATATGTCTTAAAAAAAGAGGGCCTGCCGATAGCCATTGGCAATGTCGCGAATGTATAGTGTGTGTTGCGGGTACTGCGGTTTGTCGACGATGCTGTACTCCAGAAGAAAGACCTTATGAGCTCCATGAGTTTATAAATGTGATCCGTGTACAGGGAGCGGGACTTTTAATGGGGGTTTATCCATCAGCGTTTGGTTTTTTATGTTCTGTGTGTGTGGCTAAAGTTTTGGTTCAATGGGGACCTGGTGCCACGAAGTGTTTGCCGACAAAGCAAGGTGGATATGCTTTAGAAATGGTATTGGCCTTGAACCGATGCAGTTTTCCTCCCGCTTGGACGCGAAAGCGTTTCCGCAATAACGTTTTTTTTGATCGGGATTTTGATAATGGACGTCAAAGGAACTATTGGAACGGTGTCATTGAAGAAGCTATAGAGAAGATAGAAAAAGATAATGTTAAAGTTGTGTTTGCTTGTAAATAAAAAATTGTAAAAAAAAAAAAAAAATTGTAAAAAATAAATAAAGACTCATCGATTTTTTTTATTTTTGTAGATGGCGAGAGTGGAAAGAAAAGATGAGGAAGAGGAAAATTGGTTTAATACAGCAGGTGAGGTGGTGGCAATATTTGATATGGATGGATACACCGTAACGTCACGTTTCCGCTGTAAAGAGTTGGGGTGGAAAGTTATTGGTCATCCTCAAGCTTTTAGTTTTTTTTTTATTGGGGGAATTTAAAGACCTTGACAGCCAAAGATCAGTTTGCGGCAACTTATGTGGAGAAGAATTTATTTGACATCCCCTACAACAGTTATTGGCCGGGCATGCTGAAAGGAGAGAGCGTTTTAAAGTTGGTAAAGCATTTGTATGGAGGTAAAGGACGTGTGGCTTACAAAGGTGGACATTACGAGAAAGATATTTTGGATTTTTTGGAAATACCCAGTGTCAATTTAGAAGATTTTGGATGTAAAAAAGTTTACGAGTTACTCCAAAAGTACCCGCACGATCGAGATGAAAGTTGTGGAAGACATCGATTGTCAGGAGTGCATTGTCCTAAAGAAGAAGTCATGCTGTTTGATTGGTGGTTAACTCGTTTTTGCTGGGAACATGGTGTAGTACAAAAAGAAGGGATTGTGAAAAATCCTTACCTCCAATTAGAAGGAACTGATTTTGCTTGGGCTTATTAAAAAAGAAGAAGACAAGATTGGTTTATTTAAAAAAGAGACAAAGACTTTTTTTCCTACCGTTCCATTTCCTCCCATTCTCTTTTTTTGTCAAAAGAGACAATCTGACATTTTTTTAAAAAATAATAAAAGATTTGTATCTTAACACGTCTTACATTTACCTGTTTTCCCTCCATCTTGAAAAAGAGAAAAAAAGCTTCTCATTCCGGACGTCGCCCAAAGGCGTCAAAAAATTCTTCTCATTGCACACCAGTGGCTTCCTGAAAGGTGATGGTGGTGGCGAGCCTTTCTACGGATATCAACTTAAGGAGTCGAAAAATTCTCCATGCTTGTAGTGTGGTTCTTTTTTAAAAAACAAGAAACAGACAAAAACAATTTATGTTTATTTTAAAAAAGTATTGTTTGACTACCTCATAAAAAGCGTCACTCTTGTTAAAACACAAGGGTGACGTTTTTTTTCTTTTTTTTCTTAATATATAGGTGATGTTTCCGATCGTGTTTTGGTTCAGTATTTATCAACCATGGAAGAGGTTCAAGTCAGAGTTGTGAAGACCCGTTAAATGAAGAGATTGCTGAATTGACCGATAGTCAATGGAGTACTTTGTGTCATGCTTCCGATGAAGAAGTTTTGTCTATGAGTGATAACGATTTGTTGGAGAATGTGATGGAATGGGAAAAAGAGGTAAAAAAAGAAGAGGTAAAAAAAGAAGAGGTAAAAAAAGAAGAGGAAGAAGAGGATTCGTTGTTGACACCCCCATACCAAAACCAAACAGTTTGGGCGAGCAATACCCACACGTTATTTTAATATCCCTAATGTGGTATTGGTACCGAGAAGAAATATATGTCTTAAAAAAAGAGGGCCTGCCGATAGCCGTTGGCAATGTCGCGAATGTATAGTGTGTGTTGCGGGTACTGCGGTTTGTCGACGATGCCGTACTCCAGAAGAAAGACCTTATGAGCTCCATGAGTTTATAAATGTGATCCGTGTACAGGGAGCGGGACTTTTAATGGGGGTTTATCCATCAGCGTTTGGTTTTTTATGTTCCGTGTGTGTGGCTAAAGTTTTGGTTCAATGGGGACCTGGTGCCACGAAGTGTTTGCCGACAAAGCAAGGTGGATATGCTTTAGAAATGGTATTGGCCTTGAACCGATGCAGTTTTCCTCCCGCTTGGACGCGAAAGCGTTTCCGCAATAACGTGTTTTTTGATCGGGATTTTGATAATGGACGTCGAAGGAACTATTGGAACGGTGTCATTGAAGAAGCTATAGAGAAGATAGAAAAAGATAATGTTAAAGTTGTGTTTGCTTGTAAATAAAAAATTGTAAAAAAAAAAAATTGTAAAAAATAAATAAAGACTCATCGATTTTTTTCATTTTTGTAGATGGCGAGAGTGGAAAGAAAAGATGAGGAAGAGGAAAATTGGTTTAATACAGCAGGTGAGGTGGTGGCAATATTTGATATGGATGGATACACCGTAACGTCACGTTTCCGCTGTAAAGAGTTGGGGTGGAAAGTTATTGGTCATCCTCAAGCTTTTAGTTTTTTTTTTTATTGGGGGAATTTAAAGACCTTGACAGCCAAAGATCAGTTTGCGGCAACTTATGTGGAGAAGAATTTATTTGACATCCCCTACAACAGTTATTGGCCGGGCATGCTGAAAGGAGAGAGCGTTTTAAAGTTGGTAAAGCATTTGTATGGAGGTAAAGGACGTGTGGCTTACAAAGGTGGACATTACGAGAAAGATATTTTGGATTTTTTGGAAATACCCAGTGTCAATTTAGAAGATTTTGGATGTAAAAAAGTTTACGAGTTACTCCAAAAGTACCCGCACGATCGAGATGAAAGTTGTGGAAGACATCGATTGTCAGGAGTGCATTGTCCTAAAGAAGAAGTCATGCTGTTTGATTGGTGGTTAACTCGTTTTTGCTGGGAACATGGTGTAGTACAAAAAGAAGGGATTGTGAAAAATCCTTACCTCCAATTAGAAGGAACTGATTTTGCTTGGGCTTATTAAAAAAGAAGAAGACAAGATTGGTTTATTTAAAAAAGAGACAGACTTTTTTTCCTACCGTTCCATTTCCTCCCATTCTCTTTTTTTGTCAAAAGAGACAATCTGACATTTTTTTAAAAAATAATAAAAGATTTGTATCTTAACACGTCTTACATTTACCTGTTTTCCCTCCATCTTGAAAAAGAGAAAAAAAGCTTCTCATTCCGGACGTCGCCCAAAGGCGTCAAAAAATTCTTCTCATTGCACACCAGTGGCTTCCTGAAAGGTGATGGTGGTGGCGAGCCTTTCTACGGATATCAACTTAAGGAGTCGAAAAATTCTCCATGCTTGTAGTGTGGTTCTTTTTTAAAAAACAAGAAACAGACAAAAACAATTTATGTTTATTTTAAAAAAGTATTGTTTGACTACCTCATAAAAAGCGTCACTCTTGTTAAAACACAAGGTTGACGTTTTTTTTCTTTTTTTTCTTAATATATAGGTGATGTTTCCGATCGTGTTTTGGTTCAGTATTTATCAACCATGGAAGAGGTTCAAGTCAGAGTTGTGAAGACCCGTTAAATGAAGAGATTGCTGAATTGACCGATAGTCAATGGAGTACTTTGTGTCATGCTTCCGATGAAGAAGAAGTTTTGTCTATGAGTGATAACGATTTGTTGGAGAATGTGATGGAATGGGAAAAAGAGGTAAAAAAAGAAGAGGAAGAAGAGGATTCGTTGTTGACACCCCCATACCAAAACCAAACAGTTTGGGCGAGCAATACCCACACGTTATTTTAATATCCCTAATGTGGTATTGGTACCGAGAAGAAATATATGTCTTAAAAAAAGAGGGCCTGCCGATAGCCGTTGGCAATGTCGCGAATGTATAGTGTGTGTTGCGGGTACTGCGGTTTGTCGACGATGCCGTACTCCAGAAGAAAGACCTTATGAGCTCCATGAGTTTATAAATGTGATCCGTGTACAGGGAGCGGGACTTTTAATGGGGGTTTATCCATCAGCGTTTGGTTTTTTATGTTCCGTGTGTGTGGCTAAAGTTTTGGTTCAATGGGGACCTGGTGCCACGAAGTGTTTGCCGACAAAGCAAGGTGGATATGCTTTAGAAATGGTATTGGCCTTGAACCGATGCAGTTTTCCTCCCGCTTGGACGCGAAAGCGTTTCCGCAATAACGTTTTTTTTTATCGGGATTTTGATAATGGACGTCGAAGGAACTATTGGAATGGTGTCATTGAAGAAGCTATAGAGAAGATAGAAAAAGATAATGTTAAAGTTGTGTTTGCTTGTAAATAAAAAATTGTAAAAAAAAAAAAAATTGTAAAAAATAAATAAAGACTCATCGATTTTTTTCATTTTTGTAGATGGCGAGAGTGGAAAGAAAAGATGAGGAAGAGGAAAATTGGTTTAATACAGCAGGTGAGGTGGTGGCAATATTTGATATGGATGGATACACCGTAACGTCACGTTTCCGCTGTAAAGAGTTGGGGTGGAAAGTTATTGGTCATCCTCAAGCTTTTAGTTTTTTTTTTATTGGGGGAATTTAAAGACCTTGACAGCCAAAGATCAGTTTGCGGCAACTTATGTGGAAAAGAATTTATTTGACATCCCCTACAACAGTTATTGGCCGGGCATGCTGAAAGGAGAGAGCGTTTTAAAGTTGGTAAAGCATTTGTATGGAGGTAAAGGACGTGTGGCTTACAAAGGTGGACATTACGAGAAAGATATTTTGGATTTTTTGGAAATACCCAGTGTCAATTTAGAAGATTTTGGATGTAAAAAAGTTTACGAGTTACTCCAAAAGTACCCGCACGATCGAGATGAAAGTTGTGGAAGACATCGATTGTCAGGAGTGCATTGTCCTAAAGAAGAAGTCATGCTGTTTGATTGGTGGTTAACTCGTTTTTGCTGGGAACATGGTGTAGTACAAAAAGAAGGGATTGTGAAAAATCCTTACCTCCAATTAGAAGGAACTGATTTTGCTTGGGCTTATTAAAAAAGAAGAAGACAAGATTGGTTTATTTAAAAAAGAGACAAAGACTTTTTTTCCTACCGTTCCATTTCCTCCCATTCTCTTTTTTTTGTCAAAAGAGACAATCTGACATTTTTTTAAAAAATAATAAAAGATTTGTATCTTAACACGTCTTACATTTACCTGTTTTCCCTCCATCTTGAAAAAGAGAAAAAAAGCTTCTCATTCCGGACGTCGCCCAAAGGCGTCAAAAAATTCTTCTCATTGCACACCAGTGGCTTCCTGAAAGGTGATGGTGGTGGCGAGCCTTTCTACGGATATCAACTTAAGGAGTCGAAAAATTCTTCATGCTTGTAGTGTGGTTCTTTTTTAAAAAACAAGAAACAGACAAAAACAATTTATGTTTATTTTAAAAAAGTATTGTTTGACTACCTCATAAAAAGCGTCACTCTTGTTAAAACACAAGGGTGACATTTTTTTTCTTTTTTTTCTTAATATATAGGTGATGTTTCCGATCGTGTTTTGGTTCAGTATTTATCAACCATGGAAGAGGTTCAAGTCAGAGTTGTGAAGACCCGTTAAATGAAGAGATTGCTGAATTGACCGATAGTCAATGGAGTACTTTGTGTCATGCTTCCGATGAAGAAGAAGTTTTGTCTATGAGTGATAACGATTTGTTGGAGAATGTGATGGAATGGGAAAAAGAGGTAAAAAAAGAAGAGGAAGAAGAGGATTCGTTGTTGACACCCCCATACCAAAACCAAACAGTTTGGGCGAGCAATACCCACACGTTATTTTAATATCCCTAATGTGGTATTGGTACCGAGAAGAAATATATGTCTTAAAAAAAGAGGGCCTGCCGATAGCCGTTGGCAATGTCGCGAATGTATAGTGTGTGTTGCGGGTACTGCGGTTTGTCGACGATGCCGTACTCCAGAAGAAAGACCTTATGAGCTCCATGAGTTTATAAATGTGATCCGTGTACAGGGAGCGGGACTTTTAATGGGGGTTTATCCATCAGCGTTTGGTTTTTTATGTTCCGTGTGTGTGGCTAAAGTTTTGGTTCAATGGGGACCTGGTGCCACGAAGTGTTTGCCGACAAAGCAAGGTGGATATGCTTTAGAAATGGTATTGGCCTTGAACCGATGCAGTTTTCCTCCCGCTTGGACGCGAAAGCGTTTCCGCAATAACGTTTTTTTTGATCGGGATTTTGATAATGGACGTCGAAGGAACTATTGGAACGGTGTCATTGAAGAAGCTATAGAGAAGATAGAAAAAGATAATGTTAAAGTTGTGTTTGCTTGTAAATAAAAAATTGTAAAAAAAAAAAAAAATTGTAAAAAATAAATAAAGACTCATCGATTTTTTTCATTTTTGTAGATGGCGAGAGTGGAAAGAAAAGATGAGGAAGAGGAAAATTGGTTTAATACAGCAGGTGAGGTGGTGGCAATATTTGATATGGATGGATACACCGTAACGTCACGTTTCCGCTGTAAAGAGTTGGGGTGGAAAGTTATTGGTCATCCTCAAGCTTTTAGTTTTTTTTTTTATTGGGGGAATTTAAAGACCTTGACAGCCAAAGATCAGTTTGCGGCAACTTATGTGGAGAAGAATTTATTTGACATCCCCTACAACAGTTATTGGCCGGGCATGCTGAAAGGAGAGAGCGTTTTAAAGTTGGTAAAGCATTTGTATGGAGGTAAAGGACGTGTGGCTTACAAAGGTGGACATTACGAGAAAGATATTTTGGATTTTTTGGAAATACCCAGTGTCAATTTAGAAGATTTTGGATGTAAAAAAGTTTACGAGTTACTCCAAAAGTACCCGCACGATCGAGATGAAAGTTGTGGAAGACATCGATTGTCAGGAGTGCATTGTCCTAAAGAAGAAGTCATGCTGTTTGATTGGTGGTTAACTCGTTTTTGCTGGGAACATGGTGTAGTACAAAAAGAAGGGATTGTGAAAAATCCTTACCTCCAATTAGAAGGAACTGATTTTGCTTGGGCTTATTAAAAAAGAAGAAGACAAGATTGGTTTATTTAAAAAAGAGACAAGACTTTTTTTCCTACCGTTCCATTTCCTCCCATTCTCTTTTTTTTGTCAAAAGAGACAATCTGACATTTTTTTAAAAAATAATAAAAGATTTGTATCTTAACACGTCTTACATTTACCTGTTTTCCCTCCATCTTGAAAAAGAGAAAAAAAGCTTCTCATTCCGGACGTCGCCCAAAGGCGTCAAAAAATTCTTCTCATTGCACACCAGTGGCTTCCTGAAAGGTGATGGTGGTGGCGAGCCTTTCTACGGATATCAACTTAAGGAGTCGAAAAATTCTTCATGCTTGTAGTGTGGTTCTTTTTTAAAAAACAAGAAACAGACAAAAACAATTTATGTTTATTTTAAAAAAGTATTGTTTGACTACCTCATAAAAAGCGTCACTCTTGTTAAAACACAAGGGTGACGTTTTTTTTTCTTTTTTTTCTTAATATATAGGTGATGTTTCCGATCGTGTTTTGGTTCAGTATTTATCAACCATGGAAGAGGTTCAAGTCAGAGTTGTGAAGACCCGTTAAATGAAGAGATTGCTGAATTGACCGATAGTCAATGGAGTACTTTGTGTCATGCTTCCGATGAAGAAGAAGTTTTGTCTATGAGTGATAACGATTTGTTGGAGAATGTGATGGAATGGGAAAAAGAGGTAAAAAAAGAAGAGGAAGAAGAGGATTCGTTGTTGACACCCCCATACCAAAACCAAACAGTTTGGGCGAGCAATACCCACACGTTATTTTAATATCCCTAATGTGGTATTGGTACCGAGAAGAAATATATGTCTTAAAAAAAGAGGGCCTGCCGATAGCCGTTGGCAATGTCGCGAATGTATAGTGTGTGTTGCGGGTACTGCGGTTTGTCGACGATGCCGTACTCCAGAAGAAAGACCTTATGAGCTCCATGAGTTTATAAATGTGATCCGTGTACAGGGAGCGGGACTTTTAATGGGGGTTTATCCATCAGCGTTTGGTTTTTTATGTTCCGTGTGTGTGGCTAAAGTTTTGGTTCAATGGGGACCTGGTGCCACGAAGTGTTTGCCGACAAAGCAAGGTGGATATGCTTTAGAAATGGTATTGGCCTTGAACCGATGCAGTTTTCCTCCCGCTTGGACGCGAAAGCGTTTCCGCAATAACGTTTTTTTTGATCGGGATTTTGATAATGGACGTCGAAGGAACTATTGGAACGGTGTCATTGAAGAAGCTATAGAGAAGATAGAAAAAGATAATGTTAAAGTTGTGTTTGCTTGTAAATAAAAAATTGTAAAAAAAAAACAAATTGTAAAAAATAAATAAAGACTCATCGATTTTTTTTATTTTTGTAGATGGCGAGAGTGGAAAGAAAAGATGAGGAAGAGGAAAATTGGTTTAATACAGCAGGTGAGGTGGTGGCAATATTTGATATGGATGGATACACCGTAACGTCACGTTTCCGCTGTAAAGAGTTGGGGTGGAAAGTTATTGGTCATCCTCAAGCTTTTAGTTTTTTTTTTTATTGGGGGAATTTAAAGACCTTGACAGCCAAAGATCAGTTTGCGGCAACTTATGTGGAGAAGAATTTATTTGACATCCCCTACAACAGTTATTGGCCGGGCATGCTGAAAGGAGAGAGCGTTTTAAAGTTGGTAAAGCATTTGTATGGAGGTAAAGGACGTGTGGCTTACAAAGGTGGACATTACGAGAAAGATATTTTGGATTTTTTGGAAATACCCAGTGTCAATTTAGAAGATTTTGGATGTAAAAAAGTTTACGAGTTACTCCAAAAGTACCCGCACGATCGAGATGAAAGTTGTGGAAGACATCGATTGTCAGGAGTGCATTGTCCTAAAGAAGAAGTCATGCTGTTTGATTGGTGGTTAACTCGTTTTTGCTGGGAACATGGTGTAGTACAAAAAGAAGGGATTGTGAAAAATCCTTACCTCCAATTAGAAGGAACTGATTTTGCTTGGGCTTATTAAAAAAGAAGAAGACAAGATTGGTTTATTTAAAAAAGAGACAAAGACTTTTTTTCCTACCGTTCCATTTCCTCCCATTCTCTTTTTTTGTCAAAAGAGACAATCTGACATTTTTTTAAAAAATAATAAAAGATTTGTATCTTAACACGTCTTACATTTACCTGTTTTCCCTCCATCTTGAAAAAGAGAAAAAAAAGCTTCTCATTCCGGACGTCGCTCAAAGGCGTCAAAAAATTCTTCTCATTGCACACCAGTGGCTTCCTGAAAGGTGATGGTGGTGGCGAGCCTTTCTACGGATATCAACTTAAGGAGTCGAAAAATTCTTCATGCTTGTAGTGTGGTTCTTTTTTAAAAAACAAGAAACAGACAAAAACAATTTATGTTTATTTTAAAAAAGTATTGTTTGACTACCTCATAAAAAGCGTCACTCTTGTTAAAACACAAGGGTGACGTTTTTTTTTCTTTTTTTTCTTAATATATAGGTGATGTTTCCGATCGTGTTTTGGTTCAGTATTTATCAACCATGGAAGAGGTTCAAGTCAGAGTTGTGAAGACCCGTTAAATGAAGAGATTGCTGAATTGACCGATAGTCAATGGAGTACTTTGTGTCATGCTTCCGATGAAGAAGAAGTTTTGTCTATGAGTGATAACGATTTGTTGGAGAATGTGATGGAATGGGAAAAAGAGGTAAAAAAAGAAGAGGAAGAAGAGGATTCGTTGTTGACACCCCCATACCAAAACCAAACAGTTTGGGCGAGCAATACCCACACGTTATTTTAATATCCCTAATGTGGTATTGGTACCGAGAAGAAATATATGTTTTGGTACCGAGAATGGTATTGGTACCGAGAAGAAATATATGTTTTGGTACCGAGAATGTGATGGAATGGGAAAAAGAGGTAAAAAAAGAAGAGGAAGAAGAGGATTCGTTGTTGACACCCCCATACCAAAACCAAACACCGATTCCTTCACTGCGCCTCCGCCCTCTCACTCCTTCACCCCCTCATCGATCTTCTATGGAAATTGAAGAGCAAGAAATCATGACGGATAATGAAATGTTAGGAGAAATAGGCTCTTTTCAGCACATTTTTGACGATTTGTTTGATACGGAAGCTCAAAGAGCCGCCAAGTCCTTGACTTATCAAGATTTGTTTGACACTTTGTTGGAGGGAGAAGAAGAAGAAGAAGAAAGTGGGGAAGACGAAGAAGACGAAGAAGATGTCATTATAGAAGTGATTCAGGAAGGAGGGGGGAGGAAAAAAAAAGGAAAAGATGAGATGAGTCAGGATGATTACTTTGTGATGGAAGTGGTGGAAACCAAAAATTGCCCCAAGTTTAACGCCAAACAAAAGGTTTTTAAAGCTCAAATCAAATTGAAAGCTCGTCAGGATATTGAAGCAGCCGTTCAGGCCGCCGAAAGGGTAATCCGCCAATTGTTGGAGCATGTTTTAAGAGAAATGGAGAGCCGTCAATCTGATCAGATCCGTTTGGTGATTCAAGGACGTGATTTGAGTTACCCCATTGAACTTCCGTTTATGGAAGTGGCCGAATTGACTCCGCCTCGTATTTTGCGGCATTTGGAGTCAGTCCAACAATCCAAGCGAGAATTTTTGTTGGAAGGGGAAATGCAAGTGGTCGTGTATCATGTAGTAAATGTGTCGGGTCGTGGAGTGTGCAAAAGTAAGCGTTTTGAAAACCGAAAGAAAAAATAATCTTTGGCCTGGTTGAAAACTTTAGCCTCACGGAATGAAGCAGTGGTGTGTGGAGACATGTACGAAGCGGTGGCTCATTACTTACACTGGCATGAAAAAGGAATGGCGTACCATCGGCATTTTCAAAAAGAAGCTTTAAGACGACAACGTATTGTGGTGGAGGAAGGCTCCAACGGAATGGGGCAAGGCGAAGGAGGAGGAGCCGGATCCATGATGTTGCTTTTGAATGGATTGAACGAGTACACTCAAAGGGAATATGGAGTGCGGGTGGTGGTGTTAGACTGGAGCCAAGACGATCGTCCATTTTTTATCGGCACCGGAGTGGAAGGCGGTGATGTTTGTTACTTGTACAAAATGGAGAGCGGGTTTCATTTACTTTTGCATCCCGAAAAGATTAAGCATGTGGAATGCCACAAGAAACTATGCCGACGTTGTTGTTTTTTTTTGCTGCGATCCCCGTCGACCACGGAGTGCCCATGTGTGCGACGACGAATCGCTGTCTCAAGTGTTGGGGAGTCAAAACAACCGCAGCATCCGATGTGATGCGTTAAATCCGGAAGAACTGGTTCAAGTAAAACGTTCTGTTGTTCGCATTGGAGATTTTGAGGACGGTGCGTGTTGTTTTCAGGCTATTGTGGTAGCGAATTGGTTAGCGGAATGAAATTCTCGAAAAACTTTATCGCTGCACCGTGAAATGGAATTGGCTCATGAATTGTGTGAACGTTCTGGATTGGTGTGGGGTCCCTGTGGTCAAGCTGAATTAATCTGTTTGCAAGAAATATTGCAAAAGGACGGAGTTCGATTGCATGTGTTTTACCACCATTTAAACTGTGTAGGGTTTGCCGGATCTTGGGAAACGTTTGGTTTGGATGGACCTTCTCGTAATTTGTATTTGTACCATCATGACCACCATTACGATGTGATCACCAGCATGAAAGGATTTTTAAGTAAAAGTTATTATTGCGAGCGATGTGACGTGGGATACCAAAATAAGACCAAGCATCACTGCACCCCGTATTGCGCTTGTTGTCACCAACCGATAAAGGGATGTGGTGAAAATGTGGAGCGATGGGTATCGTGTACCGTGTCTGCTCGTCATTTTAAGTCGGAACAATGTTATCAAAATCACATGCGGGTTATGCAACATCGGGTGCGAGGAAAAACAGAACGATGGAGTGTTTGTCAGCGTTATCGACGATGCGAAAAATGTCAAAAAGTGGTGGATTTGCGCAGCAAACAAGGTTGGCTTCACAACGATCTTTCGCATCATCGATGTGGAGAATTTAAATGTGTCCATTGCCAACAATGGGTAGTCGGACAACATTGGTGTTATGTTCAAGTGATTGCAGATGACGAAAAAGAAGAAGAAGAAGAAGAAGACGAAGACGAAGAAGAAGACGGGGGAGAGGAAAAAGAAGAAAAAGAGAAAGAAGAAGACGGTGGAGGAAATCAAGAAAAAATGACATTTCGTTATATTTATTTTGATTCGAAATCGAGCTCTGGAAGATCCATCATGTAGTGAACAAAGTGGTGGTATTGCTGACCTGTAACGAATGTGCTTCTACCGTAGAGCAATATGAGACGGTGGGGTGTACAGGGATGTGTGGACGAAAACGTCTGTGGGTCTTTAATACTGTGAAGGAATTTATGGACTGGTTGTTGGGAGAACATTTTATATAAACATACAAACTATACGTTTTTGGCTCATAATCTCAAAGGCTACGACTCCTATCCTATTTTGGAAGAATGTGTGGCTCGGGGTATTCTTCCCCAATTGTATCAAACAAGGTGCCAAGGTCATCACCATGACGATACGCGATATTCAGTTCAAAGATTCCCTCTGTTTTATCCCCATGGCTTTACGAAAATTTCCCAGCACGTTTGGGACGTCGGGAGGAGAGAAAGGGTATTTTCCTCATTTTTTTAATACGTTAGAAAATGAGCATGGGTGCGTACCCCGAGTTGAGTGATTATGGGATCGAGTCAATGGAAAAGGACGAAGCTGAAGAATTGCGTGAGTGGCATGCTGAACAGATGGGGAAAACTTTTGATTATCAGAGAGAACTGCTGCATTATTGTGAGCAAGACGTCATTGTGCTGAAACAAGGCGTGCTGACAGCCCGTCGTTTATTTTTAAACGTTACGGGGTTTGATCCTTTTCAGAAATGCATTACTCTGGCTTCGACGTGCATGCGATCTTTTCGCCGAAATTTCATGCCCCCCCAGAGTATTGGAATCTTGCCTCAAGAAGGGTACGAACCGCGTGATGTGCAATCGTGGAAGGCCAAACAATGGTTGTGGCACCTCCAACAGGAAAATTCCAATTTGACATTACAAACATGTTTCAGCCCCGAAGGAGAAGCACGAGTGTTGGGGAGGAAAGTGGACGGGTACGATGCTTCGACGCGTACCGTGTATCAATTCCATGGGTGTTTTTGGCATGCTTGTGTGGAATGTTTCCCCAATGGAGACGTGTATCACCCCAAACTTCGCCAAAAAGATGAAAGACATTCGTCACGCTTCGGAACAACGTACGCGTTTTTTGGAACGGCAAGGCTATCGAGTGGTCATTCAATGGGAACACGAATGGGATCGACAGGGTGCGACGGTAGAAGTCCCACGCTGGATTGCCCACCAAAAACCTTTGAATGTGCGAGACGGGTTGTATGGGGGGCGGACGAACGCCTTGCGTCTTCATTACCGTTGCGAACCGGAAGAATGGATTGAGTACGTGGATTTTACTTCCCTGTACCCTTCGGTCATGTTGCGGGGAGGACAATATCCAGTAGGGCATCCGGTGGTGATTCATGAGAACTTTCAATTTCCTTTGACGAAGCATTATTATGGAATGAACAAAGTGAAAGTGCTCCCGCCTCAGGATTTGTACATCCCCGTTCTGCCTTACCACACGGGAGGGAAATTGATGTTTCCCCTCTGTCGCACGTGTGCGGAAACCTTGAACCAAACGCGGTGTTGTTCGCACAACATCGAAGAACGCGCTTTGGTGGGGGTGTGGACGACACCCGAATTGGAGATGGCCGAAGCCGTGGGGTACCGCATTTTGGACGTGTACAGTGTGTATCATTACGAGACGACATCGGACGATTTGTTTGGGGACTATGTGCGCACGTATTTGCGGATCAAGCAAGAAGCATCCGGTTGGCCGAGTTGGTGTGAGACGGAAGAACAGAAAGAGCAGTACCTTAGAGAGTACCAAGAGCAGGAGGGGATTGAATTACGGCGAGAGCGCATTGCGTTCAACCCCGGCCTTCGCAACATTGCCAAATTCATGCTCAATTGTTTATGGGGGAAATTTGGACAAAATCCTGATTACACTCACACGGAATACGTGGAAGACCCTACACGTTTTGCTTTGTTGATGTTTGGCCCTCAAACGGATGTGAAACATTTGTTGATGATTTCGGAAGATTTGATTCAAGTCCAGTACGAAAAAGTGACGGAATTTCAACGGGAAAGCGAATTCGCTAGCGTGGTGCATGCAGCGTTTGTCACAGCGTTTGCTCGATTAAAGCTCTACCAGTGTTTGCAGCAACTACAAGAACGGGTCTTGTATTTTGACACGGATTCCATCATCTACGTGTGCCGTACGAACAACCCCGTCTGCCGCTGGGGGATTATCTAGGAGATTTGACGTCGGAACTGGACCCCAATGACGTGATCACGGAATTTGTGTCCACAGGCCCTAAGAGTTATGCTTACAAGACTCGGGAAGGGAAAGCCGCGGTCAAGTGTAAAGGCATTCCTTTAAACATCACTAGCAGTAAAGTGGTAAATTTTCAATCGATGCTGAAATTGGTGGAGGGGATGGAAAAGAAGTACGTGGTAGAGCACGCTCATAAGATTCAAAGAGATGCCAAACGACGAAAGCTGATGACGGTGTCGGAAAGCAAAGTGTTTCAAGTAGTGTACGACAAGCGAGTACGAAACGGAGTAACGACTGTACCTTATGGATATGTAAAGAGAAAATAAAAAAAATTGTACAAAAAAAAGTGTTTGTGTGTGTTTGTGTGTTTGTGGGGGAGCAGGAATAACAAATTCAGTAGCCATGAGTTCGGAGGAGGAGGTTCGTGTAGCTCATCGGGAAATTCGCCGCCTACGGCATCAGTTACGATGGGACGAATTGAGTTTTTTTCGTCACGTCGAAGAACGGTTTCGCCCCATGTTTGCCAATGGAGCCCAATTGACGAGCGAGCTGTATCAGCAAATTATGCATTTGAATGAGCAAGAGCAAGAGCGGGAGGAATTGGGGAATGTGTTGGGAGCTCGGACGGAACTGGAAAAATTGAAACGGCAGTTGCGTCGCTTAAGGCAGAAAAAGCGTGAGGAGATCAAAGAAAGAAAGAAAAAAAAGCCATAAAAACGCTCGATTGTGTTGAAGGAACAAAAAGGGGATGAATACTCCCACCGTTTCGGAACTGTGCAAGCGTTTGCGGTGTTTTATTGCGTGTTGTGGGGGAACGGTAGTGATACAAACGGCCCCCTCTCCCGAAGACGAGGAGTATGGGGATTACGACACGCCGCCGGCGCCGCCAGCACCAACCGTGGACGAAGAAGAAGAAGAAAGAAGAGCCGTCTAAAGTGTTGCATCGCTTGTATTACACTCTTAATAGTGCTGGAGGGTATGCGGGATTGGATCAATTGACGCGTCAAGCGCGCCAACAAGGTGTGCGACCGAGTCAAGTCAAACGATGGGTGGAAAAGCAACCCGGGTACACCTTACATCGCCCCGTCCAGCGTCGATTCCCTCGCAGTCCCGTCATTGTGGACGGTCTGGACGAACAATGGCAAGCAGATTTGGTCGACGTGCAAAAGTTAGCCCCCGAGAACCGACCCTACCGGTATTGGTTGACGTGCATCGACGTGCTGTCGCGTTACGCCTGGGTGCGCCCCATCAAAGAAAAGACCGCCATCTACATCGTTCGGGCGTTTCAAAGCATTTTCAAAGAAGGGCGTCAACCTCGAGTGCTGCAAACTGACGAAGGAACGGAATTTTTGAACCGCGAAGTTCAAGCGTACTTGAAATCGCAAGGAATTCGGCATTTTGTGACGTACAGCAACCCCAAAGCTCAAATTGTGGAACGCTTGCATCGGACTTTGAAAAATCGCTTGTGGCGGTATTTCACCGCTCAAAACACCACACGGTACGTGGACGTGTTGCCGGAACTGGTAGAAGGGTACAACAGTGCTTACCACCGCACCCTGCAACGAGCTCCAGCGTCCGTGACGCACGCCAATGCTCAAGAAGTGTGGCGCACCTTGTACGGAAAAGTGGTCAAAGAACAGCCCCTGTCTCGTTACAAATTTCGTGTGGGAGATCAAGTGCGTTTGAGTCTGAAAGAACGTCCGTTTAAAAAAGGGTATTTGCCGCATTGGACCGAAGAAGTGTTTGTGGTAGCGTCTCGCATGTTTGGCCGCCCCCCACGCTATAAATTAAACGAATGGGACGGTACCCCATTACAAGGATCGTTTTACGAACCCCAACTACAAAAAGTGTCGGTGCGGTTGGAAGATTCGTTCCGCGTGAGCCAAATTTTAAAACGCCGACAACGACGGGGTCAAAAGCCCGAAGTGTTGGTAGAGTGGAAAGGCTGGCCTGAAAAGTACAACAGCTGGATCCCCGCTGATCAAGTGGAATCATGAGTTTGCCTCACGACGATGCGTTTTTTGTGTACTTGCCCAGCAATCTACCCAACATCCACACCAACACTCCTTGGAATTATTACGTGCCCTTTCCCGAAGCCCTTAATTTTGAGGTGTACGAAGAATGGTCGGTGGCGCTCACCAAAGTCTTTGCCCCACCCGTGACGGACCCCAAATTCGACACGTTGTTCGTGTACAGCGACATTGTGGAGCAGTCCGTGGTGGGAGACGTCATGGCTCCCCTCTTGTGCGTGATAGACGTCAAATCAGAAGCTTTGGAAGGAGGCGAGACGGTGGGAGGCATTTTGAGCTCGCCGGAGCAGTTGGTGTACACGCCTCTGCGTACGGGATATATAGACGGAGTGACGATTCAAATGTTTTCGGAATTTGGAAAAGTTCCTGTGCAGACGGTTGTGCGTGGAGAGACGGTGATTATTCTGCATTTCAAACGCCGACGAGTCCCCATGGGAGAACAACGTTTGGTCTTACCCAGCAACGCGTCCAAAGAACTGTACCCCCACAACAAAGGCTACGAGTACACGGTCCGTCTGCCTTCCACGTTGAATTACGAACCAGAATTTTGGGAAGTGGGGATGATTTACTTGTCGATTCCCGTCCCTCACACGGGAGAGAGTTTGACGATGGACAAGGTGGGGATTGGGGAAATCGATAACACTGGAAATTACAAAGCCAATGCGTTTGAAAAGTTCAGCTTAAGCCAACAGCATGGAGCGTACAAACTGGACAATGTGTTGATTAATGGTCTAAACGAACGATTCCGTTGGTGTTTGCAAGGGTCGGTAACAGATTACGACAAAGGATCGTGGGTAAAGTCCAGTGAAAACAAACTGAATTTCCGAAGAGTGACACACCGTCCCAAAACAGCCGATGTGGAAGTTTACTATGCTGTTATAATTCCATCCGACAATTATACCCTTCCCGAATTACTGAAGAAAATCAACCAAAATTTGATCTATGGAAAATTGGATACAACGGTGGTGGAAGAGAATGGGATTAAAAAAAACCAGATTTCAATACACTCTAAGGGCTCAAGTGGGAAAAGACGAAAAAGGCCTTTACGTCAAATCAGAAATATTGACAATTACTAAGGATTCTGTATTGACACGTTTCGGCTTTACCGTAGGAAGTGAATACAAGCTCAGCGGTAGCCTCATCACATGGGGTCAGGCTAAGTCAGTATCCAACGTCGCGGCTCCCGTACAGGTCTGGAGCAAGCTCAAGGATGTGAATTTTGGCATATGGTTTAAGATATGGGCCGATCTGGCGTATGTGAATCTACTAAATGTGATGATTCTCCGCCGTTGGGGTGGAAATAAAAATTGCATGCTATTCATGTCAGCTAGTAATGTGTATTTTGATTTTCCTCTCACCATCAGTCCCGCCAAGAAAATTGGGTTTGAAAACGCTCCCGATTACGACGGAAAAAAATACATGAAATGGCGCATTGCTGAAGATTTTAAGCCTACTTCCCAGAACCCGTTGCCCTCTATTGTGGAAATTCACAGCCCTCTCAAAGCCGAAGACTACAGCGTGGGAAAAATCCTCAACGGCAACCTGTACGTGTACAGCAACATTGTTAGTTATTCCATCATTGGAGAACCAAATGCAGCGCTATTGGGAATGGTGCCCATTGTGGGACGCCACGGAGGACGCAAATCATACGAGTTCCGTTTCCCGACCTTCAACACCTTACGTCTGTCGACGTTTAACGAGGTGACCATCATTCGAGACGAAAAAGGTCAAATTCCTGACTTTTCCGATCAGTTGGTGTCGGTGACGTTACTGATTCGTCCTCACCGATGGGGAGGATAGGATAAAAAGGAAAGACACGAGTACTACGACACTCATTCTGAAACAATGGTAGGGTTTGGAAGTTTGATGCGCTCGGTGAAAAACAAAGTGGTGTCGGCTGCCGATCAGGCTGCGTCGGCGGGCGCCAAAGCCGTAGGGGATGTGGGGAAAGGTGTGGCCATGGACGTCTTGCGAGGGCGCGACGTGCAGACTTCCCTTCAGAAACGAGCCCTCAAACAACGAAAGAAACTGTATTCGGGAGTGACCGCTTCGATTTCCCATAAAAAGGGCTCGCGAAAACGCAGAAAGTCCACTAAGGAGACGAAGAAGAGGAAGAGGAGAAAGACGACAAGCCATTCTCGAGACTCTGCCGGAGACGTGTTTGATTTGGAATGATTGGAGCAGGAGTAAAACGAGTTGCGCCCGGAGGAGGAGGAGGAACGGTGGTGCCGGTCAAGAAAGCTCAATTCAGCGTGTTTGAAGGTCTGTACAAAGAAACGTCCGTGCAAGATGGGTTTTGGCAAGACTACTATCCGGCCCAAGCCACGTTCCACCCCTTACGGTTTCAGATCCCTCCCTCGGCCAATTTTATCGATTTGAGCCAATGCGTGGTGCGATTTTGGATCACTCTCACCAAAGAAGATGGTACGGATTTGGACAAGGACAAATTGGATGTGGGGATCATCAACAACATAGGCCATTCCATCATCAAGCAGTTTGACGTCAAGTTTAACGATTCGGCCGTGGGGGAACCGACCGATTTGTACATGTTCAAGGCCTACCTGACCAGTTTGATGAATTTCAACACCGAACAGAAAAATACCTATCTGCAAGTGGAAGGCTGGTACAGCGACAGCCCGGGAGAAACGAGAATGAACAGTTACAACACAGGAGTCGCTGGTACTCCTTTAGCTTCCACGGCTGCTGATTACAACAAGGGGTTCATGGAACGCGCCAATCTCATGATCGATAATTTGACTATTCAAAGTTCTACTCCACAAAAAAGCCGTCAGGTGATGTTTGAAATTCAACCCGACGTGGATGCCTTCAATTCGGGACGTTATTTGGTGCCGGGGGTAGGCATCAGCATCCAGATCGATTTCAACGACCCCAAGTTTGTGATGATGGCCGCTAGCAGCGCTAAGGAAAAGTACATCATCAACAAGGCCCTGTTTCGCATGCGTCACGTCAAAGCCAACCCGGCCGTGCACTTGGACGTGGAAACCCGTCAACTGCAGCAACAGCAAACGGCCCTCTACCCCATTCGCACCATCAAACCCATCCGTTACTCCATCAAAACGGGAAGTCAAGTGGTGGATTTGTCGGACGTGTTTCAGCAGTCCATTCTGGACTTCCTGACCATCGGTTTGGTGGCCTCCGACGCCTTCAACGGCGCGTACGACAAAAATCCCTATTATTTTGAATTGTTTGGCCTGGACGATTTGCGACTTCTGGTGAACGGGATCGAGCGACCTTTTGCCCGTCTGCAAATCGAATCTTCGGATGCTGTGGAAGCGTACGACACCTGGTGGCAAGCTGGCGGCAACATGCATCGTGGGTTCACCAACGGCGTTTCGCGAGCCGACTACAACAAGGGATTCGCTCTCTTGCGCTTCAATTTGACTCCCGACGGCAAAGACGCGCTGACTTACAAATACGACAAAAATGTAGGCACTTTGGACATGCATCTTCACTTCAAGGCTGCCATTGCCAAAAATGTGACCCTGTTGCTGATGGGCGAATTTGAAAATACCATACAAATAGACCCCAACAAAGTCGTCACCATGGCCAAAAATTACTAAAAAATGTCTGAAGGCTTGGACACCAATCAACTGCGGTACTTGGCCCGTCGGGACCAGTACGTGGCTCCACATTTTTTAGGGGTTTTTCCTGCTGACCAACTGCCTACACACATTTCTCAACGTCCGTCAGCTTTGATTGTCAATTCCGACCCTGCTCATCGAAAAGGAACGCATTGGGTGGCTATGTATTTTGGGGTGCAGGGGGATGAATTTTTTGACAGTTATGGAAAACCCCCCCACACCTATCATCCCCAATGGGACCGTCAAGTGCTGCGTCCGGGGTACCTTTACACCACGCGTCGTCTGCAAAGCAACACTACGACCGTATGCGGACATTACTGTTATTACTATTTGGCTCATCGATTCCGTGGGTGGTCGCTGAAAGACATTGTGAATTCCTTTCCAGGCCCCACGGCCACCAACGACCAAGCAGTCTGTCATTGGCTGTGGCGCACTCCTCAAATGACCCCACAAAAAGAACGTCAGTACTGCCAACGCTCAGTTTGTGGTCGAACAGCGCAACGACGACCATGTGGAACTGGCAAGACGTGTTGACGTGGGGGGTGGCGCATTGCACGCTGCCCCTCCTTCACGAAATGTTTGAAGAATATCGAATGACCAAATGGAATGACGAATGCATGATTCCTCAAAACCTGTTCTTTGACGATCTTTTGGGACTGAACTTGGTTTACCTGCGTCCTGAGGGGATTGTGCGTTCGAGAGACAATTTGATGATGGCCCTTCCTCTAGTGCGGAACCGTATGAACTGGGTGCTACAGCATGTGTGGGGAGACGAACCCCCATTGGAAGTGACCGACGAAGACGTGTTGGCGCGCTGGTGGAGCCCTTCCTTTTTTTCCTGGATCCGTCGCTATTGGTGGAAAGGAGCCGACAAAGTTCATCCCGACGACTGGTCGTGGGGAGTTTGCCATTGCTTGCCCACCCCGTACGGGAATTACCCAATATGTCCCGACACCCCAACGTGCAATGCACACCCTACCACAAGTCTATGGAACGCTTACTGTTCTGCGTGTCAATGGAAACGCACTCGAGTGCACCTTTCGTGCTTTCGCCAAAGTGTCATGACTTTAAAGTTGCCGGACGAATTGCAAGAGGAAATTCAACACCTGACTGACACGTTACTACAACGTCACGAACAATATTGTCTTCCTCCACTGTGGGGAGAAATTAAAAAACTTGAAGAACAAGGACGAAAACTGTGGTTGTGTCAATACGATAAACTAACCAACGCCAAAAAAATATTTGTAAACACTTAGGAATAAAAAAAAAGATATAAAAACGTAAAAAAGCGTGCTGTAGTTCCTAAGTAAGGGGAAATATGACAACGCAGGCTTTTGACCCGCGTCTCAAGACACCTTCCAACATCATGGTGGTGGGACCCAGCAAATCGGGAAAAACCTTTTGGGTGTCCCGCTTGATTCGGGAACGGGAAAAAAGGGTTTTCCGACAACCACTGACTCGTGTATTGTACTGTTATGGCGAATGGCAACCTATTTTCCAGACATTAGAAAAAGAAGAACAGGTCAAATTTGTGCAAGGCATTCCTGACGATCTGTACGAATGGTTTGAGGGCCGCCCCGGCTTATTGATCTTGGACGATCTCATGGCCGAATGCACCAAAAACCCCGAAGTGGAAAAATTGTTTACACGAGGAACGCATCATCGTCAATTGACGGTAGTCAAAATGACTCAAAACATGTTTTGCAAAGGACAGCGTACCGAAAGCTTGAACACGCACTACATGGTGGTGTTTAAAAATCCTCGCGATCAAACACAAATCACCTATTTACTGCGTCAAGCTTTTCCACGCCCTCAAGAACGGCGAGTGGCCGAAGAAGCCTTTATAAACGCCACCCAACGTCCTTATGGGTACTTGATGTTTGATTTCGAAACCGACACACCGGACACTTACCGCTTGCGGACCAATATTTTTCCTTCGGATTCGGGCCCGCAAGAAGTGTACGTGGCTAAACCCTAATGGATTCTCAAAATGACGAGTTTGCCGCTCTTTTTGAGCACCCCGAATTGCCTTTGGACAATCCGGACGACAAAGAAGCTTGGGAAAAGTACCGTAAGTATATTGTGGATAATGAGGTGGCCGGGGACCAGACGTTAGCGATGTTGGACGAAGAATGGGAAGCTTATCAAGACTTGTTCAAGCGTAAAGATGCCGAGCCCAACATGAAAGGAGTTTACGAGCAAACTCGAAATTTTTTAGAAACATTTCAAAAAGAAGTTGACAAAACGATTCAAGAAAAAAAGGAAGCCGAAGCTTTGGAAGCCATGGCCACTTTGGGAGAAGAAGGTCAAGACGTGTTGGACAGTCTCCTTCAATCCATGGATGACATACAACCGGTAAGAACATCCACTCCGATTCCCGATCCTCCTCCCGACGACAAGGACAGTAATAAAAAAAAGACGCTTCTACCACTCCTTCCACCACTGCGGCACCTTCCACCGCTACAACAACAGCCCCCGCTACCGCCGTACCTCCTGTCGCACCTCCTGCCGCCACCGTTTCCACCACTGCGCCCACCACAGTAGCTCAAGCCAGAGCTCAAGCCAGAGCCCGACAATCGATTAGTGCTCCCATTTCACACCCACCTCCAGCACCAGCTCGAGCCCCTCAAAAACAACCACAATCTCAACCTCCCCAATTTGATGACGACAGTTATTCCGATACTTCATCTTTAGAATCGAGTCAACAAGTCCGAGAACGTTTGCAAAAACAAATTGATCGAATCGATTACGAATTGGCCACGGCCGGTCAGTTGTCGGTGCGTCGTGTGCAAACCCTTCAAAAACATCTGGAAGAATTAGAAAACCAGTTGGCCGAATTGAATGCCAGCCTCAGCGTGAGTGGAAGCCAAACTCAGACGGTGCGGCGACGAGGGAGTCAACAACAAGCCACCACCGCCACGTCCCAGCGAACGTTTGGGTTCGGGGGACCATCGCACTACCACCACCACACGCACCATCACTACCGTACTGTCGGGGCAAACGCCCCGTCACTCAACGCCAATCACAAAGTGTCTCAGCCCCTCTAGGGAACAGCAGCAGTCAGGGTAGCAGTCGGGGTAGCATCCGAAACAGTAGCCGGAGCAGCAGCAGCAACAGTCGGCAGAGGGGAAAAGGGCAGAAAAGAAAACAGAGTACCACAAACATTAATGATTTTATTCAACATTTGCGTAAAAAACACAATCAGCAATAAAAAAACTATAAATAAGTAAGTCTCTCTTTTTGTCTAATAAATAAAAAATGGACAAATACCAAAAAAGTATTCTACGCGTGGCAAAAAAACTGGAAAGGCGGACAAATGCAGCGACGGCGGCGGCGACGACGGCGGCTCCAACAAAGAGGGAAAGGAATGGTTAATTCCGTACGCCACATAGGCATTGTCGCAGACCTCTATCGAAGGAACGATCCTTATTGGAATTTGATAGTGACTTGAAAAAAAGTATAAAAATACCTCCACCTTTTTAAAAAAAAACAAAGTTTTTCCATGGCGAGAAAAAGAACTACAACACGAAGAGTGCCCAGCATTCCTATTTTTAGAGGACGAGGTCAAAAAGGAGGCAGGCGCCGCATTCCTATTTTTCGAGGTCAGCGAGGAAGAGGAATTCGCCCCCGATCAGCAGTCATGCCGCCTCGATTGCGGATGGGTGCTTGGGTTTAAAAAAAAATGCTACCACACGATGACGCCTGAAGCAACGCCGCTTGAGGAAGAACAAGAAAAAAGACAAACCTTACCAGCAAGAAGGTGGGAGTCGTCTGATGATGCCCTTTGTCACCAAATGGATGGGAGAAAAAAACTTGGCAGAGAAAATCAAAAAAGCCATAAAAAGAAAAAAGAAAAAAATGAGAAAGAAATGGTTGTAACCTCTATAAAAATACGGAGCTCCTTTTTTCATTCAGTCATCCGTGTTTCACAATGAGCAAACAGTTAACAACACGAATCAATAGGAGCCTCAGACTGATGGGGAGAAAAAGAGCGAATGGTCGACGTTACCGAAGAGCACAAAAAGGTGGGTCGCGACGACGCAAAAGAGTACAAAAAGGGGGAATGACGCCTGAAGTTTTTGGTAAACGCTTAGCTAACGCTCTCGTCAACATGACCACTTTTGGAGTTGCTCGACCCCCTTATCCCGAAGAATTATGAATCAACGAGGAGGTGTGTGGGGATTGGCAGCCCTGAAATCTGCCACGGGTGCTGCCGCTCGTGCTGCCGCCCGACGAACCGCTGACGGCTGCTCGACGAACCGCTCTGGCCAGTGCTCGACGAGCTGCTTTACGTATGGCCGCCAAACGAGCCATGAGCATTCGAAAAGCCGTGGCCGCCACTACGCGCCGAGCTGCCAAAATGGCCAAAACGACCGCCAGACAAGCCACCAAACTGGCCAAAAAACGGTAGAGTAAAAAAGGATTAAGAAAATTAGCAAAGAAAGGAGCCAAAGGAGCCGCCACAGCCGTCGGGACTCATGGTACAGCCGCCGGTCTGGCTATGGCTGGAGATGCCTTGATGAACCAAGATCCTCAAGACGGAGGAAATTTTTATAAATATCGCTCCCGCCGTCAACGCCGTAGTTGCTAAAAAATGTATAAGAAGAAACGGAACAGTATCGCTTTTCTCAGATACGACGGACTTCAACACCCTTTTCCTTTTCAACGAGGAGGAGGAAGACGCGTTATTACCGTTGCTGGACGAGCATGGAGACCAGCTCTCAAACGCCGACGAGGGCGACGTTGGTAAGCCCTCGCGTTCGACGTCAAAGTCGTTTCTGGTACGGGTTGATTCGAGGCAGTCCACAACAACAGAGCCAACTTTTGAAATACGCCACTCCCGATCAGGTCAACGCCATTAGCGAAATCGTATATAATGTACTTCAACACCGTGTGACATTGCCTCCGTCTCTTTTACATCAGCTTAAGCAAAAACGACAACTTTGGCGCAACATAGGAGATCCTCGACGCAGCCTTCAAGACCGACAAAAATGGATTCAAAAAGGAGGAGGTAAAACCATCAGCACTTTGATAAAAGGAGTCAAAAAAGGATTACGCCGAGGCATCAAACGAGGGATTAAAAAACATAAATTCCGCCCCGTCTTTGTAGCAGAAAAACCCGAAGAAGAAAAAGAAGAAGAAGTGGCTGAAACACCACCCCCACCTCGCTCTAACCGTCGCCATCAAATTACCCAATTGGAAAGCGACATTGCTGATCTGGAAAAACGACTACAATCCGTGCCAGAATGAAATACACTCAAAAAGCTTATTTGACCATGCCCTCTCCCAACCAACGAGGAGGACAAAACATCAACATGGACACTTTTTTGAAAGACATGGAAATGCGTGATGAAGAACTGAAAACGCCTTACACCAACCAACTGATCCGTCTCAAGGACGAAATCAAAACATTGCTCCAAGACGGTTCCATCCCTCCTTCCACCAAACTACAACTCTTGTCCAGTAAACTTACGAAATACCGTTCCTTTCTCAAATTGGCGCACGATCGGCGGGAAGGTGCCACCATCACGTTAACCATCCCTACACGAACTCGCACCGCCACGCCGCCGTCAACGTCGTCAGTGCCTCCTTCTTCTGCACCACCACCAGCAGAGCCACCACCACCTTGATGACGACGACGTCCACGACGCGTTTCTGCTCCCTCCACTACCCCTAAACAGTTACGACAACGTTTACAAACTCTCAAAAACACGTTACAACGTTTGAAAGAAGAAGAAAAAGAAGAAGTTATTTCACCCCCCATGACTCGTAGTCGAAGTCGAAAAAAGACATTAGTGGGTCAAGGGATTTGGAAAAATGTACGTTTTACTCGTCAATAAAACTACCAATTTACAAAAACCTCAAATGATTTTTATTGTGTATTAACTTCTTTACAACATTCAACATCTTTAGGAACATGATGCTTTGTACGACTTCGTAACCACTGCTGAAACGCAGCCAACGTTCCACGAAGTAAGTCAAAAATCCCCATCCACCACCATACAACACCGCCTGTTTTAAACCTCATGACGATTCTTGCAATAATTCCAAAATAGAAGAAGGCACATTCACCACCGTGGTAGGAGGAGGCGTTGGGCACTTGCGGTCTACCAACTCGCTTTTTCTCTTTTTTCCCTCCTTACAGTCTTTTCTTTCTTTTCTGCCCTTCTTCGTCCTCTGGAAAATTCGGCTCTACTACTACTACTGTACTAGGCTTGCTTTCTCCTTCCCCCACCAAAGGCACGTCTGGATTTTTCCACTCTACCTGTTCTGGAGCGCTCGATGCGGAACTCGGAACAGTATTTAAACTTTCGTGAGTAGACTTGGACTGCTCCCGAAACTTTTTCTTTTCTTTTTTCAGCTCTGCCAACTTTTCCGTCAAGTCAGGAACAATAGTTTTGATCAGCACTTCCACATCTGAAAATCGAACGGGTTTGGTCGTCGACCAACGCGTTAAGGCCTCCCGCAAAATGTTGTACCACTTGATGAGGGTTTTCTCCCACTCGATGAGAAGATTCCCCACCCGCAAACTTTCTTGAAACTGATCCAACTCGGACAAACTCATGTTTTCAAATGAACACTGCTTTTCTTTTCTTCAATGTTTTAAAGCATGACCTTCCAAACTTCAAACGACTCCACCTGCTTTCGTAAACGTCCAATTTGACATTTGACTTTAACCCATCTTCCATCCCATTCTGACACCTTGGCATCTTTTTCCAAACAAGCTCGAATGCACCCACACAGTGTCTTTTCCAACACCCGACACGACTCAATCACCCGTTTCAAATGTTCTACCTTTTGCTCATTCATTTTTGACGTCGCCTTAACACTCGTAAATTTTCATAAGCACAAGTCAAATCCATTAACGACCATAAATGATGCTTTAACTCTTCCGTCAAATCTTGAAACTCCGTCCAAAACTCATTCGCCACTTCGCAATTCAATAACGGATGCGTTACTGACGATAAGTATTCAATCACATAACAAAAATCCTTTTCTAAAGTCGTCAACGTTCGAATCCCTTCTTTTAGATTTTTTCTTTCAGGTTCCATTCTGGCATGCAATGATCTTCCATCTCAGACGAACTCCAACCACGTACTGATAAATCCCCCAAAGTCTTCATCACTTCTGACACACGATCTTCCTCCTCTTTCTCTTTCTGTTGTTCCTCTAAAATCCGTAAAATCATCAACTGGCTGGTTAATACCGAACTCAACATCATCATGATCAAATTAACTTTTTCCTCCTGCATCTTCATCCTTCACCACGTTTCTCGTTCTGACCTCTTGGAAGGACTTTCAAGCTTTTTTCAACCCCATCCTTTCTATAATCTTTTCCAATTCTTTTTTTTCCTCTTGAAGCTTCTTTAACTCTTTTCGAAGCCTTTCCATATTGTCTCTCCACCTCTTCCAATCTTCCCAAAACAAATGCCATATCCACCACCACCCTCTTACTGTGTCCACTTTACCATTCATTCTCAAATCGTCGCTCGGCGCTGACGTCTTGGTGTCGTTCTTTTTTCACTTCCCAACAAACGTAATATACACATCAAAGCCAACGTAACGTTTCTCAAATAGTCTTTCAATTCTTTCTCTTCCATGACCTTATTTTAATCCTTCTGTTTCATTTTGTTCTTTTCGCATTTGATCCACTAATTTTTCCACAAACTGCTGATATCGTACTTCCGGATCCACTTGAGCAAACCAAGTCATCCAAAGAGCCAAAATGAACCAAAAGACCATGCCTTCTTCATGCCAAGTTACCAAAAACACGTACAAGGCCCAAATGCCTAATAATATCCAAAACATCGTCACTTCTTTCCTTGGTAATAGCAAGAACACGTATAAAAATTTCCATCACAATAACAGCATTTTAACGATGGGTAACGGGCTATTGTCAATCCTTCCCAACATTTTCGATGACACTCTGTGTTGGAACAGTACGAGCCCATCCACAAATTGGGCTTTACCAACTCCCAATACGTCACCAACCCATTTTCTTCTTCTACTCGATGGTCGTCTTCCAACCACACGTAATGCTTTCCACAATTCGTATTTAGCACTATCTTCATCCTCGCCTAATTTTGCGTATCTCTAAAGGAACGCCGCCGTCTAAAGTCACATACCCTCCTTCCTCAATGTCTTGATAAGAAGCAATGATACGCACACTGTTTCTTTGATCTGCGAAAGTACTCTTCCTTCCCATGCACAATTTTCCAATCAACCCATTTTGCCACTCCTTTGCGCGTCTTCACGAAAATGGAGAATCGAACCTCCTATTTGACACCATGTTTCCCAATTCAAAATTTGCGCTTTAGGAACACAAGACCGGACACATCTTAGACAATGGGCCGATCGCCAAAACCCTTCTTCCCATAAACACGACAAACGCTTTTTTTAGAATCTAATCCAGGGTGAGTCGAGTACAAGCCTGCCACGCCTAATGGCCGACAACGGTGAGCATCAAACATTTTTCCACATCGCCAACATTTTTCCCATTCCCATTCAGTGCTTGTCTGGTATCCTTCTTTTAACCAATCAGAAACATCAATAAAATATAATGGTTTCTGAATCCATGACTGCAATTAACAATACAGGACCAGACCAACCGTAATCCTTACTAAACGTCACCAACCACTGGCTCATGTCGTCTTCTTCTTCTTTCTTAATCAACTCTACTTCACTCATCTTGATTTCTTTCTGCCCCTCTCACACCCCCGGTCGCTCTTTTACCCCCGGTCGCGCTCCCCGAAGCTGCGCCGCTGACCGCTAAACAAAATGGCGGTGTGTACCGTGGGCGCACATTCCGCAACACCGCTGACCGCTTTTTCCGCGAACGTTCCGCAATGATCGCTGGGCGCGGCTCGGTTGGCGCGCCAAACTAACCCCTATTACTACTAACACATATAATGAATAAAAGCAGAAATGTAAGGAAGGTTATTCGTAATTATTTGCAAAGAATGTACCCATGTCTTCAAAAATACATTGCCATATTAATAAATGTGGTTTCAATCAATATCACTCGGTGAATTGTAAATTCAAAGGAATAGGGACAAGCGTATTAAGCTTCAGAAAACTACATAAAACAAAACACAAAATCTTGAAATAAAATCCACACAAACAGAATATCAAATATATGCAATGGATAAATAATAAGACAGCGTACATCACATGACCATACCAAAATGGGATTAACAATGATTTAATAAAGTGGGCACAGACAAAATCCACAAAGGGGGTTTCATTACTGAAAGCAACTCAAAGCTTATCATAACATGACGTCATAATGTGAGCACGATATTTTTAGCTTGCCCGACTTCACGCTCATAGAGCGTCTAGTTCCTGACTACTCTACCTTTTGCGACCTCGTTGGTGAAGGCGCCTTCTGTGATCCCCATCTTGTTCAGCAAGTGGTGAAGAGTGGGGATGAGTATCACGTCTCCTTCAAGACCCCTGAAATTACTGCTTAAGTTGCTAAGAACTTTAGAGTAGAAACGAAAAGTGGTTCTAGATTATTCTTGGACCCTGTGGAAGTCAAGTACTCGTATGTCAAGGTTTTTGACTTCCCTTGTAGAACCAGACATATATAAAACCTATGTCAATACTATTGTTTTACTATGTTGCACTGTGTTCTAGCTATGCAATGCTTGTGACTGCCTATGTATTTAGTATGTGCACACTACAATCACATAGTCTGTAGGTATTTAAAATATAGTTAGAAACTATGTCAAAGCTATATGAATACCAAATAGTCTTTACATACATATGTCAAACCTATGTACAATATTAGCATAGCGTTTGTATAGCTATGCATTTGCTATTTTAAGCAAATGCTACTCTATGTATTCACTATGTGATAATGCAACATAGAGTTTAAATATCTTTAATGGCAAGCATAGTTTTTGCATACTCTTATGTATTTTCTATGTAGTCTTTATGTATTGACTATGTGATAACATACATATAATTCACATAGTGTATCAATATTAAATAGCTTTTGCATACTCTTATGTATTTTCTATGTAGTCTTTATGTATTGACTATGTGATAAAATACATATAATTCACATAGTATATCAATGTTAAATACCTTTTATACTTCTATGTATTTCCTATGCAGTCTGTATAAATTGCATAGTAAAAAACATTGAAAAATGTTGATCTTGGAAAATTCTCACACACAACATCATAGACCTTCATTTATGCTGCTGCTTTGAAAATTTGAATTCTTATTTGTGCTTAACATTCTCAAGTGTATTAAGGCTTGACTATTATGCAAATTAGGAAGTAACCATTTTCGCTCATAAAACACGGAGGTTTAAAGATATCGCAAAGATTTCTTGGGAGATGATGTAGATCCACATTATGAAGACTTTGATAGTAATTTTTTTCAATTCATAGGTCACGTGACCTTAAGGCTACAAAAACGTTTTTGAAAATGGGGTACACAGAACCTTAACCTATCTCACTGAAATTCACAGTGTTATTAGACATTTGGCTTAGGTATATGATGCCATCTTTTAATCGTGTCCATTACTTTTGGGAAAAAAGATATTAGGAAAAAACATATTTTCATGTTAGGTCACGTGACCTCTTTTCTAAAATATCTCTTTCCACAGAGTATTTTTTCAATATTAAAAGACGTTGTCGGAAAGAGCATAAGAAAAGAAATAAAATAAGATATAAATTGTTTAAATTGAAGAAATATTTGTGTACCCCATTTGTAATCAAAAATTCCAATAAAATAATTCGTTGTAATATGTCACGTGACACTCCCTCAAAGTTTAAAATCTCACATAAAGTTTCGACCCATGTATATTCGACAAATTGTATGATTTTTTTAAAGATTCTGATAAACAACAGACCACGACCATTTTAAAACCTATATTTTCGAAAATCGGGCCTAAGTCAAGCCTTAATATACTTGAGTTTGCTGATGTGTTTTCTGTAGCTGCAAAATAACCTTGAAAGTAATATTTTGTTGTTTCAAACATGACAGATATAAATCTTCTCTTCTTATGACATTTCACTTTGCTTGGGTTTACTTTCCCAGTAAATACGAGAGGAACTGGTAGCTAATATCGGAAATGGCCAATGAAAGACCATCTTTTTATCATGTGACCTCATTTGAATATTTGGCGCCTTTGGCTGCCATGATGCTTGTAAATCGTGAATCTCTGCTTGAAAATCCTTTGTTTTGTGATAAAAACTGGCCTTAATTGTTCCTCAGTTAAGCTAGGAATTAATCTAGAAAGATTTTCAACCATATGGAATAATATTTAGAAGAATAACGTCTGCTTGAAAACCGTAGAGAACTCAATGCTGAAACCGGTAAGCCTTTATACATGATTAAGACTTTCCATCTAAAGACAATTACCTGGTACATACATGTGGTCATCATGCTTAAATTAAAAACTTTGATTCAAACAAACTTATAAATTAATGCTTAGCAATTCAGCTCAACTTTGACTGCACTGAGTCAATCTATCTAGTCAATTGAGTCAATCTATTCAGATGTTTAGAGTAGACATTTTTGTCAGATGCCACAATTCAGAATTTTGCCAAATTGGTTTCCACAGTTGGTATTCTGTAGTCCTTGAATTGGTTTTTAACTGCAATAATATATTATTAAGAACCTGATTGTTTTATGATTTTCAGGTACATTGTACTGTGCTTAGTTTGCAACAAGCCAAGTGATTAAAGCAGTAGACCTAATATATGGAGAACTGAACTGTTGCAATGAATGGAATTTGTAACATCAAGCACCACATCAAGCAGTGGTTTCAAGCAGTAATTGATTTGTTAGAGATATGTGACACTTCAAATTATGGATTTCTAAGTTTTGATCAACATTCAGATGACTGTAAATGCAGTTCAAAGGATCATATGATAGTATACAAAGACATTTTATTGTTTTGACTTAAAAAGTGTGTATCATGTTTTATAATTGCTGCCAAGCAAGCGAGCCTCAGTGAGTGAACACCGGCAGCAGTCCTAATTTTGTCAATACGTCCAATTTGAGAATGTGGTTACCCTGTGGATTCAACAAACCGGTTAAAACCAGTTTTAAGTTCGATAGCAGTTCAACAGTAAAAACAGTACTATGAAACCGGTTTGGAAACCGGTTCTACGCACTCACGTGCTTTTTGGTGTTTTGACATCTGAAGTTTCAGGTTTCAGGTTTCAGGTTTCTCTGTAGCTAAAAAGGCCGTTTATCTCGTTTATCTTTGGTAAGTATTACCATTTAAAGACATATCTACTTTCTAAATTGTAACTAGACGCACACGTGCGTTCACTCGTGCCCCTGGAGCCCTTTTTAAGAGAGGCTCCAATGACCGGCTCCGTTCGTACTCTTCCCCTAGCCGTTTCACGCATTCTTCACCATTCCGGGAAATAGCTAACCGTAACAAATGACCCTTTTTGAATCGGCTAACTTAAACTAAAAAATATCTTGATTAGTCAGTTTGTCTGTCAACAGCTATTAGTGCCTTTGTCTTTCTATTATCATGCATAGGTATTAGATATCTCCAACATGCAAAAATATACCAGTTTTATATTCAACTTCTTATTTCACTATATATCTCAATTGTTTGCTGTTAAGACTTCTACAACGGCATATTTGACACAATAACAAATCGTGTATTTTTTCAGTCCATGTTTCGGATGTTATATATATGAATAAAAGACGTTACGTGACCAAACGCGAAATACAAGGTCAATGGAATCTAGTTTCATGCCATTCCGATATTAAATTAAAATTCACTACAAAAACCTCTCAAGATCTCTTGAATGCTTGAATGAGGAATATAATTGACTTGCTTCTATGTATGTTCGTTTAGCAACATGTAGGATGAGAAATTCGTAGTTTTCCAGCTCATAGGAAATAGTCGTTATCACGAGGGCCTCGGCTTTCAAGTACTCCATTTAAAGTTCGATATTTGGTCAAAGTATTGGAGATGAAGCTCACAATAACAGCCCATTCTGAAGCTCTTATAAGTATATAGGTATATCTCGAGTTAAAAGCTCCAAATTACATTGTTCTACTGCAGAAAAAGCCTGTCTCTGAAAGCTATTTTCTTTGTAGTCGGCCATCTTGCATTCCTAAAGTTCCTGGATTGTGTTCGCAATCACTCAGAGGTGATGAATGAAGGGCATTGTTTTTACGTTCTTAACCAATCAGAAGTAGCTGAGGACGAACATAGGAAAAAATAAATAAACATCTGCAGTTTATAACTCGTTCCCGGCCTGCGGCCTGGGCACGAGTAATTAAGAGTCAGTAGTCACGAGCAACGTGAGTGTTGGCTGTACGAACTTCTGTTTTATCAGTACTTTCCAAACTTACGAACTCAGCCAAATATGGCCTGCTCTATGTGGAGCTATTACCATTTTTTACCGTTGCAATATTTGTTACAATAAGTTAAAAGAGTTGTCAATAAAAGTTCGTGTTTTATATTATTGAAATTTCTATTTTCTATTTCTAATTATAAAACACAAAGGGATTCCACTTTCATAGAGAACATAAAGCAATATTAACTATAGGATACAACTAGAACAATATTACTCAAACAGTTCATGGAGTACTATTCCTAACAATCTGAAACTGATCAATATCAAATGCTAATTAATTTTACAAAAGAAAATCCTCATACCCAGAGCACCTCAGTTGGTGGCATATTGTTTTTACTTCATCATTTGTTGTCTAACTGGGATTTTTTTCACAATTTTAGCTGAAATGCTAAGCATCACACAAAGAGCACTGCCTCCCTTTAAAATCCTTTTGGCAGCACTCACATAAGCATTGCTTAAGACTAGTTTTATTTCATAGTCTACCAAAACATAATCTTTACTCATATTAAAGTATCAATGTAGTAATCATGTCTTTATAGTATTTCATAATTTTAGTATTTAATTTAGAACTATTATAGAATATATTCCATGCAATTCGTTGGAGTGAAAATTATATAATATGCTATTTCTATGTATATGCTATTCATATAATATGCTGTTTCTATGTATATGCTATTCATATTATATGCTATTTCTATGTATATGCTATTCATATAATATGCTATTTCTATGTATATGCTATTCATATAATATGCTATTTCTATCACGCTGGGCATAAATGACCCCGAAATCGCTCATCAAAACGTCATCGTTTTACTCAAACCTTCATATCTTCAAGAGTCTTCCATCGATTGGGACGAAGTTTTCGGAGGTGGCCTATTACATTTGGCGCTTGATTTTTCTTATACAGAAAGTTACCATTTACGTCATTTTGACGTCATAGTGAATTGTTACAATTCTCGAGAGAATCCAGATCATCTCCAGAGTTTCTCAAAGATACATATGTTGATAGCAAATAACATTCTCTAACATTTGGTGTAATTTTTATTTCGATGCAACAACTCGTTGCTGAGTTATAAAGGATATTTAATTTACGATGACGTCATAAAAATGACGTCACTGGGGCTTAATTAATGGCTATTAGAAGCTATTGAAAATAGGAATTCACATTTGAACGATCATTTAAGACTACAATAACATGTTTGCACATTAAAAAGCTACAATTTTCGGTCTTTGAGCTTTATTAGAGATATATTAGATTATTGGTGACGTCATTATGACGTTCATTGCTGTTACTATAAATTTGTCATTAATATTTCTAATACTTATCTTCAAAAATTCAAAAATCAAAAATCATACGATTGGAAGGACTTAGGAGTTCTATCCATATGCATAATATAAAAGTTAACGATTTGCTAACAAAAACGTTATACCAAGACGTTATTCAGTATAGTTATAACTGTATGGTAAACAATGAGATATATGTAATAAAATAACGTCTTGGTATAACTTTTTTGTTAGCAAATCATTTACCTCTATATTTTGCATATCGAAAGAGCTCCTAAGTCCTTCCAATCGTATGATTTTTGATTCTTGAATTTTTGAAGATAAGTACTAGAAATACTAATGACAAATTTCTAGTAACAGCATTCAACGTCATAATGACGTCACCAATAATCTAATATATCTCTAATAAAGCTCAAAGACCGAAAATTGTAGCTTTTTAATGTGCAAACATGTTATTGTAGTCTTAAATGATCGTTCAAATGTGAATTCCTATTTTCAATAGCTTCTAATAGCCATTAATTAAGCCCCAGTGACGTCATTTTTATGACGTCATCGTAAATTAAATATCCTTTATAACTCAGCAACGAGTTGTCGCATCGAAATAAAAATTACACCAAATGTTAGAGAATGTTATTTGCTATCAACATATGTATCTTTGAGAAACTCTGGAGATGATCTGGATTCTCTCGAGAATTGTAACAATTCACTATGACGTCAAAATGACGTAAATGGTAACTTTCTGCATAACAAAAATAAAGCGCCAAATGTAATAGGCCACCTCCGAAAATTTTGTCCCAATCAATGGAAGACTCTTGAAGATATGAAGGTTTGAGTAAAACGATGACATTTTGATGAGCGATTTCGGGGTCATTTATGCCCAGCGTGTATGTATATGCTATTTCATATAATATGCCTGCTTGTTTGTCTGTGTTTGTGGAACCGTTGGGTTTGTCAGATCATGATGGTGTGCTGTGTTCCTTTTTGGGTCTGGGAAAGGGAGTTGTCAAGGGGAGGTGGAAGTTTAATAATTTGTTTTTGAAGGAGGTGAGGTTTGTTGATGGGTTTAGGGCGTGGTTGGTGGACAGAATTGAGGCTTTGGGGGATGATGAGGATTTGTGGAGTGTGTGGCCGGGGTTGAAGGAGGAAATTAAGAAATTTTGTGTTGAGTATGGGAAGGAAAGGGCGAGGTGGAAGAGGATTAGAAGGAGGGGGCTGACGAGGGGGATAATTGATTTAAAGAGGTTGGCAAGGGGGGAAGTAGTGGGGGAGGAACTCTTGAAGATGGAGGGGGATTTGAAAGCTTTGGTTTTGGAAGAATTTGAAGGGGTGAAGGTTGGGAGTAGAGCAGGGTGGATTGAGGATGGAGAGAAACCTTCGAGGTTTTTCTTTAGCCTCATGCGAGAGAGAGAAAAAAACAATAGAATGGAAGGCTTGAAAGATGCCCAGGGAGTGGAAAGGTCTGATCAGGGGGAGATGTTGAAGGTTGTGGAGGATTTTTATAGGAAATTATTCAAGCAGGAGGAGGTGGATGTGGAGATACCGGGGGAATTGTTGCAGGCGGTTGAGAAGGTTTTGGATGAGGAAGCGAGGGGAAGATGCGAAGGGATCTTAATGGAAAGTGAGTTGGTTGGGGCTTTGGAGAGCATGTCGTTGGGGAAATCGCCGGGGGAGGATGGTCTGATTGTGGAATTTTTTAGGTGTTTCAAAGATGAGTTGGTGCCGTTGTTGTGTAGTGTTGTCAATGTTGGTTTGGGCAGGGGTAGCTTGCCGGATGGGATGGTGTGGGGTATTGTCAGGTTGTTGTTTAAGAAGGGGGATATCTATCTCTCTTCTTAATGTTGACTATGAAATTGTGGCGAAGGCCTTGAGCGTACGATTGAGAGGGGTCATGGGGTTGGTAGTTGAGGAGGATCAGACGTGTGCGGTTGCGGACAATTTATGTTTGGTGAGGGATGTTCTGGGAGAGGTAGAAAGGTTGGATTGTGGGGGAGTTATGGTGTCGTTGGATCAGGAGAAGGCGTTTGATAGGGTGGATCGGTGCTTTTTGGGAAAGGTGTTGGAGAGAATGGGGTTTGGAGAAAATTTTCGTAGGTGAATTTCTGTGTTGTATTGTGGTGCTTGTTGTAAGGTGTTGTGTAACAATGATTTGTCTGGAGTGGTGAACCTGGAAAAGGGGATAAGACAAGGCTGTCCTTTGTCCCCTTTAATGCATGTTCTGTTTGTGGAGGTCTTGGCGTGTAACATTAGATGTAAAGAGGGTATTGATGGTTTTATGGTGCCGGGAGCTGACGGGGGGGATTCGAAGATTTGTCAGTATGCGGATGATGTCACGTGTGTTGAATTTTTTGGCAGGGGTACAGGGGCGAGGCTGAACAAGGGCAAGTTGGAGGCAATGTGGATTGGGAGCTGGAAAGGAAGGAAGGATAAACCATGGGGACTGAAGTGGGTAGTGAAGATGAAGGTTTTGGGTGTGTGGTTTGGGGATGATGTGAGGGATGAGAATTGGGTGGCAAAGGTCGAGAAGTTGAAGAAAGTTTTGGATAGGTGGAAGGGGAGGCGTTTGTCAATGAAGGGGAAGGTTTTGGTTGTTAAAACATTGGGCTTGTCGAAGTTTGTCGAGTATGTTGGTAGGATTTTGGAGGCACCGGGGGATATTATTAGGGAGGTCAATAAGGTTGTATGGGGTTTTCTTTGGGGAGGGAAGGTTGAGCTTATTAAGAGGGGTACCTGTCTTTTAGCACTTTCCAAGGGGGGGTTCGGGATGGTGGATTGGGGGGTGAAGCTCAAGGCGTTGCATGTCGCTAATGTGGTCTTGCTCCTTCGTCGCAATTCATTTAAGGCTTCTGCTTTTGCTAGTTATTTCGTTGGTAACAGGGTGTGCTTTCTTGTGGATGGCTTGAGCCATTTACATACTAATCTCTTGCCTAATGCTGATGTTTTGCCTTCGTATTATTCTAATGTAGTGTCTACCTTGCATGCTGTTAGTGTTAAGTCTGATTGTACAGTGAGGAGTGTGTATTCTTTGTTAGTGCAGCCCTTATTAGTACCGCCGAGATGCGAGATTTTCTGGAATGGTTGCGTTGGTAATGTGCTGTGGAACAGAGTGTGGAAAGGAGTGCGGTCTTCGGATGCGTGTGGAGAAGTCAGTAAGGTGGCGTGTGATTCACAGGGTGTCCAAGGTTAGAGAGAACTTGAAGAAGTGGGGGTGTAATGTAACGAGTGACCGATGTGCAGTGTGTGGAAGGGTGGAGACTATTGAGCATTGTTTTTTGGAGTGTGGTAGAGTGAAAAGAGTGTGGGGTTGGGTTATGTTTGTACTTTGTGGAGTCGCTCCCCGCGACTTCCATTGATTGTCATAATGTTTTCTTGTGCTTGTTTGATAGGGGGAGAAGAGAGGATAGAGTGATGGTATTTGTGATCGAGACTATGTTAAGTGTTATCTGGTTCTTTCGTAATCGTGCAACTTTTGATGTTTTTTAGTGTTGGTTCGTATGCTGATTTGGTTCGTAAATGTATTTTTGATGTTCGTACCCATATTACCGTTGATCGTTTTCGTATGTTTGATGTTTGTTTCCGTGAAACGTGGTGTGCTGTGTTGTGTTGATCAGCCATGAGTTGCCATTTTATGTGACCCTTAGTTAGTCTTCATTATTAGTTTTTGTTCTCCATTTTGTTTCTTTATCTTATTTCTTTCCTTGAATTCCTTTATAATAAGTGGAGGTTGGCTCTCAAATTAATTAATTAGTTTTTTTCTGTTTTGCTTTAAAATTTACTTGTAACATGTGGAGGAGGTTGGCATAGAAATTAGATTTATTTTCATAGCATGCTTTAATTTTGTAATACGTGGAGGAGGTCGGCTTAGTCAATAGATTTGTTTCCATAGTGTCTTTAGAATTTTGTAAAATGTGGAGGAGGACGGCTTAGTTAATAGATCTGTTTCCATAGTGTGTCTAGAATTTTGTAATATGTGGAGGAGGACGGCTTAGTTAATAGATCTGTTTCCATAGTGTCTCTAGAATTTTGTAATATGTGGAGGAGGACGGCTTAGTTAAGAGATTTGTTTCTGTAGTGTGTTTAGATTTTTGTAATATGTGGAGGAGGACGGCTTAGTTAATAGATTTGTTTCCGTAGTGTTTTAATTTTGTAATAAGTGGAGGAGGTTGGTTAGTAATAGATTCGTTCTTTTAGTATTGATTGTAAGTGAGCCATGGCTCGTTCTTTTTATTTTGTAAATAAACATTTTATACATAAAAAAAAATTACATGGACTAGATCGCTAAAAAACTTGCCTAAATTTACATTTGATGATATAATAGTTTAAGAGCTGAGACCCAGAAAGTGGCGAAATGCACAACCCACCTTACAGAAAACGTCTGATGCTAGATTCTTATAGAGCAATGTCTCCTCTCTAAAATGAGATACTTTGTACTATTGATTTGTGGTATAGGTTGAGATATAGAGGATTTATTGCCTCAACTTGATGTTCAACATGAAAGCGAGATGAGTACATTAAAAGCAAGTAAAACAGTCTGTTCTTATCCAAATCTCTCAAAAATGGTGGCACAGGGGCGGATCTAGAGTAGTTCACTTAGATTCCGGAAACTACTGAGATTTTTCCCAGAAAAAAGAATTATTGAGATAATAAAAACAAATAATACAAATGGAACAAGTTTAAGCGAATTTTATCTTTATTTGGACGCCATTTTGAATTATTTCCACAGGAAACCCACATGTTCCCAGGCTATTTTTGTATCCTTTTCAAGTTTTGGCGAGGGAGGGGTCCCACAGGAATTTCTAGCTACCGCAACGTGTTAGTTCACAGTTTGGTTTTCCTGTGTGAACTACTGCACCGGAAATAAAACACCCCGCCAGTAGTTTCCGAAGTGATTCACAGGAAGTAAAACACCCCACAAGTAGTTCACACAGGAAACCCACAGTCAAACCAAGCACAAATATACCATTCCAACTTGATTCTGATTGGCTGAAATCGGCGTAAACTAGTCCAGAAACTACTGACAAAAGTATAAAAGGCCAGCCTACCCTGATGAGGTTCTCTGTTGTATCAGAATGCTTCGAACTCGCAACGAACAAAATTAAACACACGAGCGAACTTTAGTCTTCAATTGTGGAACTGCTGCGATTGAAATTCAACGTAAACAAGGAAATTGGGCAGACATTAAGCTCTAAGTTTACGCTTGAGCTAACAGTTTCCTCGGTAAGCTATAATTTATATCGATAGCTGATGTTTTATACGAGTAGTTTTACTGAAATGTTTATAATTACGCGAACTCTGACCTTCAAACAGTCCGTTGGAATTTGGTTTCTTGCTTCCCCCACTTCAAACAACCAACCAAAAAAATACTCATAAAGATCTCTAAAATCCTAGGGCGATCTGTATCAGCGAAATATAATTTTGGTAATAGAGATATTCGTATTCTTGATTTTCAGTAATATTGATGAAAGCTATTTTGGCAAAACCCGCTTGAGTGTTTTGAGTTCTCATGATTTTGAAAATTGTAATAATGTGTTTATTATAGATGCTAATGCTCAAAATATGCAAAGTGTAAATGGTATCATAGGATTTAAGATTCGGTCGAGTTGGAAACTACTCAGTCAAAATGCTAGATCCGCCCCTGTGGCATATGAGAGTACTTAACAACTTTTCAAAACGGTAATTATTTGTTTTCAGCATGTCAAGTGACCTCAACAAGCAAAAATCAGCCCTTGAGATATCATTCGCTTTGAAAAGTACTCAAATGCATTTAACTTTCGAATACTGTATTTTAAGGATAGTTCAGACTAACAGTAAAACATCAGTGGCCTTTGACTTTTGTTGACTCCAGCATGAAAACGAGGCTTTTTTTTCTCCTTCCTATCTTTTCTCTAGGTGTCCTTGCTTGTTCCATGGTAGTCCGTGGGCCAAGTCTCAAAAACAGCATAAAAATCCAAGTTCGTTGCACCCCCCAGTAGACATAGTTAAACTGGTATCAAATCAAAGCTTATGAACTATATTTTCCAAATCCACTTGTTTACAAATTTGAAACTTGTGCTTTAACGAGAACCAGAGTGGTAAACATGGGGGGGCTGGGTAGGGGAGATTTGCTCATCATGGTTTGGAATACGGAAATTTTGGCCTGTATCTCAAACAAATTCTAACCAAACTGAGTCAAATCTAAGGAATATAGTGGATATGGCATAAGCTAGCTCATGCGCTTATCGAGTTCACATGTTTGGTCTCCATGGCAACAGGGCCGGCTAAAATAATGCTTTTCAGTTCAAAATTTAAGATTTTCGAGGAAATGATGTCACAAAAGTAAACTCTAAATTCTTTATTCAAGCTTAACGACGACATTCTTTGTGTAAAAGTTAAATGTACACCATAGTGATACAAAAATAGTCGACTGACCGAGTATTTTGACTTTTCCTCTGTACCGTTGATTTTTTTTCTAAAGCCCTACTATATTTCATATCCGTTTGGTGAATTATTGGAATCTCTATATTTCCAGAGTTATAATAACAATGTACTGTAAACTTTCTCTAGTTATCTAGCCTTGGGTCATTAATGTCTTCAATACCTCGAGGAACTGATTTTGTTGCCATGGCAACCGGATATTTTTTTAAAATATCAAAAATGCTTATATAAAACCATCAAATACCGCTTCAAAGTGTCATTAGACATTTAAGACAAAAAAAGTTCATGGCATCTTCAGTTAAACTGCTTGTAGGGAGTATCAACACGAAACACCTTAATCTCACATTAAAGAAGTTATGGCTGGAAAATATAAATGCTTTATATACATCATTTTTACAACACTTGATACTTGTATAGTCATATGTCATTTTACTCAAAACCATCTTCAATTCCTTAAGTTTCTTACTATGCCTCCTCCTCATCATCGCTATTTTCACAATCATCATTTCCAAGAGCATCACTTATACAGTTGATACAAATGTCTCCACAACTGCATGCATCAGTGCATGGTAACGCATTCTTAACACAGGAACAGCGCCTTGTCTCACAAGTGCTGTTGCATTTGCAACTAATTAGTTCCATAACAGCACTAGGGGCAGGGTCCAAATTGGTCCAAACGACTTCAAGTTGTCCGTCAGCATGTTGCCATCCTTGGCCTTCAGGGTCTTGTTGGGGGATGTTTGCAATAAGGGCATTTTTCCACAGGTAGCACTGATAGTTAGCTCGCATGATATGAAATGAGAGCGCAGCACTTGTTGGTGGTAGCTGATGAGATTGTAAGTTGTGGCTTTTACAAAACATGTTGTACCGAGTTTGATTTACACTGTTGCTGCTATCATCATACAAAGTACATACAAACTTCTCAATGTTTCTTATGTCATCATCAGCTGGTGGAATACGCTCTCCAAGAGCTTCTACTGCACTTCTCATTCTTTCATCTTTTTTGATTAGCTCCAAAGCCCTTTTCTTTCCTCTACCAACAAAAGCACTAACTGTATCACAGCCAGTTACAGAGTGGAGGCCTGGAAGTGCCTTACACACAGGTAATCCGAGCTTTTCTTGTATGAGTGGAATGCTTATTAAACGGACTCTACTGCTTGTACCACTAGCAATTGTGATATCAGCAGGAATGGCATTCTGGTGATAGCAGGCAAGTACCTCAACATCAGTGTCAGAGGACCTAATGCAGACTTCAGAATGGCCATTAATGGAGGCGTGTTGTGCATGAAGTAGCATTCTGGTATCTGCTTCTTCTTGGTTGCTTTGCAGTTCTGGCACTAGGATGGAAACTACATCAGATTCAGCAACTGTTATTCTGGTGCATTCGCATCCATGAGTGACAAATAGAGAGCGTTGGCCGATCTTCTCTGCAAACCTAGATGTACCCCATTCTTGTGCAAAAAAAATGCATTAGGTTTGTCTTGCTCTCGCCGCTAGACATTGCCTTTTTCCACAGCCGAGGACAAAGCTGTTCTGGGCTTGTAATCTTGATACTAATTTGACCATCTCTCCCTCTTTTCGATCTTTCAGCATTCTTTATGGAGATCTCAGGATATTGGTCGGCAACTACATCTATCCTCTTTGCATTCCCTGCTAGGATAAGAACTGTATTGAGAACCGTGTCAGCAAGCTGAGAAAACTTTTCTGGGATTCTTGTAATCGTTTGCAGCATGGCCATTGCATCAATAATGACTGTGGTAACTGGAGGTAGCGTCTGTAAGAAATCTATACCATCTTCTAGTAGTTTGGGGAGGGCAGCCTTGTTGGTCTTGGCTAAAGAACCATCTGGAGAAGCTATGGACCATGGAATTGGACCAAGCTCGTAGGAAAGTACCTCCCGAAGATTCATCTGTCGGTTCTGCCCAATCACTAGTAGGCGAGCAAACAAGTTGCGATCAGCTTTAATGATGATATCTCTTCCTCCTGTTGTCACTCGTTTCTTTGTTCTTGCTTCCGAAAATGTACCAAGCTTCATTTTAGTGAGTGGGTCAAAGAAACTCTGTTTTCCGCCAATGAGTCGTTCATTGACAAACGATGCTAACGCTGCTCTCCCTTTTTCTTTTGCATCAATAAGATCTTGTTTCATGGCTCTATTTGCGACATTACCACTGCTGATGCTTATAAGTTCCTCAGTTGTTTGAAAAGGGTTATGCCAGTTGGAAATTACTTCTTTGACTCGTTCTACATCTTCTTCATCTTTCTTCAACCTAAGCGAACCACACTCTTTAGGCACATGACTCTGTGTGCCCTCAGTGTTTGTCATAAGTCTACATTTGTCAATAAATTCTGCTCTTGAATGTGCTGTAATGATCCATCTTTGTACTGCACTTTTTTTCATGCTGAAACCAATAATCCCACCTTTCGTTTTCGTACTGCGGTTTAAAGTCTGCTCAATTGTCTGATCTACTGGTACCTGAGAGAAACCATGAGATGACGAACGTTGCACTCCAAAGTCTCCATCAGTCAGTAGGCGGTGTGCTTCTGGGTGAGTGTCTTCAAGGGATAGCATCTGAGCCAAGTATACTGGGAGGTACCGTGAATAGTTCACATGATCATAGGCAAAAAACCATGGTAGCATGGCTCGGATGGATTCAAGGTGGAGTTCCCAATTTCCTTCTCGTGTTGCTCTTATGAAACCGAGAAGAGTGCCAACCATTTCAAGATATGACAACCAGAATTCTTTAAGTGGGCCCTCTTTTTCTTTCTTGTACTCATCATGAAGTCGAAACACCTCAATAAACGTTTCAGACACCAACAGCTCTTCAAACTTCTCTTGGTTGAATTCTCTCCTTATCTCTTGTATATCACTAACGATGCTTGGATAGTTGATGCTTATGTCTTTGGATTGAAGCCAAGACTTGAAACCTTGCCATAGCAGACGATGCATTGCCTCAAAAACAATCTAAAAGATGATGCAATGTAAATGTTAAATATACAGTATATGAATAATTTGATAATACTTCTAATTCACAAAATAGATTACCTTGTGTGTACGCACAGCTCGATTATAGTGCCGGCCCTCAAGTACACCAGATACAGATCCTGATGCCACAATTCCGCTCTCGGTCAAGACGTCAGATAGGCCGGCATCACCAAACCGTTTTCCGATGGCAGCCATAAATGCACAAATGGTATGGAATGCACCAATCCTGATAACAATACGTTTAAACTCTTCTTGATGCTGCCACTGGATCTCAAGTGCTTTAGCGTATATGGCTTGATCGAATACAACAATGACATCCTTTTGGCCAAGTTGATCTGCCATCTGCATGGATTTTTTTAGAATGTTGAACACTGTAGGGAGCTCCGTGGGACTAGCTTCTATAACGGGGCAGTAACCCACATTACACTCGCGATGAGGTTCTTGTAGCATCATGTTGAAAGCTGTCCAAGAGGGAATAACCTGATGTTGTCCATCCAAGTTGTTAAACAACGTATCTTCTACAGGCTGTCTACACAACATCCATCCAAAATCAATCAAGTGTGCACGCTCCAACACTCCTGGGACTGGCACAATGACTTGATTCACACCAATGTTAAACGCAGGGGGGCCTTGTCGACGACCAGAGTGGTATGGAAGTAAATCGCTATGTATTCCAGAGAATGAGCGTTTTTTCTTTGATCTTTCATTCTCGGTGACCATTGCAGGGGGCAATGCACATGTGAGGGGTTTTCTTTGCACAATTATACCATTGGTGCAGTGTGTCGTTCCCTTTCCTGTCAAACAATTATTGCATTAGTCAATTGTGCTTAATCTTTGAACACACACCACTTTATAGTCAAGCATTTTGATAGTTTAATTTAGAACTTTCAAACTCTGGAAATTTGCAACTCTGGTAGTTGCCAATGATAAATATATTTAATGAAAAGAAAAGTGGAAGACAAGAGACCAAACTAGATTGTTGGTATAGTACTCTTTCTAATTTTGAACTAAACTATTCCATACTTACCAGACAATGTTTCCTCCTGAATGTCATTATTGTCCCAGCAGAAGACCCCTGGTACTCCAGACACACAAACAGCAGGTAGCAAGGCACCATCTCTTTGGCATGCTATCTGCTTGTCAGCCAAAGCAGTCTCTATCTCCACAATCTGTGAGTACGATAATCCATGTCCAAACCTATTTAATAGGGTAATGACTTCAACACTTCCTGTTAAGCTTTTGATGGTTATGGGAAGTGAAACATGTTTTGGTGTCTTCACTCGACCACGTGTTACACAGTGAACAAGATCTTGAGATATTGACAAAGCAAGGCGATGCACATTATCAGGCACATTATTGATTCTATTTGTACTAAAGTCACAATCTGACAGAATCCAACAAACCATATTATACACCAAATCCGGTACAACAGAAGTGCCATCATCAAGATCCTCTGCTTCTGGTGGCCATTTCATTCTGGTATCAACATCTAAGATGACCTTTCGAAGTGACTTTGAAGCATGGTAGATTGAATTGGCTGTATCTTGATCACTGTCCCATGATGTATCAACAACACTTTCTTCACAGTAGCTGGTATCTGGAACTGTCTTTGTGTACGCTACTTCTACATATTCTCCTTTATCTGCGTGGGTGTGATAAACAAGTTCTGCTTCATTCATTTTTGATGGCTTTCTGAAGGATAAAAGATTACCAAAGCTTTTCTTTAATCTTTGTTTCATCTTTGAGCGTCTATACTCGGGCGCATGAATGTCACGATGGGCAAGCTCCATTATAAACTTTGACGTAAGATCTGACATACTCATGACTTTGTTCTTTCCTATGACCTCTAGCTGAACACATTTCTGAATTTCTTCAAAGGCATCATGATAAGCCTGGCTTCTCATATCTTCGCTTTCACAATGCTTTTGTTCTAATTTGACTAGGGTGTTCGCCTTAGTAAAATCTTTGTAGCAAGAACGGTGATACTTGATTCCTTTTGCAATGGTGTCTTGTTGATTGATTTGGAGAAGAACTTGCTCATTTCCTCTGATCTGGGCTGCCTTTAAAAGGGAAGAACTGCCATCTTTCATTATGTTAAGGGTGAGTGGCTCTCGAGTTCTTGCTTGTCCTTGTACTCCTTTAATAACTTTGTCTTTCTGGCAGATAACGCATTTGTCATTGTCAAATTCAATATGCGATCTTAGACGTTTTGGTGCAGGCACAGTGCAGCTGGAGACAGGGTCTTTTTCTACAAGGGAAGGCGAAGAAGCACCTTCTTTTCGTGACAAATAAGTAATATTGGTGTACTTTTTGATAGCATTGTCTATGATAATAACCTCTTGGCCCTTTATCCCAGTGTTCCTTCATGATAAACCATATTTCATCTGTTCTTCTTCTCGCACACTCCTCAAACTTCTTCCAGCTCTTCTCGGAAAATTGTGTCAAAGCACCACTGACATCATCCCTCACATGACACAGACATTTATTCCAGTCAGGTCTCACAGTAACTGAAGTTTCTAATTCATTCATAATATTTCAAATGTTTCATTTAAATGGTATCGTGTCATCTTGCATGTCAAAAAATTGATGGGAAGTTGATCTCTGTGAAGTAAAATGAATGCATGACTAGCTATAGAATTAGAATCGCTTCAAAAGACTACTTGGTTTTCACTTTTGACAACCTGTGGCCATATGTTTGAAGAAACATATGGGTGAACAAGACGATATACAAAATTATTACTTTCAGAAAGTTTATGTTTTTGTACATGGTTTGGATTAATAAAAGCTGGATAAAAGTGTTAATCGAAGTGAAAATTTGAATCAAACCTGACTGATTAAGGCCTCAGTTTGCCAGTGATAATTCTTTACATCAGAGCTTGAAAGTTGCTCGTCAATTTATTGCCGTAGAAATACAAGATATAATTACTTTGCACAATTAAAAAGACTGCTTTAAACAAGCATCTTAGTTGATGAATAAATTTATTCTTAACTGATAAAAATAGAATTTCATGTGCAGTTCATACCCTAAAGAATCTTAAAAGTTCATGAAGGGCTAGTTTTGGCACTTTTTAAGCCATAATTACTTGATATTGAAAAAAATCTTCTTTAAAACATATCTAGAAACTACACATCTACTCAAATTTGTGGGCCAAATTCTGAGAAGGAAAAAGGGGTTTCTTTTAAGGGTCAGATTTAAGAATTCAGAGCTCTAACTAGCTGGGTAAGTTCGAATTCGAGTACTTACAGACACGATAGAGATACTTTTATAAACTTTAAGTCTTTTTCAAGACTTTTTTTTAAAGTTAACATAATCTTGAAGGCTAAATGGAGAGTTTCATTGATTTTGTTTTGGTTATTTTCTATCAAATACATAATAATTTACAGTTACTTACCTGCTACTGAATCCAAGATGGCGGTCTTACTGGGGAGTGAAAAGCAACATGGGATAGGAAAATAGGGAATGGAATAAGGATGATCCAAGGATCAAAGGAAACCACCTTTTTTAGGAAATCAAGTTATTTGCAAATTTAAGGCGTAATTAAGTTGAGGTTATCTGAAATAAAGTATAATTGGGACAAAAATATTAAATTTATTACAGTTTATCCTAACACATATTTAAGTAAATGGTAAACTGTTTTTTTTTAAATATCCGGTTGCCATGGCAACAAAATCAGTTCCTCGAGGTATTGAAGACATTAATGACCCAAGGCTAGATAACTAGAGAAAGTTTACAGTACATTGTTATTATAACTCTGGAAATATAGAGATTCCAATAATTCACCAAACGGATATGAAATATAGTAGGGCTTTAGAAAAAAAATCAACGGTACAGAGGAAAAGTCAAAATACTCGGTCAGTCGACTATTTTTGTATCACTATGGTGTACATTTAACTTTTACACAAAGAATGTCGTCGTTAAGCTTGAATAAAGAATTTAGAGTTTACTTTTGTGACATCATTTCCTCGAAAATCTTAAATTTTGAACTGAAAAGCATTATTTTAGCCGGCCCTGTTGCCATGGAGACCAAACATGTGAACTCGATAAGCGCATGAGCTAGCTTATGCCATATCCACTATATTCCTTAGATTTGACTCAGTTTGGTTAGAATTTGTTTGAGATACAGGCCAAAATTTCCGTATTCCAAACCATGATGAGCAAATCTCCCCTACCCAACCCCCCCATGTTTACCACTCTGGTTCTCGTTAAAGCACAAGTTTCAAATTTGTAAACAAGTGGATTTGGAAAATATAGTTCATAAGCTTTGATTTGATACCAGTTTAACTATGTCTACTGGGGGGTGCAATGAAACTTGGATTTTTAGGGTCTTGGCCCATGGACTATGGGATTTGTTTTAAATATAAAGCTCACACCATTAAGATAAAACGAAACATCTTTGCTTCAGAATCCCACATGCTGTTTTTGTTGCATCTCCTTAACCCATTTCAAACTTGCCCTTGTCTCTTGTATCGTTAGAACACCTTTTTTCCTTGCCTCACACAGCCCAAAGCCCAGTTCGTGCATTTCCGATCCCTGCTTAAGGTCAATGATGATATTCTTTCAGTAGCCATTCCTAATTCTTTTTGAATATCAAATCGAGAGAAATTGCTATTTTCCTTCAGCATTCGCTTTTTTGTCCAAACAATTTTCGTCTAATTTTGCGTTTTCTTCCTTCATTTTTTTCTTACAATGTTGAGTTACACTTCTTGTTTACAATGCGATAGACACTAGCACGACTTACATTAATTTTGTGGCATAATTCTGGACTTTGCTGCTTGATTTTTCATAAAATAACAGTACTTTGGCTCTTGTGCATACGTCTATTTGTCCAATAAAAACCATGTCTGCGTTAACCACCAAATTAGCGTGCACTTGTGTGAAGGTTCTGTGACGTGGTATTCTATGTCTATTTTGGAATTTTTTAGAAACAGTCTCACTCCTTGATATCATATTGCATCCACTTTTGTATCATATAGTTAAATATAACGACCTACATGTCCACAAGCCAATGTGTAGTTCAGACAACGGTGTGGAGAACCTGTTGATCATGAGACACTGCCCCAATTTTGACCTTAATTATCCGTCCTTGTTTAATCCTCCCCCCTACCACTCTCTATGTTGAGTAGGCCTAGGAGATAAGCCACTTCATGCTTTCGTCGACCATCTTGAATTGGGGCAAACGCGGGAAATTCTATACAAATCTGGATCACTTTGACTTCTCATAACTCGGTCTAATATTGATGAATTTTTAAAACTTTACATTTTTTGATATGTCTTTCTAATTTATTAATATGAGAAATATTGGAAGGCTATAAAAATAAGGAATTTTCATTTTCAAAACAAAACATTTGGTGCGAAAATATTAAGATCATTCGTGAAAATAATTGACTTGTAAAAGGTAGTTAAAGTACCTACATGACCCTTATTTTCAATCTGACATATGGTATGCATATCTACTAGTTATTAATGTCGAGATATGAGAAGTCAAAGTGATCCAGATTTGTATAGGACTTCCCGCATTTGCCCCAATTCATGATGGCAGACAAAAGCGTGAAGTGGCTTATTCCTGCTAGGTCCAACACTTGACCCAACCAATATTGTGTTGGGGGAGGGGGCTTGGTTCAGAATATATGGCCGTTCTAAGACCTGCATGGTGGGTATGATATGATATGATAACGTCAATTTCATGGCACAGCGTCTCAACTATTTTGCATGTCGTTGTAGCAGCCATATTTATCAATAAAACTTCGTAGTCTTCATAGTCAAAGAGTAATGCTAAATGAAGTTTTATTATGTACTTATTGTAAAATGCAAACATCTACTTTTAAGGTGAAAATTGAATACAAAAGTTCAACTAAATCTCGGAATGATTTCGTACACTCAGTCCTCACTTTGTAAATACTTCGGATTTGACATTTACAGACTATCTTTCACGGTCGATGGTATAGTGGTTGCCTGGCTACTAAGCTGGCAACCACAAACACATGACAAATGCTTACAATTTATTCAAACTATTTTTAAATTTTAAAACAGTTTCTGAATGTTCAATTCTTGTTTTCTTCTGAGCCATCTGGTCTTTAACTCATTCATGTTCTCTTTCCATTTCTTCAAAGGGTCTCTCTTTCTTTGTTTTGCATGAACCCTTGAACAGTGAATAGTATTCTGCATTTATAATCACAAGGTCCGTCTGGATCATGACTGTGTAAATGACACGAGTAGTAACAAATAGTGCTTGCTATATTAATAATAATATCAACACGTGACGGAAAATCATGAAACTCCATACCCTGGGGGTACAGTTGAGTGGTGTCTTAATGCAATATAGGCCATTCTGATTCTTTACAAAATAAAGTGCATGAACGTTCTGTCACTCCTGGCTACCTGTGTCCAGAATCATGCCAATTCATGTCAGCGGATTTTCATCTTAAAATTTCGTAATGGTGCTTTTTCTTTGTTATTCAATTTTTCCTTTGAAAGAGAAGAGTAAATCAAACAAAACTTGACAGTGTTATCTGTTGGAATGCTTGGCTGGACGCCATTTTGAAACGATATTCCTTAGCTTCAATTTAGGGTCTTTTTAAGATTACAAAAGTATGTATATGCTGAGAAAATACTTTCTATGAACATTGGTATGTCATTCTTTTGTATTGAATAATTTTAGCTGTTTAATCTCGCAAAACGTGTTTTGCCTTGTTAAAAAAGCAATTTAACTGTTTATTTTGTGAGAAATTTGTATCATGTGAACCACTTTTTATCACTCTAATTCACAGTACTAGAAGACCTTCACAAAAAACACCTCTGACAACCAAAATTGTGGACGAAGGTCTTCATCTGACAAGAAGTGTTTGGTTGTTTCAAGTGTGTTATAATGACGAGAAAATATGTTGGTGTATGTTCTGTTAAAAGCAGAAGAACAGCTAACAAGAACGTTCTTGGAAACAATTCTTTTGACAAAACAGAGAAATATGGGAGCTATGAATATATCGGACAAGATGAAATAGCAACACAATTTACATCTTGCTTGGAGGAATGATATTCTGGACATTATTTAATGAGCAACAACAACAACCACAACAACAATTCTTTATTTGCACTCGAATTAACAAACAAATTTAACAATTACAAATTACAAAGAGATAAGTAAATAAACTTCCAAATAAAATATCATATGATAAATTAATTATTAATTTACAAGAGAGATGAGCCATTAACCAATGAACCCTAATTACTTTTTTAGATATTTGTCTTTTTGTAAGGCTTGGGTATGGGGAGAAGGGAAGAAAAAGACCAACAAGTAATAAAACTATAGTAGAGATGGAAACAGCCGAAGGAAGAATTTAGAAGTCAGAGTAAAGTTTATAAACAGAAAAATTGACAGGGAGAAGGCTAAAGGAAAAAGCAAGACAACAGAAATCCACATACACTATGGCGCGCGCTATCACTAAGGGTGTGTTCTAGAATTTTGCTCTTTACAATTTAATAGTTTTCAGTGATGTATTTGTAACTGATGTACAGCAGTCAGGGGAGCGAAAAAATGATGGTTCAGTTGGAACAGTATATGACCCAGACAAAGATTGCTTCATTATTACTCTCTCACAGAAAGACCCTGTATAAACATCTCGTCAATTCCTCATCAGAATAGCTTTAACATGGGATCTACTGGAACAACTTAGCCCATTTATCATCTGTGGACGCAACCTACAAAGAGTCCTTCATACTGAAATTGCACTGGGATAGTCTGGTTCCTGACCCCTTACTGCAGAAATGGCCTAAAATGGGAAGAAGAACTCCAGCAACTGGAGGGTACAGAAATCCCATGAGCATTCAGATCAAGAGATTGGCAAGGTAGCAAAATGTGCTGTATCCTATTTAAGAACAGAGTATGATGATTGTCAATCTCACAAAAGAATCATCATGACAAGAACAAAGCTGGTAAAATCTAGCAGATTCAAAATTACCAAATAAAGACATCACCTTCTTCCAATGTTCTGTGCTGGGTAACCCAGCCAAGTAGCAAGTACAAAGACCACATAGCCCATCGGTTGTCAGATATCCAATAAGAGCTAAAGTGCATGGATAGTAATGGATAGAGTAGATTTCTTATGACAGTGAAAACGACACAGGAATTTCGATTGTTTTTATAGACAACACGTCACTGACATGGACACAGCACAGCGGTGGACAGTTTCACACTCATACGAAATATCCTCTACAAAGTCAAAGTAAATGTTTTTAGTTTTGAAAGAAAATGTTGCGTATGTACAAAAACAAGAGGATTGGTTCCCCCAAGACTTACCCAAAGATTTGACATGGCAAAATGGCCCATCATTCCTAAAAAAAATTGAAACTAAATGACCTAGTCAGCCTTCAGAGGAGAAGGTTCAAGAATTCAACTAAGAAGTATCCTAGAATACCCTAGCTTTTGAAATCACCAGATACTCTATCAAAGGCTTTACGAGTCCTCCAAAGATGTTCAGGTTCAATTTCAAGTTTTTTTTGTTTTTTGTTTTTTTTTTTGAATTGGCTAGTTTGTTGAGGGACAAGGAAACAAAAAGTTAGACACTGTAGACAAAACGTCATTAGAACAAGCCTATGCAAACGCGCAAGTGGGGTCGGCCTTTGAGCTGACCCAGTATTTGACAAAGGAGGGCTTTGAGGGTAAGTAACACAACATGTACATCTAATAGTGAGAAAGAAAAAAAATAGCATAAACATAATTCATTTCTAACAAGGGTAGCACATAACACTTGTAACTGATTCACTAGTGGTGAACAAATACTAATACCAACTACTGGTACTTTTTTAACAAGGGTAGCATATAACACTTGAAACTGATTTACTAAACTGATTTACTAGTGGTGAACAAGTACCATTGACTACTTTTTTAGCGATGCAGCGATGTGTGGTGTATGGATGTGGATGGTCGAGCTCTGCTCCTCTAAGTTAGAAATTCAGCTTTTTATGCTAAAACTATGGTTAAAACTACCTCAAATTTACAAAAACACGACAAGTAAAACAAAAAAAAAAACAACAACAACAACAAAACAAAAAAACAAAAAAAACAAAAAACAAGTTCAAGATACCACTAAAGAATTGGAAGATCTTAGATTGAAAGTTCAATCTTCAGGCATCATGGCGTCCTCGAGCACTGGCATGGAACAAGGATCTCCACAAGCTATAAATAAAAGTATCAAATTCCTATCAGAAGAAAAAAGCTTTCAATCTGGGAAAGCATCTGGCTATGATAATATGTCCACAATTCAGTCAGCATTGCTAAACCCCTAACTTGTTATAAATCTGTCTTTTAACTGTGGCACTTTCCCTGACAAATTGAATATATCTTGCATTGTTCCCTTGTTCAAATCGGGTCAAAAATCCAGTTTTGGAAATTACCAGCCAGTCTCAGTTCTTCTTTGAAAAAGCTTTTTATACTCAATTGTTAAAGTTCTTTCATTGTCACAAAGTGGTGTGTCAACATCAGTATGGATTTAGAAAAGGACATTCAACTTCGCTATCATTGACCTATATGAAAATATTTCTAATGCTATTGATAACAAAGCAACTGCCATTGGAATATTTCTTGACTTATCTTCAGCCTTTGACACTGTGAATCATGAAATTCTTTTCCAAAAATTAGAACATTATGGCATACGTGGAATAGCATTCAATTGGGTAAAAAACTACTTTTTTAATAGGCACCAATTTGTTTCATTTGATCACGTCTCTTCGGATTTGAGACCTATTTCTTGTGGAGTTTTACAGGGGTCAATTCTAGGACCACTATTTTTTCTTATGTACATTAATGACATCTGCAATGTTTCAAACTTTGCAAAAGTAATATTTACCCCCCTTTGGCTTGCCAGCTAGGTCAAAGGGATTAATTGCACAACTGACATGCTGTCAGATCGGATTTCAGTCTCAGTTCTAGTTTTAGTGCCGATAAACACGTTAGTTGTAGCACTTGTTTCATCTATTATTTTCAATCATGGGATGACCTAAAAAATGTTCCGGTGGTAAGGTACCGCATTCCCAACACCATTTTGGTCTTCCTGGGAAGGATTGTACTGGTCCGCTGACTGATACAGAGAACACAGAGGCCATTGAACCAGTCACTGATGTTAGTCCTGTTAGTCCTCTCAGCGTCTTCTACTGCTGGTGCTACTCATCCCGACCTTCTTCGAACCATTGTTGACTCAGTGTCCTCGTTAACTAAAGAAGTAAAGGTACTACACACCGAAAACGAAGAGATACATGCTATGGTTCGCCCCGCAGCAAAAAGTTCAACACCGCCTTCTTTCGTGTTGACATTAGGGACTTTAAGATTTAGGACGCGGTTGCTCCAGGACGTCAACGGAAGTGAATTTTCGTTTCCGGTTTAAAGTGCGCATGACTAGTACGTTCCCTGGCCGCGTCGAGGTGGCGTTCTTGACGTGAGAGAAGTGCATTTGGAGTTCTGTATACAACATGAGTATTTAGAATTGTTTTGTGTTATATTTTCAATACTTTCTTTGACGAAACATTTAAATCTAACAACTTTGTTTATTAAGGACTGATAATAGAGTGAAATAGATTCAATAAATAACAATTTTTGTATTTTTTTCAGCGCTAGAATGGCTGCATATTCATCGAACAAAGGTGGGAATAAAGCACAAAGGTACGAACTTCCTAAAATAAGCTCAAACATCTGAAAATCATATTGCTCAATGGATTAGAGAAAAGCAAAATGTGTTTAAACTGCATATTTGGGATTAAAATTACTCGAGAAGATAGATCTTAGTCAAAATGAAATTTGTTCTCTTGCAGTACTCCTTTCTTTTGGACTTTTGACCACGATGTGATTTTCTGCCGAGAAATCCTCAACATAAATCCATTTACAACAAAGAAAGGAACTACGCAAAGAAGCGACATGTGGCAAAAGATCGCAAAAATACTGAATGGTTGCAAGTTTCCCGTGTTTAACGTAGATAAAAGAGGTGTTCATGACCACATTGGAAATATTATAAACAGATACCAAAAGAAAATCAGAGCTGAAGAGAAGGCATCGGGGATAGCTCCAGATGAACCCACCGAGCTTGATGAATTACTTGAGCAAATCATTGCCCTAGAGGAGAGTTCAGAGGCAGGGCCCGGTTGTACGAAGGTTGGATAAAGTTATCCACTGGATAAGAGGTATCCACTGTATAGATTTTGTACAGATTTTATCTGCTGGATAAGGATTTATCCGCTGGATAGCGCTATTCACCCTTCGTACAACCGGCCCCAGAGCTGCAGGACGCTAGTGCTCAAAAGAAGGCAAAACTTGAAAATGACAAGGCAAAGGCAGAAGATATTAGGCTTAAAGCAATGGAGAAGATTTCTGATACAAAGAAAAGGACATCTGAAGAGGGATCGGAAGGAAGCACTTGTAAAAGACGAAGTGGGGCCGATGCAATTGCTTACCTGTCAGAAAGGGCTGAACTCAATTATGAGTTAAAAGAGAAAGAACTAGAACTGAAGAGACAAGAGCAAGAGCTTGGGAGAAGACAGCTGGAAGCCAGTGTAGAACATCAACTCCAACAACAGCAACAGCAAACTGCAATGATTAAGCTTTTGCAAGATCAACAGCAGCAATATCAGCAGCAGCAGCTGATGCTATTGCAACAGCAGCAACAACAAACTGCTGCCCTTATGGGTATGCTAAATAGTTTCTTAAAGAAGTAAACATTCCAAAGAATTTCATGCTATTAGAAATGCCTGCTTTGTTGCTAAGTTAAAGGCTTTATAGGGATAAGCCTTTTTGTATGTTGAAGTGTTTTTTAAATTGTTTTTAGTCCACTTTTACAAACAAGAAACAAACATTTCTTATTACAGAGTTGTCCATTTATTTTCCACAAATTTCATGTTTTTGTGACTGTAAACTATTGGAGTGCAGTGCAACCTCTAAATACTCAGCCTTATTGTGTAAACAAAACATGTTAGGGCAGTTTGAGATTAAGTTCTTGTTCCAAATTGAGAGAAAGGGTTATAAAAAATGATTTGATTGAGTGACCCAGGTGAAAACATATTCTGCATCATTCCTAGTTGATACTACTTTAGTTTTCTTTCAGAATATTTCACTGGTATGTTGTATAGTTACAGTAAGCAATACAAAAGCATTGTTGTTAAACCTATTTACAAGTGTGTACATCCTCTTTTGACTTTTTTTTATTTCTATTTAGTTGAAATAGTCATCCAGTGCAGGGGGGTCAAGTCCAAAGTATTGTGCTGTTGTATTTGAATATAGGCATGTTAGAGCATTTCTTAATAGAGCACAAACTATGTACATTTTTCCAACATGGCTCAGTCCTATCTTGAGGTTCTTTTTAAAATCAATAAATTTGAAATAATTGACAATGTCAGAAAACAACCATTCCACAGAGACGCGTACAGCACTCATGCTCTGATTGAATTCCTGCATTTGTCTCGTTAACACCCCATGCCTGAAGGGAGCTTGGAGGTGAATGCGAAGTGGATATGCAGGATCCCCATAGATACACATTTCTCTTCTATTTGGAGAAAAGGCAAACTGTTCCAAGTTGTCATACAGGTGAGAAATTGCCAACATCCTTGCATCATGCATTTTCCCCTCTGAAAGGAAAGAATCAACGACATTTAACACATTTTTTAATCTGATTTTATCAGTTGTAGTAGGATGTCTCAAAAGGGGTGGGTGGGTCACATTTTGAATTTCAAATAAAAGGTGTCACATTACCAATTTAACCATCTTTATCAGTGCATATTTTCTTTTCTTTTATCATGCCTTTGGCTTGCAAGGGGGGAATGCACCTAGGATCCCAACTTTGGATACAACTTTGAGTTGTAAGTTAAAAGTAATCTCTGTATTTCAGTTTTCAACTCACCTACTGGGCCAAAAAGGTTACCAATTATCCCGTTTGGGAGGCTGACTGATTGAAATTTGAGGGAGTGAATACGCTTGTGCCCATTGTAGACCATCCTCTGGTTTATCCCTGGTCGACATATGGGCCAGACAGTTCCATCCACGAAACCAAAACAGTTATCAAGTGCTGCACCTTTTTGGTATATTGCATCAGCATAGACTTCTAACAAGGCTGGTGACATGATATGATGATTCCATTGGGTAATTCTGTGGTGGTGGTTGGTGTAAATCCAGTTTGTGACTTCGTTTGTAATCATAGAAATTTCTGGCACAGATCTCCCAAAGATGGGGATCATGTCAGAGAGACGACATGGAAAAGCATATCGTTTTAACACCATGCAAAGGGCCTCTGTTGAATCACAGATAGTTCCATTGGGACATTTAAATGCTGCTGGCATTCTTAACGCTTGAACTAGTAATGGAATATCTTGCTTTTCAAAACGAAAATCAGCTTCACTTTCATCAGCGTCTTTGTTTACAAGACAAAATCGATCGCATTTTGTGTGAGGAAAAATCAAATTTGCAGGACTGTACGCTTTGTAAAGCAAAAGAAATTCTTCTTCGTCAAGTATTTCCTCATCATAAGATAAAAGAATAGCTTCCTGGATTTTCTTAAAAGAACACGACGACATGATGAACCTGGAGAATCGTCGCGTTGCAGTTCCATCGCATCTTGCGATCTTAACTTTTCAATTTCTCGCGCTTAAACGGCGTTCTAGTTCCAGGCTATTCTCGGTTCTGACGTCCTAAACACGCTGGGCTCGCGGGCGCACAAAATCGGCTGTTTTAAATCGTGGCAGATTTACGCCTGAGTTGGGCTTTGTTTACATCACCATGGTATTCTTTGAATGAATGCACGAAAACGTCACGAGACATTCACGAGCGCTGTACGAAAACGTTGTTTAGAGGCTTAAATATTAATCGATTGCTTTATTGCTCCGGAAGAACAACGAATGATTATTGATCTTGCAATCGATCAAAAAAATTCAGCAGGAAATGCCCTGTAGCGCGGGTAAAATGACATTTTTGGAGGACGCGACGATTGGGCCATTGCACTTTCAGCGCAAATTTTGAATCTTGTGTGATAGTACGCTTCAACAAAGAGGGGATTTTTCATTAAAATTAAAGAAGGTACAAAAAAATAAAAAAGAACAAAGTTTTTAGATGTGTCTCATCTGCCTTATGTTATTCGCTTCATTGATTTGAACGACAAATGTCCGAGTTATTAGCATTTTTCTGAGTTTGATATGGCTGTTCTTTCTTCGGCGTGAGGCCTGTTTTGCCTTCTTTGAATGACTATCGCCAAAATATATTTTTTAAAATCACTGTTTTCACTATTGTTGATCTAATTCCCTGTAAATCACGAGTGGTTATCGATCTGCTTTTGGCATAAATGACAGGTCCAGAAGGTGTCGGATTTCAGAGCAGTGCTAGTGTTCATCTTCACTATTTGATGTTATAAGTTTCTGTCCGTTGCATTCCGTCCATGACAAGAAAAATGTGAGTTGAATTAGTTAACATTTCTCGCTTGTTTTTTCGTCGAATGGAGTTCTGAAAAGAACAATTTCTTTCAATTTTGATGTTGAATGCTTTGTGTTAATTTCATGAGTTTAGTTCATGTCATGCTTGAGTTATTCAAATTCGTCTGTAGTCGAGTCAGATGCAGCTCATGTGCTCAGTCGGTAATCACCGCTATAGTTGTGCTTTATAGTTCCCTCGATCGAACGCTGTTATGTGCACGCGATAGAATTGATGGTATTTTTATTAACTTTGGATTTTCTTGTAGTGTTTATCTGTTTCTAGGCGCCATGTAGCTGCTGTAGCTTTGCTAGTTTAGCTAGACTGTTTGATGGGTCGTAAAAAACAAAACTCAAGATTTAAAGTGTACGAAAGACAACAGCTCCTAAAGTCAATTAAAGACTCTCATTTAGAGATTCAAGGTTTGAGGCGACAATATCGCACAAAACAGGAAAAAATTCGACGCCTTGAGCTAAAGGTATTCAGCGACGTATTTGTTTATAGTTTTTGTGATCATCAAACTTATATACAGGCCTCTCAGGCATTTTAATACGTTTTGATTTGGTTTTGGTTATTTATTTAATTAATTAATTTATTTATTTTTGTTGTTGTCCGGGTATTGCTTTTATTTTATTTATTATCTATTTCAAAGGCCATCTTGAACGTCCAGGTTAGCTCATTGTCTGTCCTGGTGATTACTAACAACAAGTTGACTCTCATAACATTGATAATTTAGATCAGTCAGTTGCAGAATAATGAGGAACAGTGCCAAAATGAATATGAAGGCCTTGCTCCACAGAAAAGAAAGGGAACAACATTAGCTAAGTCTCTAACATTGAGAAAAAAAATTGCCAGGCAACACAGTCCATCTGTTCTGTCCCTCTCAGGTAACAACAACGCATTGTCCCTCGCAGTACATGAGAGAAGAGAGGCGGAACGGAGGCAGGAAACTTTGGAGTGTGCCTCCATAATTCATGGGGGCACACAAGAAAACTTAAAGCCGACGACAGATGGACTGTGGTGCACTTGTATTAAAAGGGTGCCATTGAAGGGTTTGGTGGAGTACATAGAGACCACACCTAAAGTCAATAATAAGGCAGTACCAATTGTTGTGAAAAAAAATGTCAAAAAGTTTGAGTTGAGTGAGGAAAATGCTGCACGTAGTCTCAAGGTGTTATATAGTGGGGGCTTGATAAGTAAATTAAAATATAAAGATATCCGAAGTGCTTCAGGCCTTCAAAGCAATCCCAGAAAAACTAGTAAGCAAGCCATAGAATTTATGCCTGGGGTACCCATACCCAAAATCTTGCCTTATGATAAATTGATGAGTTATATCAATGAATTAGATATTGGCACACTTTATGACATTTCCATGTTTTGTTCTGATGTTGATAATGATAATGGCAAATTTCGAGACATTGAGCAGTTGCTCTTAAAAATGGCTAAACTGTACCTCTATATTGATTCAACATTTTACTCTGCTTAGAAACCTTTACTTAAGTGGTTTGATAGTGATAAAGGTTTTTTTAAGGTAGCATTAGGGGCTGATGGGGCACCGTTTGGTAAAGATTCAGAAGCCACAGCCTGGTTAGTAAGTTTTCTTAATGTAGGTGGAAGGGTTGCCTCCCCTACTGATAATTTTTTGTTGTGCGGTGCTAATTGTAAAGAAGATCATGAAATAATGGCACAATATGCCAGAGACCTTGTAGTTAAAATAACTGAGATTGAGTCCAAATCATATATCATAGATGGAATAACTGTACATTTTTCATTTGAACTACTGCCTGCAGACATGAAATGGCTTGCATTTGTTTCTGGAGAGCTGAATAATGCTGCTCATTACTTTTCATCATTTGCAAATGTCAATAGCAGTGACAAAGGAACAATGGGGGGTACTTTGGGAACAGACCCAGGAGACACCTGGAGGCCCTGGAGCTATAACGAAAGGCTAGAAATAGCTGAAAAAGTACAAAATCTCAAAAAGCAAACTTGATACTGGAAAGCCTCTAGCAGAATCAACAAAACGAAATAAGGTTCTTGATTTTATAAAATCTCAAAACTCTCGTCAAGAGGATATTCCAATTCTTGGTAGATTGATTGATAAAGCCCCTTCATAATACAAACAATGCCTGGCAATATTTTAATAACCAATTACTTAATCTAGTTAATGATATGTCTCAAATACCAGATAACATTAGATGCATTTCAGATATCAGTGAAGACTCTCCCTTTCTTATTTATCTGAATACCATAAAGAAAGATGTAAAGTGCAACTTATTGTACTCCAAAATAAAGACTTGGTTTGCAAATAGAAAAGCTAAGCAATTTGATTATAGATTTACTGGTAAAGAGAGCAAGTTGTTTTGCCATAATTTTATGTTCCTAATAGCTAAACTGTTATCAGTACCAAACCTTAGTCCTTCCTGTCAACTGAAACTTCATGCATTGTCTCACCTTGGTCTCAATTTGAGAGATGCTGTTTCTCTTTTTAGTAGGCAATCAGCATCATCAGCTGATGTTAATCAGCTTAAAACAAATTGTACAGAGTTTTTCAACACAGCCAAAATGCTTTTGGGTGTTGTTACACCTACTGTTTGGACTATTGGGTATGCTATACCTTTTCATTCACAAATGACTCTCTCAAAGTTTGGTTCAGGCCTTCAGCAAAACATGTAAAAATTGCAAAGTATACTGAACACTCTCTCCCTTCAAACATCGAGTTTAGTTTTTAGACATGAGTATATCACTACATTCTTTCTCAGAGAAAATGATCCCCATGCCTACATGTATAAGCCCACTAATACAAGATACATTCCTAGTAGAGTTGAAACTGATGATCACTGTTATTGTGGTTATCCTAAAAATATAGCTCAGCCAGAATGCAACTTTTGTTCTGATCCCTTAAGGAAAGCGGTTCAAAGAAGTGTGCTATCTGGGGAAGTAGATTTACAAATCAAACAATTGCTCAGCACCTCAGAATAAAGTAGTTCAGTCACATTGTTAAATATCTGGCAGTGTACAACATGTATAGTCTTTAGTTTAAAATTGAGCTAGAGTGTAGATAATAATCCCACTGAAAAGTATTATGGATTGTCAGTATCTACATATATAAGTGATTTAGCTTCATTATTTTATTAATACTATATATTATTAATACTATTATTAATACTAAACCAATGCTTTTTATAAATCTATTGTTGTGGATATTCTTCTGTAGGATTATTCTCTGCACTCTGAGCTTAGGTAGATACCATGAGCTAGGGTAACAAACCCCTGGGGAGTGGTGCTAGTATAAGATAGTCTTAGTGTAGATAATATGAAAAACTAGAGACCATGAGCTGGGGTAACTAGCCCCTGGGGAGTGGTCACTAGTTTTAGTTTTAGTGCTTGACCATGAGATGGGGTAACCAATCCCTGGGGAGTGGAAGCAGTGATAGTTTAAGTAGCTTAGTTATAGTTCAGGTAGCTTAGTTTTTAGTTAAGTTAGCAGTTTACAGCAAACTGATAGGTGATAGAGGTGCAAGGATAACTCAAGAGAAAGCTTGTTTCTTGAGCTAGAGTAATACTGGTCTGTGGCAAATGTTAGGGGGACTGAGAACGAGCACTCTGATTGGTCAATTCCGGTCACTTCAGAATTGTGATGTTGTTTTGTTTTTGTTGGGAAGGGAATGAAGAAATTTGTGCAAAAAAAGACGTGTAAATTTTAAATTTGGCATTCCATTCTACAGTATTTGTATTTTCCATGGTTTGGAGACATTGCTTACGAAGGCTGAAGCGTTTTTCTGTGATTATTGTGGATTTAGAGGATCGTGAACTTTGTAAGCCGTTGCTCGAAATGACGAAGAAACGAGATCAAAGACGACCGCCGACGATATTTTATGGCGATTCTACTCGTAAACCTGTATTCCTGAGGATATAATATATAGCCTAAGCAACACAACAATTGTTGAGCGACATACTTTACATGGCCATATCGAGATTCAGGGTACATGGCCGGAGAACGGCGTTTTGAAAAACTTTGGTTGGTGAATGAAGCACATGTAAAATCAAAACTTCAAACTTTGTTGATTCATATTTACAGAGGAAAAAAATCGCGACGGATAATAAGAAACTTTTCACATTACTATAGCAAGAATCATATGAACTTATTATTCTTATTTTTCCCAAAACTGAAGTCATATTCGTGCATTGAACCAAAAATGAGACAATTTACTCACCTGTAGTTTGCCGTAAATCAAACATAAGTTTGATAAAGTTTCAAAGACAATTATCCGAAAAAGTGCAAAAATCTTGTGTGGTTTTTATGAGAACTAGAATATATCCTGCCTAAGCCACGTAGGACTGGCTGGTAGTACTTACTGGGACTGAATGGAAGAGTTCTCACATTCAGGTAAGCTGAAAAATTTCGTGAAAGTTTTGATAGTTGGAGTTTGTTAGTTCGTACGCGCCATGTCGCTTTAGTCGGCTTACAAAGTTCACGATCCTCTACATCCACAAAAATCACAGTAAAATACTTCAGCCTTCATAAGCAACGTCTCCAAACCATGGACAATACACACGCTGTAGAACAGAATGCCAGATTTAAAATTTACACGTCTTTTTTTGCACAAATTTCTTCATTCTTCATTCGCCTCCCAAAAGAAACAAGAACACAGTCTGAAGTGACTGGAAGTGACCAATCAAAGCACTCGTTCTCAGTCCCCAAAACATTTGCCACAGACCAGGTAATAGTGTACATAGTCAGTGATAGTTTAGACAGGCAGACACCACGAGCTGGGGTAACCAACCCCCGGGGAGTGGTATAGTGTAGTCAGTGATAGTTTAGACAGGCAATCACCATGAGCTGGGGTAACCAACCCCCGGGGAGTGGTATAATGTAGTCAGTGATAGTTTAGACAGGCAGACACCACAAGCTGGGGTAACCAACCCCTGGGGAGTGGTATAGTGTAGTCAGTGATAGTTTAGACAGGCAATCACCATGAGCTGGGGTAACCAACCCCCGGGGAGTGGTATAGTGTAGTCAGTGATAGTTTAGACAGGCAGACACCACGAGCTGGGGTAACCAATCCCCGGGGAGTGACATACAATCAAGATAAACATTGCAAAATGGAATTGTAACTGATAAATAGTTGTACTTCATTTGCTTATGTCAATATTTACAAACATATATAGAAAATATTCAAAATACTATAAATGTCTTGAAAAACTTGTCAATAAATACTGAACAATACAATTTTGCAGTTCTTATTTGATGTGAATAAAGGAATTATTTTGTACTACAGCTGATGGAGGAATTTGAAAGAAAGAAATTTTTGTCATCAGGAGAGAGCTTATATTATTTTGATGAAGGCTGTTCTTATAAAACGTGCACTAGAAGTCAGAACAAGGAATTTTTGCAACAACAATCTAAGTTCCCTTACTCCTTAAGGGAAATGAGGTAGTGAAACAATCTGAGGAGAATTATTGACAGCTCACTGAATAAGAATTGCATTTTCAAGGAACTGGCTAAGGTATTTGATATTTTGAAAGTTTGCAATTTGAACAACATAGTGACAGTGAGAAAGCTTTTACTTTATCTTCACTTCCACAGAGATATTTAGTAGATTTGAAATCCACATGAAAAATCACCAGCCCTTTTTAACAAAAAATTCAAGAACAAGAACTGTGCATAATTAGTACTCCAAAATCATTTTGTAAAATGCATATGGTATCAGTCAGCTGTGGATTTAGTTACACAAAACATTGTCTTGTTCGTTGTTTTGAAATAATTACCTTTTTCGAAGAAAATTTCATATCAAAGCCAATAACGCTGCCAAATCACACATGCTGAGGGATACCATATGCATTCCAAACGCCATAGAAAAATGTGATTGTAATGAGTTCCTTAGTGTGTGAGTACTTTATTTTGAAAGGACGGTCCTGCCTGCAGTTAATTCCAGCACAGTCTTTGTTCTTGAATACCTTGCAAAAAGGCTGCGGTGATTTTTCAGTGGATTTTAGATCTGCATTTTCCATCAAGTGTAGAACATCGTCTGCAGAAGTAAAGATAGCTTTGAAAGTTCGTTTTCGTTCTGTAACCTTGCTGCTCAAGCCTTGGCACTTCACCTTTAACACATCAACTACCTCGAAGTGTAAGTTCCTTGAAAATGAAATTTTGTAGGGATTTCTTCCATTTGGTTGCTGTCTCATTCTCCTCCTTGCTGTGCTGTCCCACTGCCTCATTTCCCTCTTCAACATCCTCGATGGTTGTGCCAAAAAATACCTTGTTCTGTCGCCCTCCAGTGTATATTTTTTAAGAACAGCCCTGGTAAGTTGCAGAAGCTCTCCCCTGATCTCAAATGCCTTTTTCCTCTCCCAAAAAGGACTTTCTCTTTCAAATTCCTCCATTGCCTCGTACACTTTCTCAAACGCACGACCAGCCGCCATTTTGTTTGACAAGCAGATTTTTGCGAATCACCGCTGACTTAATGGCGGGCGCTATAAATTAAAACCGCCGATTTTGATAGGCTGCCAGCCCAGCGTGAAAAGACGTCACGTCCTAAATCTTAAAGTCCCTATTGCCAACGTCTCGTACCACTGATCAAGTTACGTTGCCCGAGCTTCGGTCCATGAAAGAATTAACCGCATCGGTCAACCGTCGTGTTGCGTAGCTTGAGCTAGCTTCAAGTGATTCCGATGACAAGCTTGACCCTCCTCGATCCCAAGTACACACTGTTCAGCCCAAGAAGGGTAAGTTGAAATCTGGAAAGGAAGACCGCCCGACGTCGGTGGTTGTCAATAAGCAGCATTTCTTATGTGTGACGTGCATGGAAAAGGAACCGACATATGATCAGTTGACTATTGACAATCTGATGATATCAGCTACCTCGAGTGGTGTGAACAACAAAAACATCTGGTTTCCCTTATGTACTTTGCACAACAGTATGTATGGGATGCCATTTTGGCTTACAACGCCTCAGTGTTACACAGGCAGCCCAGCCACTTCTCCTGACAATGGATGTTTATTTTAATAATTTATTAAAAAGACAAAAAATGTGTGCGCTTGTTTTAATTTGCTTGGCACGCGCGTTTGCTATGCATGGGTTTCATGTGGTAATATCGCGCGCTTGTTGTGAATGGGTTTCCTGTGGCGATCCTGCGGAACAAAGCGTAGTTTGTGAGAAGGTATGAAACACGGGTCACGTGATGGATGGATGTGTGCCCCAGGTTGATGGACACATTTCCGTGAAGCGCTCGGGGTTTTTCACTCATTGAAGTATCGTAAAGTAAGTCAAACGGTCTCCGAAGGGAAGTTTGATGTACGTATTAAGTGTGACGTGCTTGATGTGAGTTCTTGCGTTTTTGACGTAGCCTAACAAAAGCTCAAAAATCTGTCAAGTTTTAGTTGCGTTGTATAAACAAATTTATTTGTTTATAAATTCTGGTTCACTTTAAGAAAAAGACATGTCAACAAGCTGTAGTGGAGATACCGAAGAAGTTAGTTGTATATGGTAAGTTTGGTTTGGACCTTGTTTCTAACTTAAGCTTACATGGACATCGACACATGAAAAAAAAAGCTATGCCTTAACTTACTTAATTTCGGCTTGTAGGTTATGGAAAACTTATAGAAGATGTGAAGGAAAATCCGTTTCGATGGAGGATATAAAGAAAGATTCAACAACTGTTTTAACTACAACTGGTATAAGCTTTATTGAGGATGAACGCAAGCTAAGACGCACCGTGAAGTGGGCATTCCCGTACACGGAAAAAGTAAAAAAAAACCTAACCACTGAATCTGGAATGAAAAGATATTGTTGAGTTAACAAGAATATGGAAAGAGTAAAGGAACCATCCTCATTGATATGGGTTGAAATAGTAGATGTTTATACACTGCTGAAGCCAGATAAGTCGATCATGTCGTGGACAGTAAACAAGAAGTTGGATAATGCAATTCAGTGGATGATAATATCAACTGATGACCGATGGAATTCCCTGTTACCTGCATCCTGATAAGGGTATCCCTTTTGGGGTGCAGAATACAAATTAAGTATATAACAGACATATCATTGTCTTAGTAAGGGTTTATTGTGTAAACAACACAATCACAAAAGCTGTAACTATTCATTTTTTATATATAGCATAATGTAAAGAAGCTGCGTAACAACCTTTCCAAGAGCAAAGTTGGTGGAACATGAAATCTTCAATTGGGTGATCATTCTATAACATGGAAGCAGTGGATAGATGCATTCAATTGGGACCAGAAGACCAATTCATTGCCCTTTCATCATCGTTTGACTGTAAAACATTTCCAGCTGTGGTATTCATCAAAGATGAGAAACCATCTTGCTGAGCAAGTATTAAATAAAGACATGCTGGAATTGATGAAGGTAGGCATAGAAATACTCCAATGGATGTAAAAGAGTAATGTCATGTATTATAATGTCCCATTCTTTGTATTAATATTCAGGCTTACAAAGATGTATTGAGTGTAAAGGCTGGGAAAACAGTATGTGACCTTGACAAAGCCATTGAGTTCCTTGAGATGACGAGTACACTCATCAAAAACTTTACAAGCCACCAGTACTACACGAGTATAGCTGACAGTCGTCTGGTCGAAAATGACAAGTGTTTGCAGTGGCTACAGGATTGGCAATCCGAAGTTAAAGGAAGGAAAGACCTTAAGGCAGCTGAGAGAAATAAGCTATTTCTGTCAGACAAGACAATGAATGATGTCACTTCTTGTATTCTAGGTTTTAAAGCTTTGTGTAGTTTTTCATTTCAGGCACATCCTGGATGTAATGTCTCAGCATACCGTGTAAACAGTGATCTTGTGGAGAACATCTTTTGCCAGCAATGTGGTCGAAATGGTCAAAATGACAATCCAACCTATGCCCAGTATGGACCCTCGATCAATAGTATTCATTTATAGCGGAGCTACCGGCGCGGGCCGAAAGTGAGCGTGAGCACCATACTTTAGAAAAAATGGTAACCCATCGAGTTGGATTTTTCATAGCTTGAGTATACGTCACTTCCGTCCGTCCGTCCCGTCCGTCCGTGCCCATCACGGATGCTGATTGGCTGATTGCTTTTTGGCGCCAACTTGACGCGCGCTGACACCTTGAAATCTGAAAATTTACAAGTTTCCTTGCAGTTTTAACTTGCAAAGCTTAAAAATATTATTCTCGAAACCTCGTAAAAATTTAGCGATTTTCATGATCATTAATCTGTACCAATCTTGACAGGTTAAAGCGAAAAAAAACGTACGTTTGAATTTTTTTCGGGCCCGCCGGGGTGTCGTTTCAAAAACTGCTCGAAAGACGAAGGACACAGAGAATATTTTCAAAGTTGAAGCTGGACGACTTTTTAGTTGGATTCGTAGCTTTAAAAAACTTCTCATAATGAATGAGTCATTAAGGATCGTGTATTATTCGTTTCGTGAAGATGCCTTCAGTAAAGCTGCTTAAAATTCTAGCCAAAGTTGGAAATCAAGAATCGTCTGCATTGAGCGTGAAACAAGGACTATGCTTCTAAAGACAATGTAAAGACAACAAGGAAAGCACTTCAAGGTAAAGACCCTGGCCAGAAAATGATGTCAAAAAGTCTCTTGTACCTATATTTGATCTTTTAGCTTTTATTTGGGATTGATGACTTAAAAAAATAAACTTTTATGCACGTTGAACTGTGGCCAAGTTTAAACAAACACTCGATCAAGTACGGCATGAAATGTACAACGACATTTTGTTTTACGGTGAACTTTTTACACTAGTTCTAATAATAAAATTAGTAAAAAAATTGATTTTGAACTTATTTCAACCCCACTAATGTGTAAATACAGCTCAAGTTTATGTCTCGAATTTAATGAAAAAATTGACAGGAAAAAAAAAAAAGGAATTTATTGCTCAGTGAGTCCTATGAGACCCTAAATGCAGACTGAAAATGCTTAATTCCTTGTTTTCTTGTTATGTCAAGTAGCTGTTTTTATAATCACTTTAAATTGTATTATCAGTGTAATCTGGAAGAGAAAAGTGGGAGACAAATATTCACCTAGCTAGTGTGTCATTCTATTCTACATTAAATAACAAAACAACAACAACAACAACAACCACAAAAAACAAGATGTCACAAATATAGTGAAGACAGACAAATCAAGATTTGTTGTTCTGTAATATTCAGGATGTTGAAAAGGTTTAATTACTTGTATCAATTTAAAAAAAGGTTTTGGAGATTTGGCTTTCTATTTCTGAAAATTATGAACCACTACAAAGTCAATAATTTATGAAATCTGACAGTAAATCTGAATATTAAAATCTACTGTTATAAAGCTAGGTCACTGAGCTTACAAGTCCATACAATATACAAACGAAAACCAAACTTATTTTAAAAATGCTTTTTAAAATAATCTTCATTTCAACTTTTTCAATTACCACAGGAAGCCACAGAATATTAAAATTGAAATTGGAGCTCTGCTTTTAGGTAGTAGTTGTTTTGAGTTGTTTTACAATTTCATCTAAAGTCATGATTAGTGTAATCTGGAAGAGAGAATTCTTGTTTCGTGTAAAGACAACTATTTATCTGTGTCATTCTATTCTACATAGTACAAAAACAAGATGCCACAATACTGTCAAGACAGAAAAATCTAAATATAATGTTCTGCAATGTCTAATTACAGTAATTGTTTAATTGAAGGATGTTGAAATCAGGTTCAGTACTCTTTAATTTTATGTGAATGAAATCAGCTTGAGGGATTTTTGCATTCTATTTCTGAGAATTATGAACCACTACTACAAAGTCAATTATAAAATCTGACTGAATCTGAATAACTATCACTATGGTGACTGAGCTTGAAAGCCTTATAAATCTCAGGAGACTGAAGGGCAAGAAATAAAGCTTGATCTATAATCTTTATTTAAACCTTTACAACAAAATGCAATCTTTGTTTACCTATTACCACAGGAAGCCCCATTCATTTGAATCAAATTAACGTCAAAATAAAACAAAGTATTTAAAACTATTATTATATTTAAATGGGAGCTCCGCTATTAGGTAGTACCTAATTTTTATATTATGCATTTTACAAGCCACAGAAGTTACCAGTGAAACAAAAAGACATAAAGAAAGAGCCAGCAGCTGATAATATCAGAACAGATTCTGATGTGCCCACCAACAACGCAGATAAGTGTGAGTGAAATAAGCAGAGAATCTGGACCCTGTCTGACAGAGTTCTTATTTCCTGCTTCCATTTCACAATCTACCTTGGGAGGTAGAAATGGTAGTAATTCATGTACTTTAATTGCCATTTATGTTTGTAATCATTTTGTGAAGCATGGCTTACCAACAATTTCTAGTGATATACTCCCAACAGAATGGAGCTCAATGCTAGTCAACTGCATCTCTGCTGGAAATTCTCTCTACACACTGAACCAATGTGGAAATGTCTTACTGGATGTCGGGGATGCATACAAAAAATTCTCAGATGAACTTCAACTGCAATCATATGATGAAAATGTGTGCAATTGCACTAATGAAGATCTACCAAATGATCTACCAAATTGTCTTTCAAACTCTAAGCCAAGAATGTATGTGGACGATACTCATCTGACATACGCTGATAGTGACCCATCGTTGATTCAATCACGTCTTAATGCTGACTTGGGGAACATCAGTTACTGGCTATCCATAAACAAACTTACTTTAAATATGACTAAAACGGAGTTCATGTTAATTGTATCACGGCAAAAGCTCAACACCCTTGCTGCCACACCAATACTCAAACTTGATGGAATACCAATTAACCAAATAAGTACAGCAAAATCGCTTGGTGTACTCATAGACGCCAACCTCACCTGGAAAGATCACATTGAAAAGCTTTCCAAAAAAATTGCATCTGGTATTGGGCCCCTAAAACGAATTAGGCCGTTCGTCCCATTATCAACATTACACCTTATTTTTAATGCCTTGGTGCAACCCCACTTCAACTACTGTAACGTTGTCTGGGGAAATTGTGGAAAAACACTCTCGGACAAATTACAAAAGCTCCAGAACTGAGCAGCACGGGTGTTGACCTTCTCTAACTATGACGCGGATGCTGGGGACTTGATTGAAAATCTGGGATGGTCTTCCCTCAGGGTTCAACAACAAAAACAAAAGGCTATCCTGGTATTCAAGGCCCTGCATGGTCTCACTCCTGAATACCTTAGTTCTAAATTTGTATCCAGGAGTGATACCATCAGCTATTCACTGCGAGACTCCACCAATAAACTGGATGTTCCTCTGCCGTGCACCAATTACCTCAAAAGCACTTTTATATATAGTGGGGCAGAATTATGGAACAAGCTACCGAATAATATAAGGCAGGCGGAATCTCTCAATGAATTCCGTCGACTATTGGGTACGTTCTACGAACAGTAAAGCACAGCATTCATGGAAAGCAGGTTTTTATTTATTTTTATATATATATAATTAGGATTAGAGTATAGATTATTTGATTATTTTAATGATTATTTGTAAACGCCTGATGAATTAACCGTGTATAAATAAAGTTATATCTATCTATCTTATATCTAGTATTTAGACCTGATAAAATATGAGTTTCGAGACAAATTATCAGGTTGAAGGGCTGTAGCAGGCCCATTTTTTTGCTTTTTTTTGGGGGGGGGGGGGGGGTTAAAAAAAACTACTCTAAGTGGATTTGTTTGGAAGTATGCTTGAACTAATATTGCATAAGTAATCAAAGCCGCCCAGTTACAAGGGGGGGAGGGGAGGGGAGGGGACCTTGCAGATTCTTGTGTCTGACAGCTGGAAAAGTAAAAAAAAAACCTATAAGAGTTACTCACGCCGCCCCTGCGTAACGTGCCTTTTTCTGCCGGAACTCGATCAGACAATTTCAAGTTAACGTACGCGTCAACAATGCAAAGCCTCAGTCCAAACCCGCCTCATTAATTATCCTGTGTAGTACAGTTACGGACATTCGGGCAATAGAAACTGACCGTAAAAACATTGGTAATGTCTGCACCGTAACTGTGCATTGACAGTTACAGTTTGTTTTCTACTTATTCGAAAACCGAAATAGTTATCGATAATTACCTGCATCCGCATGCATGGTTTGTCTTTAGGGGTTTATGTTGTGTTTGCGACTCATACAATTGCGTGACAAATCAGTGTGACGTTTATGAATAGCATCGCTGTTACATTAGAAATGTGGCTGTGGCTGTGTGTGTGTTTTTTTAATGTTATGTTGCGTTACAAAGCAATCTGGTGTCACGTATTTATTGGCGCGAAAATTTGGACGCGCGCGCGTTTTGCTTCGCAAAAAGCTTTGTTACATTTTTATTGTATCGGACTTGTAGTGTGCTCTCTTGAGGTAGGTCAACTCATGACTTTTTATTCTTGTTAATGTTCATTTGACCTAAGTGAACATGAATTAATTAGGAAAAATTGATTGTGTGATTTGTGTATTTGAAACAGTCTCTGATTTGATTGTAATTATGTTCATAAAAATATTTTTTGGTGCCATTCTACCTTGCTCAACTCAATGACCAGCGTATGAATGAAAAAACAAAGTTACTTCAAATCTTCTTATGCCTTGAAAGCAGACGTGTCTTATTTAAAGACCGTCTTCTGAGATGGATGTTTTCATTGAGAAGACAGAAAACGTCTTTTTTTACTTGATAAATGAAATTCTGGTTTACTCGTGGTTTACTACTTTCTTCACAATCCGCATGTCGATTTGTAAATCAAAATCCAATGTTTTGTTTTAAAATCAAATTTTAATTATGGTTTATGTTGCGCATGATTATATATGTTTGTATTTTTTATATAACTTAGTTTTTCAAAGTTAAACAAGGTGCATTTGATTCATTTGGTCAACATTTTTAAATGAAAACGGCATTAATTCAAATAATCAGCACTGACATTAATGTATATATATATGTATACGTGTTTTCAGACTTACCTGAAATTGCAAGTCTTTATCTTCAGGAACGCAAAAGTAAGTGTTACTAATTTTCGTATCAGATTCTGAGATGTTGAAGTTTAGTAAAAACGAGTTTGTTTTTCTTTAAAACTTCCCTATTTGATTTAGTAATTAATCCATTCTTTGAACAGCTCCACCTAGTCATGGCCCACCGCCAAACAGTAAGTGTTTGTAATTTTTGTATCAGATTCTGAGATGTTGAAGTTTAGTAAAAACGAGTTTGTTTTTCTTTAAAACTCCCCTATTTGATTTAGTAATTAATTCGTTCTTTGAACACCTAGTCATGGCCCACCACCAAACAGTAAGTGTTTGTAATTTTTGTATCAGATTCTGAGATGCTGAAGTTTAGTAAAAACGAGTTTGTTTTTCTTTAAAACTTCCCTACTTGATTTAGTAATTCATTCATTCTTTGAACAGCTCCACCTAGTCATGGCCCACCGCCAAACAGTAAGTGTTTGTAATTTTTGTATCAGATTCTGAGATGCTGAAGTTTAGTAAAAACAAGTTTGTTTTTCTTTAAAACTTCCCTACTTGATTTAGTAATTCATTCATTCTTTGAACAGCTCAACCTAGTTGTACCCAAATATTTGGGGCGGAAGGTAAGTGTTAGTAATTATGTACTATATCTGTTTATTTTCCAACCAATTTGATTTGTGAATCAATTTATTCTTTAAACAGCTGCTCATTATGTGCCAACATATGCACAAAAAGTAAGTGATTCTGACATAAAAATGTAAACAAACCATTCAAGCTGTTTTCCCCTAGTTGGACCAATACAGTCTTCTTATGACGTAGTGAAGTTCTTTTTACAAGCTTATTGTTTGTTAATCAATTTATCTCCACGGTGCTACCGCCTAGACAACTGTTGATGCCACCAAGTAAGTGCATAATTTGTGATTTTAATTAAACACTGTTGAAATTTTCCAAACCACTTATTTCCACAACCCACTAGTTAAACTTTCCGAATGGTGCACGTACCCATATTAGAGAAAATGTTTGGAAATTTCTGTATCCACCATGCCTGTAATTTTAATCATTTCACTTACTAACACATATTTATAATTTAGCACTTCCATACCAACAGTTGTCTCATGTCTCATGCCATAATCCCAACTGTAAGTATATAAAAAATATTCATTAATGGCATAACCAAAGTACAATTATTAAAACTATTTCTTAATTTACTATTAAGGCCATTTGATCACTACTGAGCATTTTGACTGCACTAAATAAAATATAAAAAAGAAAAAGAGATAACAAACATATTAATATAAAGTAGAATAATTGTCCAAAATGTGGAACACTTTCATAAATGTATGTAAGTGAGGTTGCTATGATCATAAATATGCTACTACATATTGTATCATTAATAATTTTTACACGATTTGTTGCAGTCCAGCATTGGAGACCTAACTTTGAACAAGAAGGATGTAAGTATATTAACACCTTACATTACACAAAAGAATCATGTTGTACTAATGAAATGTACACTTTACATAAGTATCATTAGTTAACAAGTTTTACATGATTTGTTGCAGTCCATTCTTCAAACGGAAATGGTTGTAAGTATAACCCCTTACGTTACATTATACAAAAAAAGTCATGTACTAATGAAAAATTATGTACACTTTACAAATACAAGACATTGTAATATATTGCACAAAATTATAATATTTGGACATTGCAATACATGATATACTTGAGTAATGTTCACAATCTTTTTATATCCAACAGACAAAGGAAAACAAAGAAGGAAATTCAGTAAGCACAAAACTTGTTACCACACATTTGTCTCATAAACAATGTTTTAATAATGTTTTCCCCTTCAGGTGGAGTATTGAGTTGCCTATACTTATAAAAATGCCTATATCTATAAAAACTTATATTTATCACATAAACTGGTTGGGCTTATGGGATCAGTTATCCTTACAGGGAATCCTTTGACAACAAGTTACAACGAACAAAAAAAATAGGGTTTTTGCATTTATAAATACAAGGAAAGCCCTAGACAATATTAAACAATACAATGTTTTATTTAGGAAGACGCAAGTGCTATGTGTGTGTGTGGGGGGGGGGGGGGGGGCGTGGGCATAATGACAGACTGTCATTAATTTAATTGCAGGGTTGGAGCCTTGTTGAAACTGTGGTGGTGCAGGGCACACTGCAGTTTGCTGCCCTGTGGCAGCAAATGGAGAAACGAAGACATTAAAGAGTAAACAAACATTTTCTGTTAAAACTTTGTTTTGATTCTGCTGCTAACTTTTTGTAATAACTATTCTTTTCATTTTTTTTTTTCAGTGGCAGCCCTGGTTAATAGATTGACAGACACCAACACTCGCCACATCATAAACATCAACCGTTAAATTTTAAAGGTTGATGTTTATGGTGTGGCATCACACAATAAAAACCTGCATATAAGAACACTGGTCAACAATTTCTAAAAGTACTGCTAACAGAAATTCAACCTCTATTATCTCAATTTACATATACAAGGATTCCCATTTTAAAAAATTCGATTTTATGCCCTTATTCTAAATCAAGTATTTTATACCCAATTACTGCAAGTTCTGTGGCGCGATCCATCGAGGACTTTCAAAATCATATGATTGCCAAATTTATAAACTCCTCTTCTCAAACTGGGATACAAAAAATACAGAAATCGAAAAAAGTTTAGTTGATGAAAAACGTGAATAGAAACTGTTACCAATGTACTCACGGAGGTCCAGGAGTACACAGTCTCAGTAAGTTGTTTTTAAAAAAATTAAGTGATTTTATTAAAAATTAAATCATTCTCTGTTTAGTTGTTTGCTTTTAATATTTAACTTTTTATACAGGTTTGTAGTAGACCTAACGAAATGGCTTTATCTTTAGAATAAAACATACTCAGCTGCAAATAAAACCATCACTAATTGGTTTTCCTGATGCAGCTAAGAAGTATTTATTTTACTCTTCATGTGATTTTTACAAATATGGCAAATTTATTCAAAAACCACAGTCAAACATAACCATTTCAGTAATACTTGCATTTCCTTTGACAATGTAAGACCATGCTTTTAACACTCTAAAAACAAAGAGATTGGCTGATTGGCTAGCTACCATGTCTATATCAGGGGACAGAGACATGGTTCGCTCAAAAAACGTCGAAAATATTTTATAAAAGCAATATAAAACGATTGCTTATGTCTCTGTACTGTGATATAAACACTCTGGAAGATGTAGAGTACTCAAAAAGCAAGAGAAACACTTGGCTACGCCTCGTGTTCCTAAGCTTGCTTTTCTCTTGCTCTACATCTTCCATCGTGTTTATATCACAGTACAGAGACATGCACGCGCGTTTTATATTCCTTAAATACAAATAGTTTGCATGTACATTGATGTACTGTATCTGAAATTCAAGTAATAGCACCAAAAATATTTAGTGGATATAATTGCGCTTTAACAAGAAGGTTTTCATAATTATGTACAAAATGAAAAATTTTTGTTATGAAAAACAAAATTGAAAATAAATATTGGTTTTCAATTTTTAAATTCATCAAATGAAATTTAAAAATTTGCTTTGCTGGTCCATTTTTAATTATATCATTTTAACAAAAATTATACAAAAGAAATTTGAAAATACTCGATTTCTCAAGAAAGATAGGTCAGGGGGAGGCACTTTTCATTACAAATATTTTCAATGTATGTTAGGATAAAACGGTAACGGAAACTAAAGTGAGAAAGATTGCTACTTCTCTAGCTTCTAAATCTTGTAGCCTGGATCCATTACCCTCCATGGTATTAAAGAATTGTCTTGATATATTGCTCCCCATCATAACCAGGATGGTCAATCTATCATTATCTGAGAGCATTGTACCATCCAACCTAAAGATGGCTGTTCTAGAGCCCCGCCTTAAGAAGCCCTCCCTTGACCACGAAGAGCTAAAGAACTTTAGACCCATTTCAAATCTGAAGTTCACTTCAAAGATTATTGAAAAGATCGCAGCTGACCAGTTGATTGATTACATTTCAAGTAATGGTATGGATGAGCGCTTTCAATTGGCATACAGGCAGCATCAGAAACAGAAACAGCGTTGATCAGAGTTCACCATAATGTAACTCGTGCTATAGATGATAAAAGATTAGTTCTTCTGTTGCTGTTAGACTTGTCGGCTGCCTTTGATACCATGGACCATAACATTCTGCTCTCGAGATTGTCCCAGAGATATGGTTTCAGTGACAGTGTTCTCGCCTGATTCTCTTCCTATCTCTCTGACAGATACCAGGTTGTCAGTGTTGATGGAGCTTCATCATTGAAAAGAGATCTACTGTATGATGTCCCACAGGGTTCGGTCCTAGGACCGCATCTCTTCCTACTCTATACTGCACCACTTGCTAATGTCATCCGTAAACATAATGTGAATTACCACCTATTCGCAGACGACACCCAATTATATATCTCATTTCAGTACTCTGTAGACCATGAATTTGAGGCAGCAAAAGCCAAGATTGAAGCTTGTATCCGAGATATAAATACCTGGATGTCAACCGTTATTGACACTTTCAAGAGCCAGCTAAAAACACATTTATTTAGAAAGGCATTCTATTGATGACACTAGTTTCTAGTTTTAACTTTTTACAATCATTTTTATTAAATTAATTATTTTCATTATTGTAAAGCGCCTATGGAATACACGGAATAGGCGCTATAAAAATGTCAATATTATTATTATTATTAAAACGAAGCCCATTAGACTGTTTATTGGAGCTATATATACGCGTTGTCCTGTCTTACCAAAAGTCTGTACATGTCCACATTAGACATGGCAAAATACACAATATCTTTTCAAGACAAGCAGCTAAACATAACTGAAAAAGATGTGAAGAAGGTCCATCTTGCAGCCCTTTTTAGGGTAAGTGTGATTTTCTGCAATCGACTTGATCATGCAATCAAGACAATCTTTAAGTTCTTATTTTTTTGCACTGTAACTATCACCAGATAACCTGTATATGATAGATGACGAAGACAACGTTCTCTTTGCAGATGAAAGTTTGAAACTGAAAATTTGAAAAGTTTTGAATTTTTTATTTGAGTGCACGCTTGGTGACAACATCGTCTGGTCACTTTCAAATTCAGGGCACGCACTAACCTGATTTTTCAACTGAAAAGCTACAGAAAACTTGGAAATTTTGCTTGAATTTTTACATGTATATTATTAAAAGGAAATGATATGGTTTACTCGTGCAATTTTGAACTCTTTGAAAACTCACTCGTGCAAATTTACTCTAAATTGATCTTGTAACCACATAATTTACTATACAAATATAGTTCTCAACTATACATCCTTTAATATGGAAAAATGAACATAAAATTATCCAATTTTAAATCGAACTGATTGTGAAGATAACTGCAAATTTTTATAATAGCATCAACCTTCTCTCAACTTTGAAATAGACAAACTGGCGTGCTCTGACGGATTCTTCTGAATTTCCTACGGGAAAGTTTGACAAATTGAAACACTTTTGTTCACCAATGTACCAGCTTGATATTTTTGTTTTTCTCATTTTTCTTTTTTGTAGTGCATACAACACTTTCGTATTCGGACGTTCAATTGTTCCGCCAAATCGCCCATTACCACTAAGTCAACAGAAAGCCAAACTGAAAACCACTGAAACTTGTTGCAGAAAGAGCCATCTTATTAGCAGATATAGATATTCAAACTTTAACATCGTTACCGGAACTGTTTACATTAACATCAACAAAGAGTCGACTAATCCTGAAGCCATTGCTATGATGGTCAAAGAGTATGAAAATAGCTTGCAAGATTTCACAATTACCAATGCAAATAGTTATGAAATCACCTCCAGCCCTGGGACAAAAGGTACTAATTTAATTTAGTTCTGCTTTCAAAAAAAAAATGGATGTTTTGTAGACTATTTATTAATGTATGAATTGGCCGTTCTCAGAAAAGCGTTTCTTCTGGACATTTCTCAAAATGTCCCACTGATAGTTTATTTCAGTGTTTGGTAGACTTTCTGGTAAGTAACTTGAAGGCAAAACCCTGTCTTAGTCTTGAGTCGTTCCTTGATTTTTCAGTCATACCGTTAATTACCTAGATACCAAAATTCTCGAAAACAAAATAACATTATAACCATATTTTTGCCGAAGTATCTTAACCAGTTTACACAAAATTTGAAAAAAATATTTTTCCATTTGCCGCTCTTGGCACTACAGACAGGGGCAAAGATGTTACTATTATGTATTTGCTGTCATTTATTTCACCAGATTAACCACACAATGTGTCAAGGAAGACGAACAGAAATCAAAGAGAAAAAACAATCATGGAACATTTTTTTGGCCGAAAATACAAGGTCGCAAAACAAAAATTATTCTGCGGTTATGTGATGTTTTTGATCACTTGGTTTCCTTGGGCTTTAGAAAAAGGATTGATTATAAGTCCATGATACCTGGTCATTCATGCAAACCATTGGACCACATTGCCGGCCAAGCAGAACATATTTTTAAAAGTGAAGCAAACTAATGAAACAGCACATTACTTTGTTGAATTGATAAACAACAGTACTTAAAAGTCACATCTTAAGTGGATGGAACAGCATCAGTTTTGCTGGTACTCCAAGTGGCTGTGAACAAGATACATAGAGTCGAAAAGATGCCAATGGCAAAACATTTCTATTCAGTGAAATTTCTTATTTCAATTTGGTGAGGGCGAGTGAGTTTCTCCTGATGGTGGAATAGTGAAAACCTACAGACATAATGTAACAGTGTGAATGGGTAAAACCAAAAAATCCAGAAGAAGAGCTGATAGTGATGCATCTCATAAGGGAGGCCAGAAGGCCCTGAACACCAATACTTTGAAGCCTTCGAGTAACAGTGAGCAGACTTAGCAAGGTTCAGTAAATTTTTTAGTTCTAAGACTATTATTAGAACGTTATCCAGAGTATGTGATAGAGTAACTAAGGAGTCCTCCACCGACTAATGGAAATAATTGCATGGTTCCTCATGTGTTGTCCCTTTACCAAAATCCATTTTCCTCCATTTTTCATGCTTAAACAGCATTTGATTGGCAAACACTGAAAGATAACAACAAACGGACACTGATAACAACAAGATTGATTCTATTCTCGACAAACAAGACACACAAAGCCAAATGTGTATGCTAGAAGAAAAAGTAAAGAACTTGGGGTTACAAAAACTAAAGATATTCGAAAGGATGGATATTGAACTATTCTGTCCAATAATATAAATCATTACTTGATAATGGCGTTAGGATGAGGCCAAAACATCATAATCTAGTCTCGCTTATTTTAACAGTTTGACAATATAATAACTTTGCTTATCAAAGGTACATCTGTTATTCCAAACCCATTTAAAAAAGTTACCCAAATTACAATTTCTACCACATAATTTTCAGCTATTAATAAAGTCTTTTTTAAAGAAAGACAGTTTTTTAATAACAATTTTAAGATTAAGAGGAAAACATTACACAACCAGACATTCCCCACTAAAACCTCCTATTGTAACACTTCACAATCAAATGCATGAACCACATTTCAACTACAATATCACCGACTACACCAGCCCTGTTGGGGGTCAGTACTTCTACACTCTGACATTATAACTGGTTCTTTTTGGTGTCAAAAACTTGGAAAATGTCAATTCCGTCATGATGCTCAGAGTATTTCTAAATCATATTTCAACTGTATGGGCTTTCTACAACATTGTTTACAATATGTAGTTATGTGAATTAGATCATGTTTTGATTAAACATCACTAAAACGGAAATATATTTCTTTATAGCTGTGCTGGTTGTCTTTCAGCTTTGTGTAATCAGGACAAGTATTAAATGTTAAAACTTGCTATTGACCACTAAACATCCTTGTGACAGCTACGATAAACAAATCATTCCATACAATGGTAAACTTTGAAATTTTTGAACTTGATTCTTCAACAAAAATATCAACACATTTATACCAGAGGTCACCAAGTTCATCATGCTTCGATAACTCCACACTGAGTACAACCGACCCCAAAATTGCTGAGGCTAATTTCACATTTTCACTCTAACCTTCATATCTTAAACAGTTTTTCATCAATTGGAACAAAGTTTTCGGAGTTGGTTTCCTACATGTAGCACTTTATTTTGTCATACAAATAGTCAACATTGTGGTCATTATGTCACAGCAAGTTGATACATTTCGTGAGAAAAAAAACAGATCACTTCACGAGTTTCTCAAAAGTGTACATTGTGATAGAGAATATAATTCTCTAAAATTTTGTGTGATGATTTTTATCTCAATGCGACAATAAGCCCTTTCAAGAAAATGATGCATCATGGGTAATCAGGATAAATAAAATCCAAGATGGCGGAATCTTTGGGTGTGACATTCGAGGACTTTCTCGAACGGAGCGTATGAGAGCTACAAAAGTATCTCATGGTTCGCGGAAAATCAACTACAGGGAATAAAAAAGACTTGGCAGCTAGAGCATTAGTAGCTTTTGAGAACAATGAGCCGATCCTGGACTGTCCGAAAGATTTTACAGTGCGTCTTGAAAAGGAATACAATGCACTTTTGGAAAAATTCAAAATTCCTGATCCGTACAATATTCCTGATTCCTCATGGATCTCAGAAGTTCAACAGTGGCCTGAAATATGTCTTGGTAAAATCTTCCAATTTATTCTTGAAGCAAAAGCATTCGAAACTGAGTATATCGGCGAATACAAAGCCCGAAAAGCCTACTCATATTTCAAGAGTGGTAACGTGAACCAGATATTGGTTAGTCATGTAAACAGTGATGTCATATTACTCAAGTCCTCTGTCACGCCTTCCATGAATGAGAAGCCTCGACAGTTGTGGATTCTTGTTTCAAAGTCTACGGGAATTAAAACTGCACACTGTGTGTGTACGGCTGGCTTTTCAAGCTGCTGTAATCACGTTATCGCTGTGCTGTACAAAGTAAACTTTGCATGTGAGAGACATTACAATAAGCCAACGTGCACTGATATTCCTTGCAAGTTTAATGATCGCACTAATTATAAAATACAACCAGGAAAAATTAAGACATTTGATATTGCAAAACATGATGTATACAAGCAGACACCAAAATATAATATTCTTTGCGAGGAGAAAATGGTCTTCGACCCAAGAGCTCCTAACAACAGCTTTGATGAACAAGAAAGGCAGAAAGCCTTTATTGAAAGACTTAGGGAATCAAATCCAAATGCTGCTGTACTGCTCAGTTTAAATAATGAAAAAAAATTTGATTATCCTCCACCAGTTACAGAAATTGCTGATAAAACAAAAAGTGAGTGTATTGGGAAACCTGAGTCTGAAATGTTAGATAGTTTTATGAGCAGACTGTCATTCAGTAAAACCCAACTGGATGAGCTTGAAAAAGTCACTAAAGACCAATCACAAAGTTCAGTGTGGAAAGAACAAAGACTTGGTAGAATAACTGCATCAAATTTTCATGAAGTTTCTGTTAAAGTTGACAAACTAACAGCTTCTAGAGCCAGCATAAAACCTGCTACCACACCTCTACTAGCCAAGCTTACTACTAATGATAATTTGGATAACTTACCTGCAGTTCAGTGGGGAAGGACAAATGAGGAAAATGCCAGGAAAGATTTTTTTAGAATTATAGCCACCAAGCATAAGAACTCAAAACTTCTGAGCACTGGACTACGTGTTTTTGAGAATGCTCCTTTCCTTGCTGCTTCAGCTGATAATTTATTTACTTGTTCTTGTTGCCCTTCTGCATGTGTGGAATACAAGTGTCCATTTAGTATAAGAGATAAATGTCCCACTGCTGCTTGGTCAGAGGTTGATTTTTTACAGATGACTGATGGATAAGTTGTACTCAAAAAAAACACAAGTATTATGCACAGGTACAAGGTCAGATGGCAGCACACAAGTTGAGTAGATCATATTTTGCAGTTTGGACAACCACAAGAAATCCTTTGATTCAAGAAATTGAATTTGACCAGCAGTTTTTTGGTCACTTGTACAGTAATCTAGTTTTATTCTTTAAGTTATACTTATCTAAGGTCTTGTTGGGACTTAGACAAATAGACTTTTGTAATAAGTGTGGCAAAGGTATATTAGCTAGTCATGAAATTCCAGCTAAAGATCATAAGAAGCATAATCACATTTGCTGTAGTAGTTGTAGGTTAAAATATCACTGGCCCTGTGTTGATATTTCAACTGCTCCCCATGATTCATGGGTGTGTGTAGAATGTTTAGCAGCCATTACTGATGATGTAGCCCCCTCTATTAATTATGTGTAGTCTGAACCACAAGTGGAGATGAGCATGGGTGGATCTAGGGGTTTTCTGAAGAGACAGTTAATTAAAGTTAGTAATCCAATATATATAGTAATGTGGGAGTACCAAATGTAGTACTTTTACAGTACATACAGCAAAGTGATTTCACTAAACCCAGGCACCACTAATCATAGCTAGTAGGATCTATTTGTGTCAAACTGCACTGAAGATTGTTATATTATTCAATTCTTAAGTAGCAGGAGGGTTAGTGAAATCACTGGACTGTCTATCTACTCTATGTGTAAATAAGAAAAATAAAAACAATTTACTTAAGAACGAGCAAAAACTTTTAGCAACACAGAAATACATTTACTTGAGCTAACAATATGCACAGTTAAAATTTTACAACCAAAGATGTTTCAATCAGAGTATTTTGAAAATGTGATTAAAATTGGTCCACTGTTTGTTTATGTCACTAATGGTTTCTGTAGATTACAGAGGGCTGCACATATAGTGATGATGTCATCAGCAACAGGTAACAATGAAATTGGAATTTCATTCTTTAAAATGTGGAATTCTTTCAATCTTCGGATTGCAATTTCCACATAAATTCTTGCATTTGCTATACGAGAGGTCTTCTTGACATCTTCAGCTGTCATTTGCAAAGTAGAGTGTGCTGAGGGGGGTATAGCTAATGAACATTGATGAAATGCCAGGATTTCTTCAATTGCAAACCCTCTATCTACCATCACCTGGTCACCTGGCTGGAGGTAATTTAGAAATCCAGAGGTTTCAACAATGTACTTGTCACTAGCCCTTCCACCATACGCTTCAGAAACATAACTAAATGTGCCATTTGGAGTAATTCCAACTAAAATTTTCACTGTTGAATGGTGCTTGTAACTACTCCAACAGAGTGCTTAAACTTGCAAGCTAGATGGAGTTTCAATAAAAAACTCAGTACAGTCTAGAATAACTCGACACTTCTTATATGACTTTCTAAAGACATCTGGTAGATTTCTCTTTACTTGCACTCTGTCTGGCCAAGGTATCAAAAACTTAAGTTCAATAGCCATAAGACGCAACCATGTAAAAATGATTGAACTTACATTTGAAGCACTAATTTTAAAAATACGTGCTAAGTATTCAACAATGAGTCCTAGTCTTAACCTCTGTAGGACCATAAACAGTTCTTCCTCAAGCAATAGTTTGCGATTACCATGTTCTGTTTCTTTGATATTGTTTTTAATCTTGGTCTGCTTTCTTCCTCTCCAGTATGTCATATTTATTGCATGGGGTTGAAGTAATGAAAACAGGTTAGCAAAGGTTTGTGCATTGAGAAGGCCAGTAAAAAGCTTTACATCAGAATCACGAGTAAGCTGTTCAAATGCTATACAGGGTCCAGATATTCTTCCTGATGGGTCTTCAGCCAATGGAGTGAAATCTGTACCAGGAGTTTCTTCAGTAGGACTCTCCTTCTGAGGGGAAAATTTCCTCTCAATCTTTCTTCTTTGTATGGGTGATTTTAATATACTATCACTTTCTCTTAAATAAAGTGTAGGGTTTGGTGACTGAAAAGTGGGCTTCCCAAATTCAAAGTGGTTAGAGCAAACAACAAGGTGATCTGATGCCTTAAAATGTTTACGTCCTTTGCCAATGTTATCCTCCCAGATTTTTCTTTTAACAGGGTCCTTTGTAATGTAATGGAAGGATAATTCTCCTTGTACATGACCTCTCTTTATCATTTTATCTGGATACCAGCTGTCATTATTGCATGGTCCTACACAGCATCTATAATGTGGCATGATTTTTTCAATGAACTAAGAGAAAGAGAAAATTACATTTAGAAAAATAAAATACATGTATATATAATAATGAAAAGTCTCAGTCCATTGACTTTACATAAAAATGTGAAAAAAAACTATTTAACTTGTTTTCGCCACCCTACTGGTTTGAAACAACAACCCAAAATTGCAACCATTTATCGTGGACAGAGTACGAATTTTCAGTAAGAGTTCAATAACAAATTGCCTCTTAGATTGTTCTAAAAAGTCAATTGTGTATTCAGCGGAAAAAAAACATTTATTAAAAAGCAGCAATTCTAGAGAATAAATAGGTCATTTTAGCATTGTCTTACCTCCTTTCAGACTCATATCTCCGCCATCTTGGATTTTGTTTATCCTGATTACCCATGATGCATCATTTTCTTGAAAGGGCTTATTGGTTGCTGAGTTATGAAGGATTTTTAACTCACAATGATGTCACTACAATTCCATTCATCTAGTAGAAGCTATTGAAAAAAGCATGTACCATTCCCATGACAATTCATGACTATTATAATGTTTCAAAATGAGAAAACTACAATATTTGGTCTGTGATTGTTATTAGGGATATTTTAAATTATCACTGACATCATTATGATGTTAAACGATGTTGCTATGTATGCTTTTCATTAACATTTCTAATATTTCACAAAATCTAAAATCTAAAAACAAACCATTTATGGCACTTCGGAGTTCTTTCAAGTTGCAAAGTATAACAAACGAATTGCAACCAAAAAAGATAAAAAGGACAACTGTTTTGTAATAGTGAATGTACTAAAGCTGTATGTTAAACTATGGACGGTATTAGTGAAAATGACGTCTTGTCATTGGTTGCTTAGTAGTTTTGTATTTTATGGAAAGTGGCACGTGCAAAACATTCATTTTGCTGAATGGCTGAAACGTCCAAATAAACAGAGTTTTAAAAGTAACAAGTTGCATGAATTGTTTTATTCTATGCTACTTATCTATTCAACCAAGACACCTGTGAATCCTTAGGATCCTTGTAGCTCGACGTGATAGTTGGCCAGGACAATTCTTTTGTATATTTTTGAACTGCTGTTCAACGTTTGTTTTCGCCATGAAATCTTAAAGACGTTCGCGGGCATTGTTCACGCGCACTTTTACTGCGCAGGCTAGCGCGCCTGCTCAACAAAATCCAAGATGGCGGCCGTAAAACAATATTTTTTTCGATAATTTATTTTTTTCTTTTTTTGAAGAAAAAATTGTTCAAGTTTGTAGGAAAAATTATAATAATGGAAATTCAAGGTTGAAAAAAATTATTTGGATTGAAAAAGCACAGAAAAAAGAAAGAAAAAAGACAAAAAAGGAACCCACGAAACCCAGTCTCCACTCGGTTTTCAAGATGGCAAGCGGATTGCCGGATTTTGACGTGAAAAGCGTGAAATATTTCGAAAACGAAGCCCGTTGCCCCCTTTTTTTTGTTTTGGAAATGAAGCTATTGACATTCTCTACAATATGTGTCGAAACGAAAAAAAAACTGAACGTTGAGTTTTGAATGAGATCAAGTTTACCAAAAAAATCGAGATGTAAACGAGTTCGAAAATGACTGCAACGCGCCGATTTAAAAGCTCATAATTATCTCCGATAGTCTCTTTAAAGCACCAATTCATATCCAAAATGTCAAGCGACAATTGTAGTTGAGATCCATATATTTTTCTAGCGATTTTTAATTTTGAAGTTCAATAAATGAGGTGTTATTGAGCAGTATCATGTTTCGCATAACGCGCGCGAATTTTTACAAAACATACCCTGCTTGTCAAGTGATTTACGAAAAAATGAAGCCCGTACCCCCCCTTTTTTATTAATAATTTTGAACACCATACAATGTAGTTTGTCCATGTGAAGTTTAAAACAAATCTGAACGTTAACTCCTTTACCCGCAAACGTCATTAAAGATCCTATAATGTTGTCAACATCAACACAAACTGGAAAATGCATGGACCAAACTGCCTAGATACCAACATCACAAATGCTTTTTAAGTAAATGCTTGGATAAAAATATAATACCAAAAGGACTTAGTGGAGATAAAAGGACGGTATTTTAGATTTTTGGGCTTTAGGCCAAGAAAAATTATTCGAGTTTACAGAATACATTAATAGTCTTTATCCTACTATAAAGTTTCCTCGTACATATTACAAGGATAAGATTAATTTTTTTAGATTTCACTTTGCATTTAGTGGATGGCAGAATAGAAACGATATCTATTCTAAACCTACGGATAGTCATTTATGCCTCCCACCTTCTAGTTCTCACCCATCTAGTTGAATAAAATCAATCCCTTATAGTGTAGGACTTAGAATTAAGCGTGATTTTTCCAATGATATATTTTTACAAAACAGAACAAAGAAATATAAAGATTATTTGACTGGGCAGGGGTACAGTCAAAAAATAGTTAGTAAGCAGTTTGAAAAAGCTTTTTCAGTTGATAAAAATAACCTCTTAAAGGTTATAAAACAAAATCTAGGCATAGTAATGTTATACCTTCCGTTACAGATTTTAATGCTAATTTGCCTAATATTACTAAAATATTGAAGAAAAAATTATATTTATTAGAATCCACAGAACTTAAGAAAATTTTGTCTAGCAAATGAATAATCACAGCTTATAGGAGACCCAAGAATTTGAAAGAAATTTTAGAACCTTCTAAATTGAAAATGGAGAAACTAGTTCATACAATGGCTCTAATAGTAATAAGTTGTTTTAAATGTAACAGTCATTGTGATTTGTGTACGAACAACTTTGAATCTGCTACTAAATTTACCAGTTTTGCTACAAAAAGGTTATATTTCATTAAGCAATAATTAAATTGTAGGTCTAAGAATGAACTATATTTAGTTTCTTGTAATAAGTGCTGGCTTCAATACGTTGGGTCAATTAGAAATGAATTCAAGGTAAGATTTAGAAATCATAAATCCGCTATGTTAAATACGAAAAAAAAAAAAATTACACACCACATAATTTAACTGATTTGAGCTTTCTAGTAATTGAATCCTTGAATAATTTAGATAATGTAGAGCATGATCTGCTTAAAAGAGAGGCTTACTGGTGTACTCAGTTATTTACTTTTCAGCCCTTGAGTCTTAATAGGTGTTGAATGAAATTCTAGTAATAGGATTAGTAATGGATAAATTCTTATTAATCATTGTAGAGGTCGTAGGTTTTGAAGCATTGGGGTTTTTTAACAAATATGGTCTATAGTTTTGATCCCAATAAACCATGGTCACATAGAGGAGGCAGGCCACCGTCCACCAGTTCTGTTCAAAGAGGAAAAAGGAAACATTCCTCCAAAATGCTAAGAGTTTATTGTTACAGAAACAAGAGAAATGGGATGAGGAAAACCACACATCACAAGAATCTGGGTTTAATGGTGATGAAGTGTGGCCTCCAAAATTAAACCAAAGAAGACATTCTAAGCCATTGTCAACAAATTTATTCTCAATCTTACAACCAACAAAATTACTGCTTTTGAAGCTTCATCTCAACCAAGTTACCTTACAACAGAAAAAAAGACGAAAATTACATACTACCTACCAGCAGTTGGTGAGGTTTCCAAGACAGAATTTCAAAATTATTTTGCAATATCCGACAAGAAAATTCTGAACATTTTGAGAGAAGACAAAATGTTCCAACTCTGGAAATAGAATAGAATTCTAGAATTTTGAGATCCCAATGTGATCTTAATAATCTATTAAGGGACTACATTTTATTTATGGTCCATAATTATCTACAGTCAAAGTAAGGTTAACCGTGAAAGCCTAAGTCTGGAATATAATTATCATGTTTTTGGTAGATTTCTTGTAACATGATACAAAATAATGAGCAATTTAAAATATCACAAAGAGCTTTTGTAAAAATTAAACCAATGATTGACCTACAATTTCTGTACTGTAATTTTACTCCTTATTTTAGTTAAATTTAAGTCCTTGTATGCAATTCAGTGACAGTAAACATTTCACATGTTTTTGAAGAAGGAATCAAGGTTTTCGAGTTGACATTGACAGTCAGGATTGTCCTGTACCTAATGTGTTGACATTGATACTGTTAGTTATTATTGTTATTATTGTGTTATGTACATTGTATAGCAACTTCTAAGTAAAAAGTTTGAGTTTGAACTAAAGATGATATTGTGTTTCCAACATATACAATAACTTGCTTACTGTGCACACTCAGAAACAGGGACATTTTGAATAAAACAGACCAATCATACTCGATGTAGCCTGCATAGCTGGCAGTTTTGAGGGAGAGTTAAGAAAAAAGAAAGTAAAAGGGAGAGGAGACACTGCCTGCCCAAACACTGTTTTTCAGATCCACCTCTTCCATTATAACACCTCATACAATGTGACGCTTTATTTATAGATCTTGAAGACAATTTTTTTGAAAAGAAATGTTTGTATTTTCACTTTGAGCTTCAGTGATGAATTGAACACTAAAAATCTTGAATTCAATTTCATTTAGCTTCTTGCTGTCAACATATAGTACATTGATAAGATAAATCGGTTTTCAACCAATCAGAATACTCCATCCTCCAGCTGCCAGGAAAATCTCAAAAACACAGTCTTCGGGCAGGCATTTTATCTTCTCCCCCCTCCCCCTTTCCCCCTTCCCTCCCCAATTCCCTAAACCACCAGCCAAGCAGGCTAGACTCAATGTGAAAACTACATTCCAACTCTAAAATTCACTAAAGCACCTTAATGTAAAAAGGTTTTTGTTTTACTGACTGTGGTGTATAAGGTCGAGTTAGTTGTAGAACTGCTATTTCGTAAATGGTATATTTCTTTTCTATCAACTTCAGCGATTTTTGCCTCAAAAATTCAGAGATAGGCATCCTTCAATGCTGATTATCTCAAAAACAAGCGCAGGACACCACTTTTTTCTTTTCATTTTTGGAATCAGCATTAAATTTCGCTCCAGAAAATTGTGGTTTAAGTGATTTTTCATTATTTTTCCAAAAGTAGCCAGTCACCTTATGGAGGATGAAATTGAGCTGTTACTGTTAATATCTGAAGGACAGCCACATTTTGTTACAAATGCTATGTATGGTGAAGCAATTTTTTTGCTGCATTGCGATTTTAAGATCCAACAAAAATATTTTATCACGTTCCCCTTCAAAAAATGGGGTGACGGTGTTCGGTCGAATTTTTTTGCAGTGTTGACATTTATTTTTTTGCGGTGTTGCAGTGTACCAGACAATCCCCACCCCCACCCCCAAACCCACCCCCCCACCCCACCTCACCCCCACCCCCAAGAAGAAAAAAAGAAAAGGAAATTCATGCTATTAAGGGTGTACTGACATATATCGTTGCTGTGCAACAGTTGCTATGCAAAATAGGGTCTTATTTTGGCCGGCAAAATTGAATAGACGCACGCATGCGCGTTTTTGGCGCGAATCATTTAACTTCCGGTAGAGCGACGCACACCTGACAAAAAGGAATCATTTTCGTTCTTATTGCGCATGCGCTGGACACTGTACTTCCAGTTTCTTTAAAAAGCTATAATCTTTGGCGAATTTCATCAAAACGAAGTGTTTTTTCAATATTTATATTCTTTACAGCCTTTTCTTCAAAGCCGAGCATGGGATTTGCGAAAAATTGAGAAATACAAAAGTTATTGGCATAAATCGATCATTTTTGACGTTCAAAAAATCCTAAAAGGCTTATTTGGAAACCATTCTTAAAACCCATGCTCGATTCTATGCACCTTGGTCTCAAGATTAAAATAATGCATTTTAAATTCTCAAATATACAGTGCTGAAAAAAATTATAGCTTTTTACTGTATCTATGACGTCACGTGATGACGTCATGCAATGACGTCATAAAATGCGAAAGTTCCCTCAGGGAAGACAAACTACAAAATATAAAAGCGATATGACAATTTGGTGGCATTTTAGAGCATTTTCAAATTTCCCTAGCAACGGGCCATTTTTATATGTCAGTACACCCTTAAAACTGAACTATCAAACCACATTAGTGAGGGTGAGAAAAGGTACACGTTTTCATTATGATATGCACATCCTAGACAAAAAACATTGAGAAACTATAATTTTGTAGTGATATCAGTTTTATCAAAAAACGAATGTACATAAAAAAAAAGAATAAACGAGAAATGTTGTTTGGATCACAGGAACCCCTAATCAAACAGAGTTTGAGAGAGGGCCAAAACCCGAGGAGGCATTATAGGAGTCCCCACAGGTGAATATGGAAAGGAATTGGAAAAATAAATTTGTTAAAAATGTATTTGTTGTTATACCTGGAGGCAATCCCGATTTAGCAGAAACTAGGCGCGCATAGTCGTATCGGGTAATTTTTGATGGCGCGCAAGGTGCATCGGGTATCTTTCAAAAGGCACACTGGGAAGCCAAGAGATGTCACGCGGTTGACCAGAGTCAACTTGAGGATATTGTCATTTTCAAGACTCCCTAACCACGGTGAGTATTGATAACGTTGATCGCAGTGGCTTTTTTAAATAGAAAGTCCATAGATCGGCACAGAATTCGATTTATCAGACACAAATCACCTTGTGGTTCGACAGACTCAAACCAAAAAGTGCTAGACGCAAACATCAGAAACAAAACCTGAAGAAAACATTCAAAAGATGGTCAAACAAACTATACCCAGGTTTAATAAAACAGCTATCACTGTATTTCATCTGATTTATTGAATAATTTTCTATGTTTCTTGCTTTCAAAGAATTGGACTTTGTTGTGACTTGTGAAACAAAGACTGACAGGAAGCCACAAGCTTAAGGTATCTGGAAATGATTGACATGGAACAATCAAAACTAGCTTGTTGCTGTTGGGCAAAATTCAAGCCACATGACTGCTTAACAATAAGTAGCTTTATATCAAATTAACTTGTTACATAATTATATTCATTGTTCCTGTTATATATGAAATGCATGGAGGATATTGCTTTCTCTGAATTGTAGCAGATCAATGCTAATCAAGAACTGTTACCTACTGTAGACATGAATGTCAACTTTCCAACTAGAAAACAAAGATAAAACCTACAATGTTACTGCATTCTCAAAAAGAGTGACATGAAACAGGCAAAACACATGCAAAAGAATAATCACTAGCTTGTTGCTGTTGAACAATGTTGAAAATACTACTGCCTAACAATAAGTTGCATTATTTCAAATTAGCTTCTTCCATTATATCTCCATTGTTCTTGTTACATATCAAATATTTAAAAAACTCATTAATAATTCATAAGGCAAACACAATGAAAATCGCCACCGTGACGAGTGTCTTTATATCTGATGAAGATTCGGCCTAATTTACATCAACTTCAACCTCGATTTTCTCCAAGATAAATGATATTTTTGATTTTCTTTTAGAGAACAACTGTAATATGTGTTGGAGTTTTTTAAGCCGTATAAAGAACTCGAGGTCGTGTTTTATCGGTATAAAGATCCTCGCCTATGGCTCGGATCTTTATATCCGATAAAACACTCTCTCTCGTTCTTTATACTATACATAAAATATGTTGTTTTTGATAAAGACTGGTTCTCATATATTAGTTGTTATAACATAGATAATATATAACGCGCGCTGTGATTGGCTAGCATCTATGAACACTCTCTATGAACTCTCTCTTCATTCTACAATTGCTATGGTTGTCCTAGATTCTGGGAATATAACAACAAAACCTTCAGGCCTTTATGAGCAACTGGAACAACCATGGCAGTATTTGATCAAAATGGACTCAATTAACACAATGGTTCAGAATTGCATTACAACTGACCAGAGTTTACACTAAATACAACACACCAAAATCACCTTGATAAATATTAAACAAAGATTCTGTCCCAAATAAATTACGAGCCTACAAAACTTCAATCTACCTCAGCAACTCCTCCAGACCTTCAATAAAAAGGGTCCTTTTTATTCAAACTGCGTATTACAAACTTTTATCAAACTCATTAATAATTCATTAGAAAACACAATGGAAATCACTACCGGAACGTAGATCTTTATATCGGATAAAGATTTTTGTGTATTTGCATAAACTTTAACTTGGATTTTCTAAGTCAAAAGTAGTCAAACTTGGAAAATTCTGGTCCAATATGATAATTGACAACTAGACGTTTGATAAGTAATATAAAGAACTCGAGAGCGTGTTATATCGGGTCTAAAGATCCTCGCCTTCGGCTCGGATCTTTATCCACCGATATAACACGCTCTCTCGTTCTTTATACATTACATAAACTTCTCGAACAATAGTTTTCAAAACTTTTACTTGCATTTTTACTTGCACATAATAAACAAAACATAACAATATATAACAAAAAAAAAGCATGACAACTTTCAACATCAATTAAAGTGCGGGGGCAGTTATAGTGAAAACTATTACTAGTTTCAAATAGGATTAAAAGGATATTAAAATAAATCTACAATAATATTCTACTTGGGCTTCCTGTGGAAAGAGCTCGTGCTCTGCTTTTTATAAATTAGTGTTGTCAAGGCAAATGGCGCACAAAAACACATCAATGGTCTAGCTTGTTAGGCACCTTACAACATTTTCCTGTGACAAGGGATGAAACTCTGAAACAGTTTTTGCTCTGAAGCGCAAGAAGAGCTTACTGGAAGTAGATGAACAGGAAATAGATTAACGGGAAGCGGGAATGATCAATGAAGAGTTGTTTCGAAATGTAAACAAATCTGATGGCATCAAAGTCTTTTCCAACATAAAATGGTATTACATGTAAAAAACTTCAAAGTATTTGAAAAAGTGTGTGATTTACCAGGAATGTGATACAATATTTTTATAAGATTTATGAATACCTCATACCTTCCAATGAAATTGTGTGAATTTTAAAAATATATCGCAACTTTACAAAGATTTTGTAGAAAACTACGAACGACTCAAAAACTCACCTCTCAGAAGTTATATGTAAAGTTTTTGATCAAGAAGATGTACAAAGATCTCTTGTAAGAAAAGAAAAAAGGGTCATCAGATACAGTTCTGGTCTTAAACAATTTATCAAGATGCCTTTCCCCACACATGAAAATAGGTGTAGCAGTACGTACGACTTCAGCCCTGGAAGAGGTTTTATTCATTGTACATCTGCAAATACACTAAAATGATTTTCAGCATCAGATGAGCTGTGTGAAGGACGAAGACTCACAAACATACTTCCGGTTTTGCAGTTGTTATTTTGTGAAATCATAAAATTTACTTCCGGAAATTTTAATTTTAATTTTTTTTTAATTTTAAAAATAATAGACTTGTGTATGAAAGAACAGAAGAAATAGAAAATGAAGCAAAGAAAAGGGAAAAAAAGAAAAAACTGAACATTCCTGCACAGGATTTGAACCCGAGACCTTTGGATGAACCACTTGAACTACTAAGGAATTCACCGTTCGGAAGGTTATATTTTTTATACATATTCTTAAGTTACCTTTGTACCCCTAGCAAAGGTATTGAACATGTACAAATTATGAAAGAAGTTTCTCTATGAGCCAAATGTTGCTATGAATAAAATAAATTACTCCATAAAAGTAAAACTTAAACTTAATACACTTTTTTGATGTCGTTTTGGCCAGTGGGGCCATAGCCCTTCCAGTTTCAGCAGGCAGCAGTTCATACTCAAATATGATTTTGTTTGCTTTTTATTCCACCATTTACTCTTATGCTGACAGAGTACAAACAGTAAATGCTTGGATGGCTCGTTGATATTGGACTTGCGACCATTTTTGATATTGGACTTGTACAGGCCCGCAAATGATCCCAGGCCCGCAAGTGATCCTAGGCCCGCAAATGATCCCACCAGCGGCCCGCAAATGTTCCCAGGCCCGCAAATGAACCACCAGAGGCCCACAAATGATCCCAAGCCCGCAAATGAACCCACTTGAGGCCTGCAAATGAACCCAGTGGAAAATACGGAATCTGATATAGATGGAACGGAACTATAAGTGATTAAAAACATAAACTGAGTATTAGTGTGTAAGAGTTTCTAAATCTAAATATGGTGGTTCTATTTCTTAACTGGAAATTTAGCTCAGTTTATAATAATACCTGACATCAGTGTCGTTGTAGTGGCCAGTGGTCGAATCTTAATTCTAGTATTTTTGTTGTGCTTTTACGCTGCAAACTCCGCCAAAAATGACAACAAAAAAGCAAAGACAAAGACCGAACTTGAAAAAGACTGAAGCTGAACGTTCTTGCCTCCCACTGACTCTTTTATATTTGCATGGGATTGTAGCTGACTTACATAAGGAACCAAAGCAGTTACAACGCTTGTATGAAATGAATCATCCACTCCCCGGTAAGCCAGAATATAGGAGTAGCGTATATGTGGCGTCAGTATGAACATGATCTTTTAAACTCTGTTCAAATGGTAATTCTAAGGTTTATATCATGATGTTTCAAAACGTCTTCCTAATTCAGTGTGTGACAAATATTAGTTATAGTGTTGGAATGAATAGTTATTAAGCAAAAACTCAGGGGATTATTATCCCTCAGGATACTTGGGAAGTTTTCGAAGCAAAAAGAAGCATAAAGTTTTCACGTCCAAGTATCGAACAGCTCAACTTGGAGATGTGATGAATTCCAAGCTGCAGAGGGAGCTGAGAGTAGTTCAGTACAAAATGTGGCAAGGAATAAGAAATTATCTATTCAGATTTATTGGCATTTCAGTGCCTAATATCCGACACGTACAATCTTCGCAGAGTGTAGAGCCATGTACATGTAAACCACAAGGTAAGTCGAGGGTCAACATGTTAAATTGGCTCGTTTTACCGAGTATTTTTTACCAAGCTTAGATCGTGTGCCTAAAAGTTGTTGCTTGTACATAAATCTAAAACAGGTACATTACGTTCAAAGCTTCTTGAGTGCTATACCAGGCTGCTATACTGATCGCCAAAAATTATTATAACAGAAGTTGTATCACTGTATCCTACTATCGCAAATAGGCCGGAAGTAGGGTTTGACAGACCAGAAGTTTAAAGGAAAGTGAGCGAGTGACAAATTAGGTTACTACTTTATGTTTGGCAACTTTCTAGTTAAACAATAGATAGAATGAATAGTGCCATTTCATGTTGTCATACACAAAGTAGTAAGCTGATCATTTGCATATTCAACCCCTCATATTTGCAATCCAGGAGTTAAAAAATGCTTGTAATTCACAAGGGTTAAGGAACTACTAAATTTTGAAAATTCTAAAAGAACATGGTTTTAAAATCGATCGCAAGCATCTTAGTGCATTCCTCAGAAGAAACAACACTGCTCTCTCTCTATGCCAAAGCACATCAAGCGTGCTTCCAAGGCAAGCCCTGAAGTCTTGAATTTCATCGACAAGAAAATGCAGGAAAATGATGAAATCACGTTGAGGGACCTTGTGAAAGCCTTGCTCGAGTCACTGAACGTCTGCCTTTCTCAAGCCACAGCAAAGTGGATACGTCGTAAGTTGGGGTGGTTGTCTACAGGGACAAAGTACTGCCAGCTAGTTTGCAAAGTCAATTGGGGAAAGTGCCTTGAGTTATGCCACCACCGCCTAAAAGACAGCAACAACATCTTCGACGATGTGATATTCACAGATGAAAGCAAGATTGCCATGGAAAGCCATTGCTGCTCGTCATTACGTCACTGGTGGGAGCCTCCTCAGTTGAAAGGTGGTCCTAAGCACCCCTTCAAGATTCAGGTTTGTGCCGGAATATCACATCGCGCAGTAACGAAGATTGTGCACTAGATTTTAGCCCTCATAAGCCTTCAACCCAGTACTTCAGTAATACATTACCAGCTGCGCTCCGGCTTCCGGATTCCTGTAGTGCAAGTAAAACCACGAAAATCGTCCCAGCCCACATAATACCTCAATTGGTCAAAATGGCAAAAAACAGTTTCAGCCATGTTATGCGGAATAAATTATATGGAAGATTAGATGTCACGGTAAGGTCCAGATGTCAGGACCGAATGTCAGAAATAGGAATAGAGTTTCACACACAGGACCGAATGTCAGAATATTAGACAGGATATCCTAACTTTTAATTCATTTGTTGAATATAAAGGAACCCCGTTTTATTCCCTTCCATCCCATTCCATCCTAAAATCCGTGCACGCCGCCTGGTTAATTTTATAATTGGAGACTTTCTGGTACCTTGTGGTCGCACAGTTGTTGGATTGGGGGATTCATTGACAAATCAGGTAAGTCAGACTTATATTCTTTGTAAAAAGGAGCTATTTTCCACTCTTTTGAGTGGAACTACAATTTCATTCATACGGTACAATATAAAATTTCTTGCCATGAACACCCTTAATGGTTTGTCGTTGTTGTCGTTGTTTTAAATACTGTTGTTGTCATTTAATTTGGAAAATTCTAAAATTCTCTTACATATAAATCGATGCTATTGATACGTATTTGCTATGATGGTATTTTTTTTCCATTCTTGTTATAAATAGCCATTAAATGTGTGGTCAGACAAACATTTCCTGATTTTTTTCAAGTTATTCACTGTATCTAGGTCAATTTTCTCTTCTAGTATCAATAACCATTTGATGTCTTTTCCTATGGTACACAGAAGGATGAGTAAAGGGACGACCTTCAGGGTCGCCAAAGGCTCCTCTGCAATTTTTGCATGCTGATTCGAAAGCTCTGATCAGAGTATCATCTGTATAACTCCGTACGTTGGATGTGCTACGCCATTTTCCAAAAATCTCTTGGCCATTTCAAATCTTCTCAAAGACGGTTGAGGGGCCCCTTCTGCGTGTTTCACTCCACAAAGGTCAACGAGTAATCTCTTGTAAATGTCCCTTCCATAACAGAATCATTTTGTTGTGGGAGATTTCCTCTCAACTGTTGCAGCTGGGATGTAAGAAATTCTCTGCCCAGCTCCCAGAAATGTTGTGAGCCCTTCATCAGATCCAGATTTCCAGACAGCCATCGCTTTATGCAATATAATGATCCAAAGTATACCAGCAAGAAAGCAAAAGCGTACTACGAGACTTCGATTGTTAATTGATCGCCCACTGAAAGCTCCGACCTGAACCCCATTGAACTAGTCTGGCATGAACTCAAACACTATCTTCGAAAGACTTGTAAGCCAAAGACAAAAGACGAACTAATTCAAGGCATCACCACTTTCTGGAGGGAGAGAATGAATTGCATCTAAAAGTGCAATTGCTACATTGACCATCTGAAGAAAGTCATCCCAAAAGTCATTGAAAGAGAAGAACAAGCACCACGCTACTGAGAGAACAACATCTGAAAACAACGGCTCTTTTCAGAGCCACCCAAACACAAAAGTCATGACCATGAATGCTTTAAGGACGTTCGCGGGAAAAAAAGTTTACCATGTTTTTTCCTTCATACTTCGCATGGTGAGATAATGTCATCATAGAAGTTCAAAGAGCAAATAAAAAATGGGGGTCACCGTGCTCGTTGAGGAGTGAGGTGACATCAAAGTGCACCCACTTTCTCGTAGAAGATCGCTTGCGCCCCAATCTATACGAGTCGAGCATAGAAGTCATTTTTTTGTAGAAAAACTAAATGGATTGCTCAATGTTTATTTACACGACCACTCAATAATCCATGGAATAATATTGTGTGAAAATATTTGTAAATACTTAAAAAATAGCTGTTGTTTTTAATTCGAATTGACAGTCATGAGTGACGCTTTTGCCGCGACTTCGCTCAAACTTGTCACGGAAATCCGTGTTTTTATCATGATTTTACCATAATATTTTTCTCAAATTTAGAATATTAACAGCCTATGTAATTCTTTGTCAAACATTGAAATAAAAAGTGCGAGATATTGAGCCGTAAGAGCCGCAAAGTTTGCAAATTTGGCCGCCATCTTGAATACCGAGAGGAGACTAGGTCTAGTTCTCAAATTTAGAATATTAACAGCCTATGTAATTCTTTGTCAAACATTGAAATAAAAAGTGCGAGATATTGAGCCGTAAGAGCCGCAAAGTTTGCAAATTTGGCCGCCATCTTGAATACCGAGAGGAGACTAGGTCTAGTAGAATCTTTTCCATCCTTTTTTCTGCAGTTTTTCAACCTCAACGATTTTTTTTCTCAGTAAAATTCCTTTTTTTAACTTTTTTTATTTTTTTGAATAATTTTCATTTTAAAAAAATCGAAAAAGTCATTACCGAAAAAAATTCTTTTAGGCCGCCATCTTGGATTTAGTCGAGGTAGCGCGCGCTAGCGTGCGCAGTAAAAGTGCGCGTGAACAATGCCCGCGAACGTCCTTAAAAATAAATCTTTCGCGTTTGTTAAATAAAAGCCCAATTTACACAAATAATGATAATAATGAACAACTACATAGTTAAAATTCTATCATTTACAAATTCAGATAGGGTATAGATTATAAATCTGAATTAATAACTGACATATGTTGCGGAAAAGTGTTTAATTACTATGAACTATTCTGTCTCTACTGAACTGTGCCATTTTTTATCATTTTCTGATAAAATAGTAAATTATTCCCAGCCGTAAACAATCCCTTGCTGAACTTTATCAGGTAATCAATCTATTACATTTTCATGTGCTGATCGTGCCGATAACAACAAACCCGCCTTGAAGAAATCTTACTCTTCTGTTTACAAACTATCATAAGTCCTTTTAAACTGACTTTCTAACTACAAGAGCCATACTTGTCCAAAATAGACGACCTGATACGGGCGGTAAATCAAGTTTTACCGTCGGTACAGGTGGTGAAGGTAATTTATATGCAAAGCAATCACATTAATATTCACAAACTTGAATCAAATTATAGAACTGTTCACATATGATAAACTGGTCACCCTTTGGTATTACGTGCATAAATTATAAGTTCAAACATGGCTCGCTGAATCCTTTACCGGCGGTACGGCCCGTACCGTTCGTGCATGAATTATAATTTCATATACCATACAAGAAATTCAAGCTCAAAACCTGCTGCATGGCCACTGCTGCAAGTTCACATTGAGCCTTCACATTTTTATTTCGTCGTTTTCAAAAACAAAAACAAAAACAGATAATAATAATACCGATCGGCTAGCAGTCATTCGGTACGTTGTGTTCCAGATCAAATGTTTATATTTGTGAATTCTCCATGATTACATTCCTTAAAATCGCTACTTTACAAACACTAAATGCTTTGCTTATTTCTTAAGCTATGAGTTTGGTATTTGTAAAGACCCCAGATGATTATTCTACTAAAAAATACTCGCTTAAAAGAACTGCTATAAAGTTGTGAGATATTTATTTGTGATTTGTCGTTCTCAAAAACACGCACTTCAATTCATGAGTGTATTTGTGAATACGCCGTTTTCAAAAAGCAAAGAAGCCTGATAATTATGCTTTCTTTGTGATTTGTCGTTCTCAAAAAATCCGATCGGACTACACGCACTTCCATTCATGTTTGTATTTGTGAATACGCCGTTTTCAAAAAGCAAAGAAGCCAGATAATTATGCTTTCTTTGTGATTTGTCGTTCTCAAAAAATCCGATCGCATTTGTGAATATGCCGTTTTCAAAAAGAAAAGAAGCCAGATAATTATGCTATGAGATTTATCAGTGTGATTTGTCGTTCTCCAAAAATCCGATCGGACTAAACGCACTTTTATTCATGTTTGTATTTGTGAATACGCCGTTTTCAAAGAGCAAAGAAGCCAGATCAATATGCTACTAAAGAGGTACACGCTTAAAAGAACTGCTATAAAAGACTGTGAGATGTTTATATTTGTGATCCGTCGTTTTCAAAAAATCCGACCGGACTACACGCACTTTTGGAAACTTAGGCATTAATTACCAGATTAAAGTCTCGATTGGGATTTTGACAATAGGCTACAAGGAAGCCAACAAAGTGTTCAGACATAAGTAGATACTGCTCTTTAACATATAACAGAAATGTTTTATCAATTATCATTTTGTTAAACATACCGACACACATACATATATAGTAATGGGGTGAACATTTCCTACACTTAAAAAAGATAAAAAAAGGTATTTACAAATAAATTTACAAAAGAGGGGGCATGCAACATTGGCTTCAAAAAAGGTATTTAAAAAAGTCAAAGGTGTCAATGAGACAACTCATGGATACTGCACAAAACCAATGAGTTAACAGCAAAAGTCAATGAAAAAGGCATACAGTAACTCTAGGACCAACACCTGTCCTTACCTTACTTTCAGGACAAGCTCTTAGTGCCTGCCAGCCTCAGAGAGGTGTCCAAACTAGCTAGTCTCATTCCAGACAATATTGGGCCATCTAAAAGGAAGTGCTCAAAGCAGGCTGGAGAATTTGTGTAATAGGCTATTCAGTTACACAATATTTTATGCCATTAAGAAAGTGATAGCAATAACCCACACAATAACTTAATACTCCTTCAAATGGTGTATGAGCGAATCAAAAAGGTATTCAAAAAATGGTATTCAAATTTCCAAAATTCATCGCTGTTTTCTGTGAAAGAGCAATACCATTATGCAAAAGTGAATGGAAGGATAGGGATAAGAGGGAATGCATGCAAAGAGTGTGTGGACATGCACATAAACAGCAAGTGCAGTTTAAAACTAATCCATGATAAAAGGATATTGGTCTATATTTTACTGAGTATTCAGGGGGATATCCAAGGGGGGGGGGGGGGTCCCAGGGTGCCTGTGACCCCTCTTTCAAAACAAAAAGATGATAGAAATAAAAGAATCTGACTGGAGAAAGATTGAAAAATTGGAAGTGTGATCCCCCTTTGGTGGAAAATGGAAAGTGTGACCCCCCCTTTGAAATATTCTGGATATGCCCCTGGTATTCTAGTTAAGGGGAACCCAAAAAGTCAGTTGTAAACCTTTAAGGAATTGAAGGGTTCCCTGTGGAAAGTTAATTATACCATTTTATACCATTGAAAAAATATCAAAAAAGTCACGTAGGCCATTTTCACATGGAACCCTTCAATTGTAAGTGGGAAAGTCATTAAAATCCTTTCAGGTCTTAAAACAATTATGGAAATGGATTGCTGCTTTGGAGCAAAGGAAACAGAATGAATGACTGTACCAAGGAATATCTGCATTTATTAGTACAGTAAAAACCCACGTGTAAGAACCAACTTTTTTCAGAGTTTGGCAAAACGGGTTCTTGTATGGGGTACTTATTGACAGTTTAGGCTAAGTAGGTTCTTAATTAGGTTGACTTCGTAATAATCTCTACAGAGTAGACATTGTTGTTGATTATCAGAAAATAGTATAAAATCTGGTCTGTTCTTCATTATATATATTTATTAATGTACCCATGTTGCCTAAAGTCCAACGACATTAATTGATCAATGATACAGTACTGTATATAAAATGTATCTTTCCATCAAGAACTGTCAATATGGAAATACTGCTGTAACAGGTTGTTTTTTTTGGTAAAAAAAAATATAAATCAAATACAGTACTGTAGTTAAACCCCACATATAAGAACCTGTTGGAATTTGTTTGCCTAATTAAAACAGGTTCTTATATTTTGGGTATTAAAAAGCAAATTTCTGCCAGAAGGTTCTTAAATCCCTAGGTTCTTACACATGGGTATTTACTGTATTTAATACAACCCTTTAATATATCTAAATTTGTGTGCATATATATGGTGCACATTATTTTCTTGTTTGTAGGGTAATAACCATCTTAAAGTCCACATAACGTCATGTAAAAAGACTGAAGGAAGGAAATAATGAGTTTAATGCATGCACAAAAGAAATTTTTCAAGAACAGTCCTATCACATAACCATAAGATTCAACACACACATTCTTGTTTGAAGAGTGCAATAAACCCAAGGTTTGCAGATTGGTCAAAAAAATACCTTTTTCGACTTTCTTTCAATAATTATTATTGATATATTATCTCATTGCTACATAATTCTAATAATTTCATACACTAGCCACTTATAGAAAGTGAAGTGCTGCAAGCGATACTTTTGTCAGTTGTCTCCCATCTTAAATTCTCTATTTTAACATGCATTGCTGGCACTTGGAAGGGGGCTGGTAAGGAAAGGGAACAATATTGGCTTTCCTCTATCCCATTTTCCCCCAAAGCGTGATATTTTGAGCTCCTATCTATACCAGAATCCTTTTCAAAGCCCTTTCATATACAAAGTAGTTTAAATTCCTACAAGAATACAAACATAATAGTTTTAATTAGTGAACAAAAGCTGCTTGAAAAGGATTCTGGTATAGAGAGAGGGTAATATGTAATCACACTTAGGGCTTATTCCCTTCCCATTTTCATCTATTTTATGCTGTTCTGATTAAATGAGAGAATATTTTGTGAATGCGAAGGAGTTTTACTGTTCCACTGGCACAACATTTGGTGGACCAAAGATATTTCACTGTTTTGATAAGAAATCTGGAAGCAACATTTGCTAATTGTTTTTCAAAGCAATGTCCTGAAGCGATGGCATTTGTGTTAATGTAAAGTATGTAAAATTTTTGTTGCAAAAATAGAAAACATTTCAAATATCTAACTATCTATTAGAAGTACATGTGATAAAATGATGTATACAACAGTTGATGTTTGAAGAGTGTTCAAGATTTACACAACAATAATTGGAAACACGCTCATCTGAAATGATGAGAAATGAAGCCAGCTGTTTAACTTGTAATCTATACATGATTCTTTTCACCATACACTGATGGGAAAATTATGACTTTATTTATAAAATAAATGCCAAAATTTGTAAAGTAAAGTACCCATCCTCTAGTTGCAATCGCACTATGACTGGGCGAAGAATGCTATAAATGCAAAAAATAATAATAATAATAATAATAATAATTTAATCTACTAACACAAATCCACAAGTACAACCTTAATTTAAGCGAGTCAAACGTCATACGGAAATCGTCTTTGAAACTGAATCACTTTTCAAAAATGACTTGTATTTAACTTTTTTATTTTAAAGACTTACGTACACATGAAAGCTAAGCTCATTTTTGCGTCTATTTTTGAACTACAGTGTGGAACATTCGTCAGGTAGTCTTCACAAGTGTCCGCTCGATCGTTCACTCCCAACTAGTTTCAGTGTACACATCTTGGATTAATATTATCAACGCTAACTGTTAAAAAAGAGCAAACCAGTCGTCCTTCCCGCATTGAGCAAAACGTTCGCCATATTGACACGGGGATACATAGTTCCCAGTCCAGACCGAGCCATGGTTTATCAAATATTGAGAATCTTTTTTATAAATCGGAATTACATTAGATGTTTTTAAACTGGAGGGAACTAGAGAAAGAGATATTAAACAAGAGAGAAAGAGATATTAAACAGCATTTCAAGCGGATGAGATATAATGGTAAGGACCTTGATAGGGGCGCTAAATGGCCCAATAGATTTATTATCCTTAAGGCAAGAGATTTCGAATTCTCTGTCGATTTCTGGCGCATCTACAGGAAAGACATAGAAACTAGTTGGTATTGGAGTTTTAAGATAGTCCATTGGCGATTTATCAACATCTTCAATCTTATCTGCTAAATTGACACCGACAGTTGAGAAGTACTTATTAAACGCATCAGCTATTTCCTTTGGCTCCGTTATTACAGCATCATTATTTTCAATAATTTTATTAAGGTGGCTCGATCGAGTTTTTCAGTAGAGCTACCAGTCCTCTTTGAGTGAAAAATGTTTGTTCATAAGCGGTTAATTTGATAGTAAATTAAATATTATACCCTTACCAGACTGTTAACGAGATAGACTGCTCTATTAGAGCTGGTACCGTTCGAATAGGTCAAACTAAGTAAAACTAGGTACTAACGTGAACATAGGGGCTACCGCACCTTTAGTACACAAATAGGCGTGGCTTACCTAGGCTTCGTAAGCAGAGAAATCTTATATGAGATACTTAAACTATAGCTAAAAGCCTAATGCATTTTGTGGTAAAATGTCTATCACTACGACTCAATATAACATGTTTTAACGAACTCAAGTTCTTAGCAAATACAAAGGTTTACCAATCCATTAGAGTCCTAAATTTAGAGTTAATGTTTTAGTAAAGTCATTAATTATTCGATATGTCAAACTCTTAGTTATTTTCTCTCATAACAAGACAATGATCAAAGTTTATACATGATGACGTATGTTATACGGAGATCGGCGCTATTATGCCGACGCCTTAAAAGAATTCCCCTTTTTACATATTCTTGATTTTAATGCGTTCTAGGCTTATTGTTTGTGTGTGTTAAGTGTGTGTGTGTGTGTGTGTGTGTGTGTGTGTGTGTGTAATATATGCATTCATTTCCACAATGGGAAGACAGCTCAAAAGGAAACCCGTCGAGGCTTATATTTTTGAACTGTCTTGACATCATTGATAATTTTTTTCAAAGAAGAAAAAATATAGCTAAAAAATAACAGGAATATGAGACAAAAAAAAAACCCTAGGTTATACTGAAGTGGATAACTTCAAGATAGGGGAAAAAATAATTTAGTAATTCAAAATGTACATCCTTGGACCAAGAATCTATGAGATCAAGATTTAAAATCTCATGTCATAGAGCTTAGTTTTTATTAAGAGAAAGATAATAAGAATTAAGTATTTTATTTTGGCATTCGAGATTCAATGAGGAATTTTTTAAGATTTGATTTAAAACTATTAAGTGTTGGTTTTGTTTTAAGCTCATTAGGTAATGTGTTCCAGTATTTTGGGCCTTGGCAAACTATTGTGAAGTTTTTGACGTTCGTTCTACTTTGATGCATACGATAATCATTTGAGTTCCTAGTGAAATAGGAATGAAATTCAGAATTTTTCTGACACAAATTTTGAAAAGTTATTGGAATTAGCCTATTATGGACAGAATACATAAACAAGCCAATTTGGAAATTGTTAATGTTTTCCAAAATTAGAATATTGTTTTTATGGAATACAGGAGCAGTATGTGCATCAGTTTCGATTTGGTAATAATTCTAATCATCATTTTTGTAAAATTCTTAACCTATTTAGATTGGTTTCATAGGTGGATCCCCAGATAATATTACCAAAATATAAGTAGGGATACATTAAAGAATGAATAAAGCTTAAAAAGAGAGGTTTGCGAAACAAAATAACGAGATTTAGATATTATACCAATGGATCTTGATACCTTTGTGGCTACAGTACGTACTAATAAATTCTTTCCAATTTAAATACTCATCAATAATTACACCAAGAAATTTTGTGCGGCTGGATTTACGCTCAATTAATTTATGGTTTATCTTTACAGCTAGGTTACTATCTTCTATCTTTTTTTGCCGGACTTAAAAATGATATAATTTGTTTTCTTAACATTAATTGTAAGTTGGTTGGCTATCAACCAGCTAGATATTTTGTCAAGTTCTGAATTTAGTGTGTTTATCAGGGCAGATTTGTTTTTAAAAGAGTAGAACACATTTGTATCATCTGCGAAAAGTATGAATTTCAAAAGATTGGAAGAATTTGTTATGTGGTTTATGTATAGAATAAAAAGTAATGGTCCTAAAATACTACCTTTCGGAATACCGCATTTGACAATATACTTTTGAATTTCGACAAACAGTTTACGATTTTTCAAATCTAATTCCTTAGAACCACATAGCAACCAGCTGAGTTTTTGCCGTTTTGAAGAACTATTTGTCCATAAAGTGCCACAAATCTGTGCAGCGTACCGAGGACATACAAAGAAATAATGCATAGCTGATTCATTTTCCATTCCACAAATACATTTCGGAGAAGGGTAACAGTTGATACGAAACAAATACTCATTTAAAGCACATGCATCTAGTCTAAGTCGAGTATGAAGAACAGATGCTGTTCTAGAAAAAGAATGATCGATCGAATATATAGTTTATTATATTTTTGGGAAAGAAACTTGGCACAAATTTCGTTCTTAAACGTTTGTAATGATCCTACATTCCTAGTTTGCAAATCTAGAGAATTCCATAATTTAATAACAGAAGGAAAAAAAGGATTGCAGAAACCGTTCTGTCCTACAAGAAAAAAGGCTGAAATTATAATTTGATCTTAGACAACGGTTTGATTTTTGGTTTAATGTGGCAGGTAGTAATTCAGAAAGATAAGGGGGTGTCGCTTTTGCATATACAATTTTGTAAAAGTGTACGAGTTTGTGAACTTTACGTCTGGAACTTTAAACATATCCCACGCTAACTCTTCACGTAAAATTTTGAACTGGTTCCCTTAATTGCACCCGTGACCACTCTGGCAGATTCGTACTGGACATGTTCTAATAAATCACCTTCAGTTGCCAAACAATTGTCCCAAATAACATCAGCATACTCCAAAAGAGGCCGGATTAAACTCTTACCTGTATAAATAAATAAGCGTTGATCTGTTTAATTTATTTTTTAAAGATTTCAATAGATTGAATCGTTTGTGCGCCTTATCACTTATCATTACAATGTGCCGTCTTTCCAAGACATATTGCTTTGCAAAGTAATTCCAACATGTTCGTGTCATCTTGATGACAACTCTTTCAAACTGGCAATATTTGAACTGAACCAAGGCCTTGTCAGCTTCAATCCTGATAGATTCGAATCACTATATTTCAATCCTTTTAACCATGAAATTTCACGAGATGCACGAACGGTACGGCCTGTAAACATTTGGTGAGGGGCCTTCTCTCTCTCCAACCTAAGTGTGATAATGTATTCACATTCGACACAGGAAGACCACACTTCATTTTACGAGATGTACGAACGGTACGGCCTGTAAACATTTGGTGAGGGGCCTTCTCTCTCTCCAACCTAAGTGTGATAATGTATTCACGTTCGACACAGGAAAACCATACTTCATTTCACGAGATGTACGAACGGTACGGCCTGTAAACATTTGGTGAGGGGCCTCTCTCTTCAACCTAAGCCTGATAATGTATTCACATTCGACACAGGAAGACCGCACTTCATTTCACGAGATGTACGAACGGTACGGCCTGTAAACATTTGGTGGGGGGCCTCTCTCTTCAACCTAGGCATGATAATGTATTCACATTCGACACAGGAAGACCGCACTTCATTTCACGAGATGTACGAACGGTACGGCCTGTAAACATTTGGTGGAGGGCCTCTCTCTTCAACCTAGGCATGATAATGTATTCACATTCGACACAGGAAGACCAAACTTCATTTCACGAGATGTACGAACGGTACGGCCTGTAAACATTTGGTGAGGGGCCTCTCTCTTCAACCTAGGCATGATAATGTATTCACCTTCGACACAGGAAAACCAAACTTCATTTCACGAGATGTACGAACGGTACGGCCTGTAAACATTTCGTGAGGGGCCTCTCTCTTCAACCTAAGCCTGATAATGTATTCACATTCGACACAGGAAAACCAAACTTCATTTCACGAGATGTACAAACGGTACGGCCTGTAAACATTTCGTGAGGGGCCTCTCTCTCTTCAACCTAAGTCTGATAATGTATTCACATTCGACACAGGAAGACCACACTACATTTCACGAGATGTACGAACGGTACGGCCTGTAAACATTTGGTGAGGGGCCTCTCTTCAAGCTAAATCTGATAATGTATACAATATATGGTTTGAAGAGAGAGGCCCCTCACGAAATGTCTACAGGCCGTACCGTTCGTACATTTCGTGAAATGCAGTGTGGTCTTCCTGTGTTTAATGTGAATACATTATCAGACAGCTTGAAGAGAGAGACCCCTCACGAAATGTTTACAGGCCGTACCGTTCGTACATGTCGTGAAATGAAGTCTAGTCTTACTATATCTTACAAGAAATACGAACGGTACGGCCTGTAAACATCTCGTGAGGGGCCTCTCTCTTTTCGACACAGGAAAACCACACTTCATTTCACGAGATGTACGAACGGTACGGCCTGTAAACATTTGGTGAGGGGCCTCTCTCTTCAACCTAAGTCTGATTCTGTATTAACATTCGACACAGGAAGACCAAACTTCATTTCACGAGATGTACGAACGGTACGGCCTGTAAACATTTCGTGAGGGGCCTTCCTCTCTTCAACCTAAGTCTGTTTCTGTATTAACATTCGACACAGGAAGACCAAACTTCATTTCACGAGATGTACGAACGGTACGGCCTGTAAACATTTCGTGAGGGGCAGGCCTCCTCTCTTCAACCTAAGTCTGTTTCTGTATTCATATTCGACACAGGAAGACCACACTTCATTTCACGAGATGTACGAACGGTACGGCCTGTAAACATTTGGTGAGTGGCCTTTCTCTTCAAGCTAAGTCTGATAATTTATTCACATTCATAATTCGTTTTTTAGATTTCCATAAAAGTTATTTACATACATGTTGTGTTATGACTGTACATTTGAATAATGATATGCACATTTCTTGCATACAATTTACCTTCACCACCTGTACCGTCGGAAAACTAAGTTTACGGCCTGTATCAGGTCGTCTATTTTGGACAACCCTCACAAGAGCTCATAAACCATCTTTTTATTCAACCTCATACAAGTACTTGGTTTTAATCTCAAGAACTTCGATGAATTTCTAAAATCAATATTAACCGAGAGGAGCACATCATAAAAACGTTAAGTTATAGCCCAATTTTTAAGTTATACTTCAATTTCTTGACAAATGTCATCTCACTCGACTTTAATTCCAGTCAAAACATGCTTCATTCTACAAAATTAACCTCTCAGTAATCGGACTCGTTTGACTCGTGAGTACAAGTGACTCAAGAATCACGAGTTGTGGAGTAAGTCATGAATATTTGAAAAATAAGGACTTGTGTTTCATCGAGGACAATCGACACTTGCACTTGCGAGGAGGGGGGACGTTAAATGTTTGTGCAGTCCCAATTGTTAGATTTAATAGTTGTTATATAATAGAATTTTACGAGCGAGCGATCTGATTGGTCAATTAGCCATACTTTATCAGAGTACAGATAATAGAAGTGACGTCACAAAATCAAAATCTTTTACTCACAATCTTTGTTGTGAGTCCTTCAAGCTTGAAGCTGTAAAACACTCAAAAAGCTATAGAAAGCACGAGCCATAGGCTCGTGCTTTCTATAACTTTTTTCGTGTTTTACAGCTCCAGTCGTGCTACATCAGAGTATAAACCACAGCCTAGCCTTATTTATTTGTTAACTAAAGCTGTAAACCAGGAGTTTATACCTTAATTTTTCATCCTCCAGAACCTCACTTGCTCACAGTAAGGTACGTTTTGTCATTTATGCAAATTTTCCAAAATATAAAAGTTATGTGAATTGAGTTTGTATTTTCAATGTTATGTTTTACTATCATTTGCATAATTACACATCCCCCTTGACTAAAGCCACAAAGTTTTCATCCTATTTCTCTTCAATCCGTGACCTTAAAGGTTTTTACCTCCCTCCTTTGTAATGCCATCTGTAACTTCCTTGCCACTAATGACTTTATTGAGCATGAAATTCAAGAAGGTTTTACCACAGTGGCCCATAAGGGGCATCTATTTTGTGTTTCACTCTTGCCCATTTCAAGTTCATAATCTTAAAATTTTGAGTTGTCAACTCAAATTTCAAGTTTATTGAACTCGATATTTTGAGTTAATCAAACTCAAAACTTCAAGTTTATCAAACCCAAAATTTCAAGTTTATCAAAAACAGGAATTGTTTGCGATACTTTGTGGGAGTGCAACAAAGTTAACGTGGGAGAGACAGGAAGGTCACTCAAGACAAGGCAGAAGGAGCATAATGCTAGTGTGAGACAGTCAGCTAGAAAAATCAGCATTAGCAGAACACGCTATAAAAACAAGCCATGGCATATCATGGAAAGACACCAAGATCATAGATGCTGAGCCAAGGTACATACAAGAGACCAAAGACTGTATCACTAATGGAGACTGTAGTAGATTTCTACCAAATAATTATCTACTGTTAATTAAAATAGAGTTGTGTATTCATTTACTATTCTATTGTTGTGTTTCATTATAGTTGTAAGTGTGTGACTGATGAGCACCCGCATGCAAGTTAGTTTTTCCATTACGGTTCTAATGAGGATAACAGACCACTTTGTACACCCTACCCTGATGATGGGCACTGTGCCTGAAAGCTTGGTCAATTAAAGTTGTTGATAACACTTGAAAATGATGTTTATTTAAAAAAACCTTAGATCAATGCCTATATACTCACAGCATTGGTAGTGACTGTATGAGTGTCAACTGTCAAGTCAACTCTAATTTGTAAAAATCTGATTGTATATCTTTTTATTTATCATCCAAGATGCAAATGAAGTCTGTGTATTGCCTCATGAAGGGGGGAAATGCAATTCAATTTGGAAGTTTACATGACCTAGAATAGAATTTATTAAGGAAAAGGTGAAACTATTATTGCTAATGCAATCAAAGATCAAGTTTATGATATTGGAGTGCCATTTTGAAATAGGTGCATGTGTTGACGCGCTTTATTTACGTTATGCGTTCCATTAAGCTTACATTACGGTGACAGATAAGCGGTAGAAAAACTAAAAGAAATTACAAGGAAATAATAAAGTCAAAAACGAATACGATTGTACAAAAATAAAGAAAATGTCAACTTACGTCTGTGTAGTACGGTGCACGAAGACAAGTGATTAAATATTCAAAAAACAGAAAAAATATACAAAACGACGCTAACGATGGAATGTGGAAACAATGAAACGTGGATAACAATGACGAAAAGGATAATAAACACTATAAATAAATAAAGTTCTTAGTTATGTTCATTAACGCAGTAACAGCATGAGCAACAACTGAAACTAAGAAAACTGCTATGTTTCCTTTTTTATGTGAATCCTAGTGTAAGACCTCAAAGAAAAAAGAGAAGTTCAAGAGCTTTGTAGCAGCCTACACAGAAGTTCATGTGGTTAGACAGTTTTCATGTTATAGTAAAGCTTGGAAGCTTTAGACCAACTTCTTGAACTGTAGACCTCCTCCTCACATACATGGCTGAAGAAACAGATTCTAAAGTCACTGTTACACTGTGCAATTTTCTCACAACCTCATTGCAAAACAAGTTGCTGGAGGATTGCACAGTGTAACGGGTTGTCTCGCAATTTTTTTTGTTGCTCATAGTGTTGATGAAGTAGAACTCAGGTCTACTTTTCGCATTCCAGCAACTTGCAATGCCACTGCAGTCTGTCACCCCTCCAGCAACTTTCCTTGCAATTTTTGAGGCATGTTTTCTACAAGTACATGCACAATTTCTCATTTCCCTCTGAGGAGCCATCTTGAATCTCGCTCCCAGCTTTTCTCAGCAAAAAATATTGCAAGTTGCTGGGGAAAACTGCACAGTGTAACAGCGCCATAATTTTCTCTGGAACTTGTTTTGCAACACCGTTGCAAGACAAGTTGCTGAGCAAATTGCACAGTGTAACAGCGTAATGGGCTCGCTCGAGTTTTTACCGACAAATTTTTCAATAAATGATCATATAGATTGTTTTTGAGATGGGGACATCAAATTAATAAAGAAAATGGGTGGTCACAATGCAGATTTCAAAGTTTGACGTCTAGCACCTGTAAGTGTTTGCAAATATGCAAACTAAAGGCTTTCAGGCATGCTCAAGTGAACAATGTATCATGAAAAGTAATATGCCTGCACATATTTGTAGGTAAAGCTGAGTATTCGCATTTGAACGATGAAAATCAGTTGTACTTATGCACGAATTGGACGATCATTTTGACGATTTTTTGCGATTTTCTCAAAAACTTATCGACAATTTTTTCCCTTTTTTTGCAAACAATGAAGACAATGAGGAAGACAGAACTACCTCAGAAAGAGACAATGAAAATCAATATAGTCACTAAGAAATTAAGAATGGTTCATACTAGCTTTTGTTAGAAATTTTTATCAAATATATTTTGATCGCTCAATGTAGTTCGAGATTTGAATTAATCATTTTAGAATTTTTTTTATAATTTATTTTTTATTAATCACCTTTAGGAGCAGTGGAAACAAGCTTGGATCAGTCAAATTTGGTAGCTGTAAATGGATGCAAACAAAAATACAGCCTCATTGTGCAGTGATGACGATTTGGATGAGTTTGTTGAAGATTTCAATGAGCGTGGCATTAGACCATACCATTCCACTAACAAATTCAGAATAGTACATACTAGCTTTTGGTAGAAATGTTTATCAAATTTATTTTGATTGCTCAATGTAGTTTGAGATTTGAGCCAAATAATTTGAGCAAAAACACAAAACATCCAGCTTTATAAGACAGTTCTTTAGTTTTGGTTTGTATTTTTCATTGTCCTTTAATGTTTTGGTTTATAAAATCCTTAATTGCCAGTCATTTGCGGTCATCCCTTGCCTGCTCTACTCGATGGACTGTGACTCTTTACCGTAGACACATCAAGGCCCTGACAAGAGTTCAGCTTCGCCATCTGCGCTCCATCCTCAAGATCAAATGGCAAGATCACATTGATATAGAGGTACTGCGACATGCACATACAGTCAGTGTTGAAGCTCTTATAACTGTATCACAGCTTCGTTGGGCAGTGCATGTATGTCAAATGCCCAACAGTAGACTGCCAAAATCTGTGTTATATTCAGACCTACAACAAGGCAAAAGAAGCCAAGGAGGACAAAAGCTGTGATACAAAGATGTTTTAAAGCGCCACATGAAGAGAACAGGTATCTCACAAGATACCTGGCAAGAGGATGCTCTCCAGAAAGTCAAATGGCGTGGACTACTGAAGAAAGCCTCAGCAGCCATAGAAGATATTCGTCAGGAAGAATACCATCGTGCTCATGACCGCCGTCACACAGTAGCTGTCAGGCTCTTTCCAGTCCAGTGGCTGTCAACGATTTTGCAGATCCCATGCAGGTCTCAAAGCCCATATAAGAGCCTGTCTAAATCTCAACTTAAGACTGTCGTCTTCGATAACGAAGGACAGCCATACATATAAAATTACCAGGGTTTCATTTTATTTTTATTGCAGTCAATCACAAGCAAATCCAGACTGCTTCAGTCTAAAAACTAAAACTTATAGATCGATTGTCATCATTATAATTTTTTTGGGGGGGGGGGGGGGGGGCATGACATTGAGATCTATATGACATCTTTCTTTATTTTACTGAGAGGATTAGAGAAGAAACAAATCGCTATCATGAAGGTCTTGGAGTCCATGCTTTTACGAAAGTGATGACCAGGGATCGTTTTGATAAACTTACTCAATATTTTCATCTAAATGATAATAGCAATGCTGTTCCTTCTGGCCAACCAAATCATGACTGGCTGTTTAATATCAGACCACTATTAGACATTGTCATGCCAAAAATCTGAGAAGAATATCAACCAACACAGAATATTGCTGTTGATTAAGCTATGATCAGTCTTGAAGGCCAGCTGGGAATGAAGTAATATATTCCTCAGCAGCCTATTAAAAGAGGAATTAAAGTATGGCCTGTGCTGACTCCAAAAATGGCTTTATGTGCAACCCAAAGTCTACCTGGGAAAACAAGATGGCAGCCAAACAGAACACAGACCCATTTATTGGAAACCTCCATCATGTTTTTTGTGATATTTTTTTCACATCTATTGAACTTGCTAAGGACCTTTTGAAAGATAACACATATCTTTGTGGGACTCTAAAATTGAACTAAACTTGACTTGAATCAAATCATTGGGGTGCTATTTTTGATAAAAGCCAGCAAGGGTTTCTTTAGCTCAAAAAATGGTGCAAAAAATCTGAAAATAAGCTGTTTGGCATGACGACGGGGAGCTATGACGAAGCAGAAACTTGTGAGCTGGTCTGTTTCCTCCTCTCTACTCTTTCACAGAAATATGGACATTGTATTGGTCTATATAGAGATGACGATTTAGCAGTTTTTGAAGTCTCCAAAAGAAATTGAAGACATCAAGAAAGATATCTGCAGCACATTCAGCAAGTACGGCCTACGCATAGCCATCAAAGCTAGCAAAAAAGTAGTCAACTTTCTCAACGTAATGCTAGACCTTAACTTGAGCTCCTCTAAACCGTATTCAAAGCTTGGTAACATACCACAATACGTACATAGTAAATCTAATCATCTGCCAAACATAATCATGAATATACAGAAATATTAGATGAAACAACTTTTAATGATTACTCCTATTTATCAAGAAGCACTAACAAAAGTGGATATGATTACAAGCTGAGGTACACAAACTAATAATCCTACCAACACAAGAAAATGCAACCACAATCTGGTATAATCCTCCATTTAGCAAGAATGTGAAGACTAATATTGGCAAATCATTCCTTAAGAAATTAGGATTAACACTTGAAAGATGATAACCCGTTGCATAAGATTTTTAACAGAAACATGGTGAAAATAAGCTACTCCTACATGCCAAACTTTAAAAACATAATTGATAACCACAACAAGCAAATAATCAAGCAGCGTATTACTGAACAAACTTCAATTATTCCTCCTTGCAACTGCAGAAATAAAGCTACTTGTCCACTTGAAGGCGAATCCTGTACTTCTAATATAATCTATCAAGCAACAGTAACTACCGAAGACAAAACAGAAACATAGGTGGGACTAACTGAAAATGAATTGAAATCACAATATAGAAAACATACATCATCGTTCAGAAATGAAAGCAAGAGAAATGCAACAGAACTATCTAAGTACATTGAATTCACTATGAAATGGTCAATTCTGATGAAAGCAAAAGCCCATCATAATTTAAGCAAACTTTGCTATTTATGTTATTTGCCAACCTAAGATTGCAACATTACACAAATGCAATGAACTTGTATCCATGTGTAGACACAGACGAAGACACTTACTAAGATTTTATCAAGATAAAATGTCACAAATCTTTAACCTTATACATAGCGTCATTTAAATTTGAAATTGTATTTAATGTAAACCTTAAGTGATTTAATGATCGTGTAGTGTGTTCGCCTAATGAGTGTAGTCTTTTTAGACCATACAAAACAATATTGTCGTGAAAATGCACTATGCAATACAGTAGTTTGTTGCTTTTTTTATTATTTTATACCACTTTGACTACCACTGTCATGGAGCACTCTGATTAGTATTTTTGCTGAAATTTTCAAACTACACTTTATGTACTTATATACAAAGTGATATAAATATATCAAATGTGAAATATATATGTGTGTGAAACAAAGACATTACATTAAACAGCTTGGGTTATCCTCTAACATTCTCTCCGCCTTTTGTTTCAATTGAATATCCAAGTTCAACTGTGCACCAGGATATTTCCCTGGAGTCCTTTCAATGTGAGTCAGTTTAAGTTTTGTCTAAGTTGTTTTATCAAGTAGGACTTGGGCTAGCCATTTTCTATCATTGTTAATTCATCCTAAAACTCATCAGCAACGTAAAATTCATCAAGTAGGTATACGACTTGTTCTTTCTTTTGCTTATCCCCTTCACCCAAATCTTCATAGTCAAAAACCAGTTTTTTTCCACTGATATCCTCCTTTTGATGGATTTGATTTTCAGGCCACACAAAGTTAATAAAGGCAACTGGTTAGGAAGGCGGGCAAACTTCAAAGAGGAGGTTATCGTTCGATTTTATAGAGATCACATGACAAGTACTGTGCACGCACAAATCCAAGATGGTGTCAGATGTCACTTATAGCTGCCCCGTCTTGTGAATTTCGAGGCATTTTTTATAGAAAAAAACAGTTTTTTAATCATCAAAAAAGTAGATATAAATATAGTTCAAAATACCTGGTGATAACTGTGCTGTGGTTGGATGCGGATCCTGCCAAAGATCCAACAAAATAGGCATTTAGAAGCTCCCCGCTCCAAGGAATGACGAATACAAAAAGTGGTAAGCAGACTGGACCAATGAGCTCACGAAATCACGAGAAGTTGACAGAGATTTCCAGAAATGAATCACTGCCGATAGAGTTTACACATGCAAGAAGTATTTGTGTCATTATCAATGACTGACATAAGAATTGTGTTATGTCATTATGATTTCAGTGTGAACATGAAAAGATAACATTAGGTCAACATAAAGCCTTGACATAACAAGGAAAAAACTGAATTTTCCTTATGTCAAGATAGTTATGCTGCTATCTTACACCTGCGGTCAGTGTGAACTCCTTATGACATAAGTAACAACCAATCATAGCCAGCTAAAGTGTAGAGCCCAGTCTTACTCGTTTGGCTTACTTGTTCAAAATGGCAGCTTCTGAAGTGCTCACTGTGGCCGTGATTCCCTTGTTTGTATAATAAAAACTTGAAAGAGTTCAAAGACAAACTGTTAAGTGAAAATGGTTGGAAAGAAGTGGTATAGAAGGTACCTGGATAAGTTTAAGGTGAGAAGTAATGTTCATAATCCCACAATGTTTACTCTAAAATTTGACATGTAAGCTTACTAAGCTTAATGATCTTAAAAGAAACATTTTTTCCTCAAAAACCTGTCCTGAGAGTAATTATCTTATTACATGATGATCACTTTGGAATAAAGTTGAAATATTGTATTTGACATCTCACATCATTCAATAACCACAAAATTTAGCAGATTTTGGCATTAATATATACAATAAAGCTTTCTTGGACTCACACTCTAGGTTCTCTGATTATAATTTCTGTTGTGCAGATATCTGAAAGAAGAATTTACATTTTGTTAAAGACTGTTTACACTGGGTGTGAGAAATAATTACCATTTTTGATAGTATTGTACTAGTAAATGACACATACTATGTACTAGAGTCCTCTGAAAGTATAATACTGACAGAAAAATACTATTACTTTAGGATCTGGTCATAAAAATCCAATGGTTTCAATTGATTTGAAGAAGCTGTTTACCTGCTATCCTAGTATGCAACAATGATTAGAAGACACACAACTCGCTTGACAATTTTATAGAAAACCCTTCCCTTCTTAGGCATTTGAAAATTGTGTGACCCACCACAGTTGTCCCCTTAATTGCTTTTGGATAAAAAAATATCACTGAGGAACTCCATATGGCCCTGTGCACGGTGTTGGTGTACATCGCTGCTTGTCGAGGTTTCAGTGCAAAAACTGAAGCAAATATATCAAGGTTCTAACTGGTATCACATTTTTCCAATACAAGAAAGATAACTTAAGGTGACTGGCCACTATTGGAAAAAATAATGAAAAATTGTTTAAACCACAATTTTCGAAATTGGAGCGAAATTTAATGCTGATCCCAAAAACGAAAAGAAAAAAGTGGTGTCCCGCACTCATTTTCGAGATAATCAGCATTAATGGATGCCTATCTCCGAATTTTCTAGATGAAAATCGCTCAACAGGAAGTGAATAGAAAAGAAATATACTTTACGAAATAATAGTTCTACAACTACTTCAATTGCACAAATATTAGATTATGTCGTATTCTTTGTGTATGGATCTTTCTTATGGTATGGATAGTTTTGATGTGACAGCAAAAAAATACCTCCCTTTTACATATTTTGTTCATCAGGTCTCAACAAAAACTATCGTAAGTTCGAACAAATTTCCCTACAAAAATCCATTTTTCCATAGGCTAGAATGACCTTTTTTTCAAAATTTGATATAACATAGATTTTTACATGTGTTTTCAATTAAGCGAATAAAAATTATATGGTCCCGTGCAAAATTAGCTTGTTTCATGCCCATGAAGTTGCCAAAAATACCAAAAAATGCCTTCCGGAAGTGCCACCATCTTGAAAATGACGTGACAAAGCGAGCTTTATTCAAATTTTGTTGACAAAAACAAGCACGCGCTCACTGTTTTTTCCTAAAAAGAAAACATTTTTCCTTATTTTTCTAATCATTTTGCTTGTTAAAATCAATGAGAACTATTTTGAAACAAAATTTTGTCAACAAACTTTAGTTTCCCAGCATTAGTGGCCATTCGCTACAATCTCCACTCGCTATGAAGTCCTGCGCGTGAATGTGCGCAGTAGGCTAAAATTTCTATGGTAGCCAGTCACCTTAAAGATATTGAGGTAAAATCTCGACTGCCTCTTCTAAAAATCAGACATTTGTGCTGGACACTTGATTTGCTTTTCGTAATCATTTTCTGAAGATCGTGCCCAAATTGCACCTACCGTGCCTTGGAATCGTGCTTGTTGTGCCTTGGAATCGTGCCTTGAAATTATGCCTATCGTGCCCTTGAAATCACGCCTACTGGGCCTTGGAATCGTGCTTTGAAATTATGCCTATCATGCATGCCCTTGAATTTATGCCGTGCCAAATCACATCTATCGTGCCGTGGACGAGGCTTCAAAACATACTAGTAGTAGTTGTAGCCGAATTTGGTGTTATCTCGCACAAAAGTCTTTTCACACAAGTCATTTCACACAAACCACTGATGTTTACAATAATATTTTGGTCACACCTGAATGCATTTTGCTATCAAGTAATCTTAGTGATTACGTTCTCACGTGCACAATACCCTCATTTCAATACCTTTGCATAAATTAGTAATCCAAAGAAGACTTTATGCACTATTTTCGAAAGGCGTAGCCGTTATCAAACTTTGTACGGAATGTGAATGATAATAAAAAAACAAAGAAATTCAAAGCACAAATTTTGAAAAAGTGTTAAAGCAAAAAGATACACGCTACCCAAATATGGGGGACGTCAACCGGTCGCTAAGCACTTTTTCACGAAAACGAGGCTGGGACTGGACAAAACAAAATGGCAGAGTCCTGTAGAAAAACAGGGCCTCAAGGGTTTTATTGTAGTGTTTTTGGCTGTAATTCTTCGCAATATGTGAATGGAAAAAGAACGGGAATTCATTTTTTTCACTTTCCAAGTAATGGGAAAGATGCTAAGCGAAAAAGACGCTGGTGTGATGGCAAGATGGCAAGGACGGTTTCATTGTAAACTCCAACACAAGAGTTTGCCAAATGCATTTCAACTCACAGGATATTAAGATTGGACATGGAGGTCAGTGGAAATTGAACCCTGGAGTAGAGCCTAGTGTATTTTCATGGGTTACGAATCAACCAGAACGGCCTTTGCCCAAAACTAGAGAAACAATGATTTCTCCCAAAAAAAGAAATCTTCATACGGTTGGAGTGATCGAGAACGAACTTGAAAACACTGCATTCGAGAATGACTCAAATGGAAAGGAAAAAGTTACTAAAGGAACTCAAACAGAGGATGATTTATATCTGCAGAATTTGTTACTTGAAAAGGAGAGCATTGCAAGACAATTAAAGGAAATGGAAGACAAAATAGAAACTTTGGAGAATGAACTCAAACAAAAAACATTTTGTTTTGATCTGATAAAAGATAACCCTGACCTTATTCGATTTTATACTGGTTGTGCAGATATTCAAAGAATTGACAATTTGTATGACTATTTGAACCCTGGAAATCACTATGAAAACATTATTTTTTACAATAAAGCAAGTGAAAAAGTTGAAGAAGACTATACTGTCTTTCAAGATCACAACTATGCTAATTTGGACAAACTATCAAGAGGCAAATCACCAAAACTAACACCAAAAAATCAATTTTTGTTGACACTTTGTAGGCTGAAACAAGGATTCCGTGAGAAGCATCTTGCCTTCCTATTTGGAATAAGCCAATCTACAGTGTCAAGGTATTTTCTGACATGGGTTAACTATATGTATCTAAAATTCGGATCTATCTGTATTTGGCCCTCTAAAAATATGCCACCAGAATTTAAGAGAAAGTACCCAAAGACTTGTGTTGTGATTGACTGCACAGAGATACATGCTCAAGTGCCCGACTCCCTTGTTTTACAGAAGGTAATGTATTCAGCACAGCACTACCTACAAAGGCTTGGTTGGAATCACTCCAAGTGGTGCCTTCTCATTTATATCCCAGTTATATCCTGGTGCTACTTCTGACCGAGAGATCGTAATACAAAGTGGATTTTTTAATCCAGCTTTATGGGATGCAGGTCAAGACAGTGTTATGGCTGATCGTGGCTTTACGATCACAGATTTGGGGGCATTTGATTTCACAAAGACCATATGGAGGGTCAACCATGTAATCAGTGACCTTACCATCAGGTGAGCATCCAAGCCAGACGTTTCCAGGATTGACAACAAATCCAGTCACTCACTGTAATAGCCCTACCTAAATTTCTCAGGTAGTTAACATACTTTTGCCGTGCCACTTTTGCAAACAATTTGCCATGATCTAGCTTTCGTTGTACAAAATCATTAACTGGAGGGGGATTAAATATATCTTTAGCCAAATTTTCAAATTGAGCCTTCGGAAGACATACTCTGCCAATATTCGATGAAGTTAATTAAAGCTTTCTTTCTTTCTTCCATAGATCATTTTCTGCCTGACCTCTTGTTGATTTCTCAAGTAACTCAGACTGTTCTTGAGAAAGCTTCAATGTTCTTAGTAATTCCCCTTTCTCAGGGTTCAGTGTTGCTTCATCAATGTAACCATAGACAGGAATGTTTTGAACAGGGAATGTTGGAAAAATTTCAATTTCAAAATCAGGCTTTGATTCTGGGGTTATAGAAAGGTCACAGTATACCTTGAAGTCATGTTCAGTTAATGAGATCTGATAGCTAAGAACTGATCCTACTGCACTAGGACCAAATTTTTTTCTCAAGTATTTTGTATTATCAGTATCAGGTGTTATAGTGCATGCAAATCCAATGTGAGGATCCAAATTAGATAGTTCACTTTTAAGTCTTTTAACTGCAACATGATCTGTTTGTTTACTAGTTCCAGCTCTTGCTTCATAGAGAGTAGACTCTATCCCTAATTTTGCATTGTTTAGCTGATCCACCTTCATTTTGTTAACAGTTATGTCCATAATAGCTGGTTTATAAATCTTCCCTGATATGCTCGAGGAATACCCCACTCACGTGCCTTAGATGTACACGAAATCTCCTCTGGGATCTTCTTGAGCTGAAGTAAAGAATATTCTGCAAGTTCTGTAAGCATTGCCATGTGATTGCAATATCCTGATTTTCCAGCTGGGCATTAACAGTGTGCGTATTCAACGCCCCCTGTAGTTTTGTCAATGGCAATACTAACATGATATCTTTTATTTGCACGCTTACTAGCCTGGCATATGCCCTTAACATAGCACCACGACTCATGGTATGAGCAAAATATTGAATCAGCACTAAGATACCTTTCTTTCTGAAAGTGTTCTCCTCTGTCAGTAGCTTTTGCTGTAGGGTGATCACTGTCTCCAACAATCTTCCTTTTTCCACTTTTATTGCAATGATCAATTATTTCACACTGGGTAAATATTGGGAAATCCTTGAGATTTTTTGACCATATCAAATTCCCTTTTGTACTTTTACCATAAACACCTTTGTGGAGTAACTCAGATTTACCACTTGGTGTCTCCTCTTTTTCTAATTTTGCATTTGTGCTCATTGGTTTAACATTGACACTTTTCTTGTCTTGGCTTTTAAGTTTCAACCATTTTTTATCAGGTGTCGGGTCTATTACATGGTGATAGTTTCCATTGCTAAGATATTGTTTTATCCTTTAAGGAATAAACAAATAATAAGATAAATAAGAATTTGAGAACCTGATGAATGAATAGCTACAGGAATAAAAGGTTAAAAAAACTCTGCAGAGCTCCTGAAATATCTCAATAACGGAACAGTAGTTTAACTAGCAAGGTTATATTTACCTAGAGCAATCCAGTGAACACTGTGGTCACAAAAACGAATCTTTACAACTTTATTTCTTTAACTAAATCAAAACAAATTGCTGGTAATGCATTCTAAAACAGTGATGAAAATCAATTACAACATATAAGTTCATAACATGTTCTTTTTTCATACTAGAATATTTTCAATGACAGATATACTTACTTTTGTATAACATCCTTCTTCAAAGTACATTTTTTCATTGAATCACCTCTACACTTTAGCCAAAACCTAAGTTCTTGGAGACTGTACTTATAGAGATTGTTGTAATCTAGTTTTGCCCCAGCGATGTCGTCTTCCTCGAGCACTACATCTATTTTATTTTGTAGTACTTCCAGATTGTTTAGAGAAGTCGCAATTTTGTTTTGCCCAGTCCCAGCCTCATTTTCGTGAAAAAGTGCTTAGCGACTGGTTGACGTCCGCCATATTTGGGTAGCGTGTATAAATTGAATAAAGAAGTATTTGGTGGAAAGGCGTAGCCATTATCAAACTTTGTACGGAATGTGAATGATATTAAAAAACAAAGAATTCAACACACAAATTTTGAAAAAGTGTTAAAGCAAAAAGATATATTGAATTAAGAAGTATTTGGTGGAAAATGTCAAAATTCATTCAGAGATCCTAACTGATATCTTCATGCTCACTAATTGGTAGCAAAAGGAAACCTTGATCAAAGGTCAGTTCTCGACTAATAAATTGTACAATTGTACGGTGACAATTGAAGCTTAAACAATAGCAAGTTTCGGCTCTCTTTGTACTTTAAATTTGAAGACCAATCGAGATTGTAGTTGAGACTTCTCAAAAAAATATCCTTTGACAACTTCGGCACCTGCCAGGTATTTAGCCCCCCAGTCAACACTTTTGTTCAGAGAATCTTTACTTTCTTTAACTTCTAATAAATAATACTCACTCCTCTGCCAACGATAGCCGACAACCCTGTATTTTCTCATGCTCTATGCTCGTGTGAATGTGAGATTTGAGACAGTTTGATTGACATGATTGACATGTCTTGTATTTAAAAGCATGCCCGGTGTCATTCGATCTTGCCAATTACGGCGATCACATTGATTGTACGATTTCATTGCTTTTAATATTTACTGGTAAATTTGCGATGGTTAGACAAAATGTAAAATTTATCCTGGCAAGTATAATATTTTATACAATGCATTAATAGTAATTTTTGCATATTTAGGCAGTCCTGACGCTACTGGTTCGACATAAGCCTACAAATACAGCCACTACATTAGAACGGGGCGAGCTGTTAAGTTTAATAGCGGCTGTTTTCCAAGTTTGTAGGCTAGCCAACGGCAACGGAACAATTGATCCATGAGCATTATTGGAGCTCAATAAAGGCACCATGAGCACAGCTTGGGCACGATGAAAGGCACTATAGGCATGATTGAGGCACGATGAAAGGCATGATGGGCACAATCAACATTGTCCTAGCTGTTCTATTACCGGTCTTAACGCTGGTATTTTTCAAACATTGAAAAGATTCAGAATTGTAGACAATTTTATATACACCTGCAAAATTCTAAAACTGACAAGGAAACTGAAATGTACAGCATTTTATAAAACATTTTGCATATTTGATCTTTGATGATTAGCGACACTTTTTTGAAATCCCGTTTCTATATTTTTTTTGTCTAACTACCATCAGGTCAAGTGCTATGAGCAAGTAAACCCAGTTTTGAGGTGTACTTGAACTATATTTTTGTAATCTTAATAACAGATATTCTTTTAGTTTTTGGGAAAAAAAGCCAAACCTTGTAGCATTAGAAAAAATGGTGGTGCTTTTGTACACCAACACCATGCGCAGGGCCATATTAAGATACATTTAAGCATTTACAAACCCATGGGCTAAACATTTTTTTTTTTTACTTTACTGTAGTTGCAGATGCCAAGAAAAAGTTTAAGAATCTCAGAGCTAGGTTTACTAGAGACAAGAAAAGAATAGTTGATAAACAAACATCTGGAGCTGGTTTAGATGAAGTACAAGAAGTAAAGAGTGAAGCTTCTGAATTATACTCATACTTAAGATGGTTGGATGCCCATATTGTAGGCCCACGCCAAAGCAAAACAAACTTAGGGTAGTTTGGTACACTTCTATCTTTAAGGTTTTGAGTGAATTTATTATTATTGTCTAAACCTTCAAAAACGTATTCTGGAAGGCCATTTTTTAACTAGTGGATTGCAAATCCACGAGTTATAGTGAGGGGTCGAAATATGCAAATATATCTTTCACTCGAACATTGTTAAACTATGTTACTGTGCATGCCCCACGTGATTTCAAGGTTCAAGGTTCAAGTTTTTTTATTTACCACGAAAACAGTTACAAGTTAGACAAAAGAAGGAAAAAAGGTGGAAGGTTGCAGGATTACAACCCAGGGGGTTAATATAAAGAAGTTCCTGCAACCTAAATATAGATGTAGCAATAAAAATGTGAAATAGCAGTTCAAGTGGAATTGAAAGAAATATAAGCTCAGGTGAAATAATAATTACAAAATATGCATACAAAATGATGGAAGTAACAATAAATAAAAGCATTTTTGACTTTACTGAGTAAGAAGAAATTGCTTGAACTGTTTTTTGAAACTTTTTTGTGATTTGCTGTTTTTTATTTGGATCGGTACTTCGTTCCAGCATGTGGCAGCAGCATATTTCACCCCAAATTTACCATAATTTAAATTTTGACGAGGTATGAAACAGATTTCTATTTGATTTTGAACTTGTATTATAACGGTGCTGCAGTTCTATTTCTTTAAAGTAGTTTTGAAAAATATCTGGTAATTTGTGGTTTATGTGTTTATATGCAGCTTCACAAAGTTGGAACTTAACTATCTCAAAAATATTAAGTATATCTAGTTTTTGAAAAAGTGGTCTACTTGGAGTTTTTGGTGCCAAAAATGTAATTATGCAAAGGGCTCGTTTTTGTAAGATATGAATTGGTAAAACTTTTGACTTATAATTACTTCCCAATATCAATGCACCATGCGAGATGTACGAGTATATAAAGCTGTAATAGAGATTTTTTAAAAGATCAAGGGAAAGGTAGTTCCTACATTTGTATAAAATTCCGATTGACTTGGCAATTTTCCTACAAATAAATATAATATGAGGATCCCATGATAGACAATCGTCAATTAGCACACCTAGAAACTTTGTGTTAGAGACCCTATTAATAAGTTGCCCTTGTTTTAGACACAACAAACCAGCACTGTCATCCAAAACATTCTTTAGTTTTTGCTTGGAACCAAACATAATATACATATATGTATACTTTTAGTTACAAATTGATAAGGACGTTCATGGGCAAAAGATCCTCTAGACAGAATTTTTTAAAATTTTGCATGATGAAAGAAAAACATATAAGAAGTAAAACAAGCAAATAAAAAATGGGGGTCACCGTTCTCGTTGAGTGAGGTGACATCAAAGTGCACCCACTTTCTCGTAGAAGATCGCTTGCTCGCCAATCTATACGAGTCGAGCATAGAAGTCATTTTTTTGTAGAAAAACTAAATGGATTGCTCAATGTTTACTTACACGACCACTCAATAATCCATAGAATAATGTTATGTGAAAATATTTGTAAATACTTAACAAATAGCTGTTGTTTTTAATTCGAATTGGCAGTCATGAGCGACGCTTTTGCCGCGACTTCGCTCAAACTTGTCACGGAAACCCGTATTTTTATTATGATTTTACCATAATATTTTTCTCATGTAATTCTTTGTCAAACATTGAAATAAAAAGTGGGGGTCACCGTATTCGTTTCCGAGATATTGAGCCGTAAGAGCCGCAAAGTTTGAAAATTTGGCCACCATCTTGAATACTGAGAGGAGACTGGGTCCAGTAGAATCTTTTCCATCCTTTTTTCCATCCGCAGTTTTTCAACCTGAACGATTTTTTTTCCTCAGTAAAATTCCTTTTTTAAACTTATTTTCTTTTTTTTTTTAATTTCTTTTTGAAAAAAATCAAAAAAGTCATTATCGAAAAAAATCTTTTAGGCTGCCATCTTGGATTTAGTTGAGGTAGCGCGCGCTGGCGTGCGCAGTAAAAGTGCACGTGAACAATGCCCGCGAACGTCCTTAAGGGCAGGCCAAATGTGACGTGGGCTCTGGGTACGCAGCAACTATCGTGCTCCAGCTAGTTTTTGGTACGGGACTCCTGTGTTATTCAAATCACGATGCATCAGGATTGTATGCGAAACTTGCTTTGGAATTGAACGATCTAAAAGGCATCTTCTGTAAACAATTTCTATATTGAATTATTATTGTGGAGTATTGAAATTCTACTCATGACTCCTCCATGAGTTTAAATCGTGGAACCTTCCAGATGGTCAGATGATGGACACAATCGAGAACTTCTCTCATTAGTAAGATCATGTCTAGAGAATTCCTTGACATACGGCTCGTGCTCACACTTCGCTAAGATTGGATGTGTCGGATGATTGGGGAAATTGCTGATAATTAATTTCTTATTCCTTGCCACATTTTGTATTGTACTACTCTGCTTGGAATATTTAAACTTCCGTCGCATCTCCATTGAGCTGTTCGATACTCGGACGTGAAAACCTTTCTAGGTAGACTTTCTATGGTTGCGGTCAAGCAACAAAAATCGTCGCAAGTCCAAAATCAAAGTCAACCAAGCTTTTAGTGTTTTGTACTCTATCAGCACTCGAGTAAATGTTAAAATAAAAAGCAAATGAAAACATTTTGAGTACGAAGTGCCACCTGAAACATCCTGAAACTGGCCGTGAGTCAAGCCGCTAGTTTGTGTTTGTACTCTATTAGCACAAGAGAGAATGTTGAAAAAAAGCAGGAAACCAACTGCAAAACGGCGCTACATTATTCATAATATTTGATCAAAATGGAAACATGTTTCAGTCTATTCACCTTGGCCTTTGACGAGTCAGCTAACAGGCTAAATATGGGCAAAACTTGTGTAACTTGGCCAAAATAACTCGGTGGATCTAATTGACTTTTTGTAAAATCAAAAGTAATTGATTGACTGTAAACTTTAAGACGCATATTGTAAAAATTACTTCAGATACTGATAAAATGAGGGATTTATATACAATGAATTGTATTTATCATTCGTTTGATCTAAAATGTTGAATACAGTAGACAATGCGGCAGCACCTTTCACAGTATAAATGCGAAGCAACATCACGCAATACAAGAAACCAATGAGCTTTTATCAGATATTTTTAAATTCGTAAAACAGAAAAAGAATTACCATAACTGGAAAGAGCATGTTAAAATTAGCAAGACAGTGAAGTTTGAACGAATTCAATCCAAAACTCGCGAGAATATGAATTTTTGAAAAGTTCGAATTTGTAAGAAAACCTTTGCTGGTAGGCATCTCTTGCCTACCAGCGAATGTTTTCATACAAAATTTCGATTTCGAAAAATTCATATCTTCGTGAGTTTGAAAGTTACTTCATTCAAATTTCACAGTTTTACTAATCTTGACATGCTCTTTCCAGCTATGGTAATAATATTTCTGTACTGTGACTTTTAGAATTACATGATAAAAGCTCATTCCGTTCCAAAAAAGCGTCTAGTCCTTCTAGCTACTAGCTCTTTTGAAACGAATATTCTGCATATTCTTTTTATTCTTTCAGAACTAAATATAAATTTTGTCTAGTTTGATCTCAAGATGCATGCAGATCGATGACCGTAACCCAATATTGCATTTCACAAGAGATTGCATGTTCAGTCTTCTTCTGCAACGTTGACTTCCGGTGGTTCTTCGCATTGACCATTTGCTGTAGATATATGACAACTGACAACAAGAGCAACAACACGGGTACAGTGAAAGCAGAATCCTCATCTCGACATTTGTAATACAAGAAAAATTATATGCTCAGAGCCTAACAACCTGATGTATCCAACTAAACAGTTACTCAAAAAAAAATCACTAAAGAAAAATACTTTCCCTCAGCAATATCTTTTGCAAGCTACTTCCCACCTTGTGTGACGAGATTTTATCATCAGTATTTCTGCAATGTTTTAGCGACATCGATCTACTGTTCAAAATATTTCTGACTCAAAGTGAAGCAGATCGCTAGATTCGGTGCTTTGTTGAACAATAACTCCTTGAATACGTTTTTGTTTGATATTTTCAACTTCATTTTTGATGTAGTAGGTCATTTATATTTTCACCTTCAAATGAAACTCGTCATTTCACTAAAATGTATTTGGGCTTCCTGTGGTCATTTCAGTCAATCCACAAGTTACCTCCGCCATTGGCAGTTTGATTGTATATTATTGTTGATATTCTTCTTCGCAAATTTTCGGCAAAAACTTTGTACCAAGTGTTTTTCTGCATCATAGGCTATCTTTTTGTTTGCTTTTAAATATGTTTGGTTGTTCCAATTTTTATCATTTGACCAGATGTTGCAAAGCCATTTTTCGTCGTAAAAAGTGTTCAAAACACCCCACATCTCCCCCCTCATATCTCAAGAGTGACCTCGGTGACCCCCCCTTTTTATTTCACATTTTATTTCCACCTATGTACCTCTTTCTTTGGAGGAATTCTGAAGGCAAATTTATAGTAAAATTCATGAGTCCCGAACTACCTTAAAGCAAAAGAATAGCCTATCTGGATGTTGAAAGTGAGGGAAATTCAAGTCAATTCTGTAGATACAACATGCAATTCAGGAAAAAAGTTGGATATCCTACCCAACAGCACGTGTTGCAAATATCACATGAAGTTAGTCCAAATGACTTCTTTGCATAAGGACATTTAAAATGCTCATACCTCAGAAATGTGAAGTTCACAACTGGTAATGTTAAACTGCTTTAGTTGTAAACGTGATAAATAAGTCATTTTTAGAACAAAAAAAACACAGGTAGCCCAAGCTGTGCATCTGTATATGAAATATATGGGATTCCACGATCGATTTGCTGAAAAATATATTTTGAATAAATAAACAATTTGGACTCATGATACTGTTGTGCTTGTACCACCGTGATGTGGTACAATTATGTCCAAACTACTTTCTCCCCATATAATTTGTGTTCTACTCTGGGAGTACTTGTCATGCATTTTTGCAATCAAAAGACACTGACAAGTCAAACTGGTTTCCATCAACTTTTGTTCTCCATTTCTCCCCAAGTACTACACACAGGTAGCCCGACTGAACGCCTATTAGGGGTCTAGTTGTTTGAAAATAACTTAAATAACTTGGTAATAACTTTGAATAAAATCTATTTATAAATTTTGAATAATACAGCATGAGTACTTTAAACAGCTCGCAGCACTTCACTTTCTGTTAGAAACGGCTAGTTACTGTACATGTAAAATGTCGATTGGAGCTAAAAGTTGCCAAGATATTCTAATTCCTAAAAAACTCTTGCATTTGTGTATCGATTTCTGTACGATGTAACTCAGGAACTGAATATTTTAGAGTGCTTTAGTTGCGTTGTATGGGCATCGAAGGCAAGCCATGTCAGCATATGTCACTCCGTAGTATGTTTTCTTCCTGGTCCTGATCCTGATTTATTCTCTTCGATACGAAAAATTCCAAACTCATCTCATCTCACCATATTAGATGATCATCAGATAAATCAATTGTATCTTCTTTTATGATGTTGGAAGTACCGGTAAATTAGGCAGAAAACATCAGATAGAAAAGGTATAAAACGTCGAAGTATTCTTGCTGCTCTGACTGTGTACTCGTGTCCGCACTGTGCATGCAAAATTCCCTATTAGTCCTATTGTTGTCGATTTGTACAATTATCAGCAGCAAAGAAATATTCCATCAAACATGAAAACATTCCGAGAAAAAACTGGAAAACGTTTTTATGAAAGAAAGCGACAACAAACTATGTCTATTGACTATAAAAGATCTCTGACAGCAACCGCAAAGGTACACAGACTTTGGCGCTATTTTTCGCCTTGTTCAGAATCGGTAATTCGAGTGATTTATCGGCATAAAATCACTTAATTGTCGAACGTAAAACATTTCCATTTCAATTACTAACCACTTACCAGCATGTATTTCCCACGGACAAGTAGTAAACTGCCAAATTCGTCCAAAAAGACTCAACCACAAATCACTCCACACCGAACCATCAACGTTTGGTTGATCACGTTTTCAAGACATCCCAGTATGCATTGCCAGTGAAACACAGGAAACCCAAGCTCATGCTGTTTTCACACATGATATTTCAGGCTCGTAACATGGTATATGGGATCAGGGATCAAGCTCCAAATTATGGCCAGGATCAGGGATCAGAGGCCAGGGCTCAGGGATCAAATGGGTGGGATCGAGGATCAGGGACATTGGGTCAGGATCAGGGATCAGCTCAGTTCAGTTTTGCACCAAGGATCAGGGATCAAAAATTTCTAAAATTTCCGTAAAAACCCGGGATCAGTGGGACGAAAATATACCATGTTACGAGCCTGATATTTCCGTTTCTGTATCTGTCACTCCTGAAAACCGGCTCTTAGCTTGGCCATAGTTAATGGTTCCAACCTCAGTCCCGAACCAACAGAAAGGCCATTTGAAGTTTGCCGTGTTTCCTAACCAGTCCCCTCCATTAACTATGGCTTCACATTCTGTGAGGTAACAGATTTGTCTCTCTCTATATATATATCAATACAGGGTCGCCTTTTGCATGAAACGTGTATGGCTGTTTTTATGGCTGATATATTTTGATGTGAAACGTGATTTAAGGTCTAAAATCTTTTTGTCTCCACGTGAAAGCAACTTTTGATTTTTTTGTGAACGTGAAAGAGTTTAATTATCCGTGATGCGTGAAAAGACCAAATATTTTCTATTTCATTTTGCAAAGGGGTATAGGGGACCCTGTCAATAGGCGTCACCCTCTATAAATTAATGTTAGGGCTCTATAAATACCAGAAATGTAAAGATCATGTCAAACTTAGTGATCACTGAAAGTTTCAGATAATTATCTTAAAAATTGAAAAACTGGTGAATCTTAGAAGCATTTAGTCTCCCTCGCATCCGTGTTTAGCCTCGTCACGCAACGCTAAACACGGCTGCGAGGGAGACTAAGAAGCATTAGCTTCTTTGCAAAAAGTCAATGCTTTCAAAATTCACCATTGCTTCAATTATTAAGATCATAATCCAAAACTTTCAGTGATTACTAAGTTTGACATGACCTTTCCATATCTGCCATTTATAGACCCCTAGCATTACTTTTTGTGATGCTTGTTGATAGTAAGCAATAAACAAATACTCAATCACATGCATCCCAGACAACCATTTGGAGTAGCACCCATCAACATCTGGACGCTACAAAGCAATATAAAAGCAAATAGAGTGTTCATGTTCGAATCCTCGTGGAATTTTTTTCATCTTATTTTGTAGTAAAATACCTAATGCGTTTGTATGCTTGTTTCTGGGATTGAACCATTTTATTAAGCTGTCTATTGTTGTTTTTTATGTATAGTATAAACGGCGTAGAAAGTAAAATTTCAATTGATTTTTCAGACTTGTTATGATAAGCGCATGATTATTTAATAACAAGTGTAAACAGTGCATTGTGAATAAACTTTTTAAAGTTTATAAAACAAGTATTTTATTGCTATATAATAAACTAAAAGTCAAAAGGTCAAATGAAACAAAATTCAAACTACCAAACATCTCTCTTAAACGTGAGATGGAAATAAATAGACATTTGGATTGTTTTGCAATATTTTTACTTTATTGTTAAAACAATTAAGCTTAAAAGAAATGGAAAATTCATTCAAGAACAAATGCTGTATCACTTGGTGATTACTCAGCTGTACATTTTGATATTCATAAATGCATTTGCTATAAACGGGCACACTAATTTTAGCTTTCTAATGAACTAATTAAGATTCAAAATATAAGCTTAAATCATTTTCAGTATTAGAGAACACAAAATTGAAAACGGTGAAAGATTTTAAAACTAGAATTTTTCATAACCTGTTTATACTTACATTATGAGCAAGAGACCATTCCAAGCTTTCGACCTTTTTTGTTTTATCCTTTGTATCTGTAGCAAACAGTGAAGACGGCACATAAGCTTATTTAAATAAAATCACTTACAGATTACATAGTGACAACAGTCAAAACATCAAAAAACATAGAATTGTTGTACTTACTGTGATAATAAACGGCAAAAGGAGCCACAGACAGCCCGAGACGGTAGCCAGGTTCACGAACAGTAAAGCAAAACCAACGGTTTCTTTGGCTGACGAAATTCACTCACGCAGCTTAGGTATACGCGAGCACGTCATTTCTCATTTTTGGAAAAGAAAACGGCTAGAAGACACCAGTTTTTGACGTCTGTCTTTACACAGCAAAACAATCAAGTTGCTCTTGTCTTCAATGAGAGATTTTTGACTTTGCATGGCCAGCGACGTTGAAAATTTTTGATTTTGAAGCCGTTTCTTTGGGCTTACAGACTGAATCAGGCCATTTCAAATAGCACATGTGAGTACCTAGAACCGGTTTGCGAACAGGTTTGTTCAACTTTCCCAGTACTTTTACTGTTTTTATTGGTTAACCACTATCAAATATAAAACTGGTTTTAACCTGTTTGGTAGGTGGTTGAATCCACAGGGTGACCATTTTCCCGGATTTTCTCAAATCAGATGGTTAAAATAGGAATGCTGCCGGCGCTCGCTCGCTGAGGCTCGCCCGCTCGCTTGAACGGCTTAGTCTTCTATTCTTTCAACAAATATTTTTCTCAGATAACTTACCTGTTTAGTTTGGCTTTTTCTAAACTGTAAACAGTCCAAGTAGATCTGGGCATGTAAATTTTGATTGCATTGCATGATGGGATACATGCCGGGCATGAAATCTGACTTGCCTACCAGCTGGGCATGTAAACTAACTTGCATTGCATGATAAGATACATGCTTGGCATGTCAAGATCATTGTCATGCCATAGATAGGTTGATAGCCGTTCACTTGCAATGACATATCCAGCATGTTCGTACTCAGTCCCCCTCGGACATTTCACTTCACTCGGACATTTCACTTACACTTGGTTGCAAATATTGACGTACAATTAGCATGGAAATAATGCGTGCATGCGGTTAAACAATTTTAAACTAACGCTGCTGCGTCTCTGTTGCGTTAGTATGCTTTCTTTTTCGATAGGCATGATGAAAAAAGGAAAATGCTAAATAAGTGCGCATTCAAGTAAATTAGGACCAGAAAATTTGCACATGTCAAGAATTGTCTACTACGTAGTTGAAAATGTTCTTTAGAGCGCAAAATATAGTAAATGAAAGCATGCATTAATGGCCAGACGTCCAATAAACATTGAAATGGCTTGAACGTTGCTTGATAATGTCTTATAAACTTCTAAAGGACATGAAATTTCACAAGTCTGAAAAATCAATTCAAAGTTTACTTCCCAAGCCGTTCTTGGCAGCAGTAATCAAATATTAACTGACATGAAATTTGAGCGACCTGGGCATGACGCTCAAAATGTCATGCCTTTATAGTCTTTTAGAAAAAAAAAATTAAATTAAAAATTAAAACCTCGTAGCAGCATCTCAAATCCCAAAGTAGTTGTGTTGAACATCTGATACCTCTGAAATTTTGCTGGAGCGGCTCGCGCTTCGATCTGCACGCTCGTATTTGCCGATCAAAAATTTCCTAATATTTATCAGCAATGAGTCTGATCATGGTCTGATACAGTGACGGGGTTTCAAGTCCAAGTAATTAGTTAATTAATAGACCATAGACTTAAATTAATCTTCGCCAGTTCCTTTCAATGAACCTCTGAGTGAGTTGGTGTATTGTTGATGCCTGTGAGATGTTCGTGGCGGCTAAGGCTATTTCTAGTAACTTCGCCAACGCGCGCGCAAGGCGAACGTAACTGTTTCCTTTCAGATTTTGAATTAAGAGCCTTACTGAGTTTCGCTCTCTTAGCATTATGGTCTCTTGCATCCTCATTAACTATGCAGGACTCTTTCTCCAGTTAATTACCTGTATATTTAAGGAATATAAAACGCGCATGTCTCTGTACTGTGATATAAATACGATGGAAGATGTAGAGCAAGAGAAAAGCAAGCTTAGGAACACGAGGCGTAGCCGAGTGCATGTTTCTCTTGCTTTTCGAGTGCTCTACATCTTCTAGAGTGTTTGTATCACAGTACAGAGACATAAGCGATCGTTTTATACTGCTTTTATAAAATATTACAAAATAATGGTAGCCAGCCAATCAGCGCGCGTGTTATATCTCAAATATTTTATAATACAATATATAGCTACTTCAAAAAAGGTTGACGATCGGCGATTGGTGATTGGACGACCGAAAGGAACTGTGGTCATGCTATTAGACTGCTATCTGGCGCGAAGATATGAATCGCCTATTGCACGACCACTTTGTCCAACAAAGTCTTTATTGCATGGTACCAGCATTGCTTGGGTATTTAATTAATGAAAATATAGCAATTCTAATACCCCAAACTTCCTTTCGGTCGTGCAATTACCATTCGCCCCGTCAACCTTTTTTGAAATAGCTATATACTATCAACCCGGCAATAGTTACGTATGAATTGCTCACTATAAACTTCCAAAAATTCTGTTCTGGTCAACGAATTCGCTTGTGGCTTAGTGGTTAGGGAAAGGGATAAGAGGTTCGGAGACCCTGGCATCAGGGAGGGGGGAGAAGAGCGGAGGGGAAAGGAAAGAGGGGAAAAGGACGCTCCCTCCCCACTCCCCCCCCCCCCCCCTCCTTCCTGACGCACTGGGTCTCCGAGGCCGCGGCGTTCGAGTCTCGGGTTTATGAAAACATTTGGAACACTTTTCAATGCATTAAAAGATAAAGTTAGACAAATTATTAATTTTTAAGGGCTAATACCAAAGTAAGCGTTACACAGAATAGGCAAAGTCAACTACTGCTAATTAAGAACCAATTGCAATATTGTCCAGTATCAAATTTGTTCAAGTCTACACTGGAACAGATTTCCCGTTACTGTTTGGGAGGAGTTTCCAGGGTTTCAAGTATCGTAACGGAGTCAAGGCTAACTCGTGAATAATGAATGAGGATTTGAAACTTGCCCGATAGCCTCGACCCGAAACCTTCGTTCACAGTATCAATGGAGTTTATCTTCGATAAGAGCTATTGTAGCACGCTGAGGGGACTTGGGGGTGATAAAAGAGGAAGAGAAAGATGCTAGTACTAAGCAGGCTATTATCCTTTGTTTGGCTAGTGACTTTAAGACACACTGACCGCGATATCACTATATTGCTGGTATTGACGCGTAGACCTTTGTAATTGTATACCCATTCGATTTTCCACGGTGTATATATTCTGTAGTCCCTCCTTGTATTTTGTTTCGCGGCGGACGAGAACAAAAGAAACATTTGGATACTATTAAAAAGAATAATTGACATCGTGAACCATTTTATCTTTCGATCACTCACCGCACATCTAAAGCAAATCGTATGTCAATTATATAGCGCGTCGCATGTCGATTGTCGCATAGTCGATGGTTTCGTATGTCGATCGTGCTGCACGTCGTCAACCGTGTCACGTGTCGAACATATCGTATGTCGTCGATCGTAAAGAACACAAACAAATCAGGCTTTCGAGCTGACAAAATTTTATTGTTCAATTTTCTTGATTGTAAATTATTTACTTAGAAATGATTTGATAAGTATTTAAGAATGCATAGCATTGCCTTGTGCCACATTGAAAAATTACTATTTTTTGCTTTGTTGAAAATTACGATGTTACTTACAGTCAGGACAATTCAAAAATTGGTTTGCACTACCTAGAGTGGTCTGCTAAATGTTTACTTAATCCGTAGAGAGACAACTTACAAACGTATAATCCTACCAGTTTACTTTTTGCACGACTCCCGATTCAGCTTTTGTCGCGTTCGACTAGACGCGATTTTTTATCGCATCAGATTTGTTGAGTGCGAATTTTGTTGCACTCGATTTGTCGGGCACAATTTTTGTCACTCAGATCACTGACTACTATGTATGGCCTTTCAATTATTAAACTCGATTTCTATTGAATTAATCGAACATTTTTTCTGTCGTAGTCGAGTGGATGTATGTGACTTAAGTCGTAACCAATTTGTCGCATGCGACTGCCAATTTCGGCGTAATTCATTTGGAAAACCTGTTATGTTGGTTGGATTAAAACCGTGCGACTTTACAAAGATTGTTGTTGATTCTGATTCTGTGCGAGAAAAGTTGGACGAGATCGAAAGACGACAGTTGGTTTGTCTAGCTGGCCTTGCCATAAATCTCTTCATAAAATTGTTCAATTAAACAGTTAATTACAGAAGTCCATAATTCTAAAATCCTAACAATTCCATCAAATATCATTTTGCAAAATCAATTCTGGGGGAGGCTACGAGCAGAAGTTTGTTAAATTTCCATTGAACCACTAGAAGATCGACCTGAACTGTTATCGTCCGGCGTTCTCTGGCTTCCTGTCTGGCTCCCCCCGGATCCATCGTAAGAGTCCCTACTCGAATTCTCGGATGGTACTCGTAGGTCGTTCGGGGGTGTATCGGGTACAGCGTCACCACCACGAGCGTAGAACAATTGCTGTTCTCTTTTCTCTCGTGCAAACTCTTCCTCAAGGGTCTAAATAAAAGCAATCATTGGAAACCCAAATAAATATGAATCGGTGAAAGGAAGGAAGGAATGGAGCGAGGAAGGGAGAAGGGAGGAAAGGATGGTAGTAGAAAGGGAGGGAATGAAGGGATGGAAAGGCAGAGAGGGAGGGAGGAAGGAGGGAAGGATGGAAGGGAAGGGAAGGAAGGGAGAGAGGAAGGGAGGGAGGATGAGAGGAGGGAGGGAGGGAGGGAGGGAGGGAGGGAGGGAGGGAGGGAGGGAGGGAAGGAAGAAATCAGGATAACTCACCTTTTTTCTTGGTCCAAGTTCTGCTTTCCATGACATCATTTGAGTGTTGTGTTTATCGTCTCTTTCTTTTAATTTCAGTGTTTCACTCTCCATCAACATGTGTCGCTTTTCGTTCTGAAATCATAATTTTTCTGCTAAATCAGACATTCAATATGCACACGGGAATCTCAGGATCAACGAAACAAAAGCAAATTAAAAAAACAAAACTTATGATCAGATTATAAGATATGTAACAAATGTAGTTCAGAAGCCTGATTTTTCATGTACTGCACCAAATTAAATATACACAAGTCAAGTTCGGCGTCTGAATCAATTTGGAACTTGAAATTTGAAATTGGATTTGGAATGATCTAGGCGTTAGATACGCCAAAGCTAACAGTACTGATCGAACTCAAATTCAAACTGACAACGGCACGAGGAAAGAAAGGTTTCTGAACTAGGCCACATTTAAACATACCTGCAGCTGTTGCAACTCTTTAAGAGCACTGTCGGATGAAGTACGTAACTCCTCAGCCTCCAAGTCTTGCCGCAGCAACATTTTCTCATACTCAGATCGCGCTCTTTTGCGCTCGGCTTCTTCGAACTGTGAAAAAAGAATTTTTAAAAGAAAATAATGAAATAAGAGTGTAATTTAAAAGCTTTTTCCCAATTTTTTTTCTTGTCTTGTTTGTTTGTTTGTTTTACGTTTTGTCCTTAATTTCCTTTTTCGTTTCCTTTTTCACTTCTTTTTCATTCATCTAACCTCGTACTCCCCACTAGTACACCGAAAATCCCTTTTGATTTCGCCTACTTTCTTTCTGTCATTCTCTTTGCTTTCTTTTTGCTTTATTATGTCTTCTTCTCTAATTTCGTATTTCTTTTCTTTCCTTCTCTTTCGTCATCTATCCTCCCTTCCCTTCCCTTCGTCCCTACTCTACGCTACTCTTCTCTGCTCTACTTTGCTCTGCTCTGTTCTGCTCTGCTCTACTCTATCCATGTCGAGCGTAAATGACTCCAAACTCATTTCTCTCTCGTCCTTTTCCCGCCTTCTTCCCTCGATCTTTTTCTTCATTCCCACTTCTGTACTCATTCAACCAACATTTACCTCTCTCAACTGTTCTCTTTCAACTTCGTATGCAACTTTCTTGTCTCTAAGAGTCTTGCGATGTTGTTGAGCTTTAGTTTTAATTTCGTTACGTTGTATTTTTGGCAGTCGTTTTCGCTCTATTTCATGGCGTCTTTTCATTTCATCTTCTTGTAACTTGGTGAGGTGCTGATGTTGTTCTACTTCCTAGAATTAATAACACAAAATGAAGATTAGCATGAGACTGGCGTAATTTAAGGAACTGATCGGATTACTGGCAGTCATTCTCTACTTTCCAATACCCATCATGCTTAGCGCCTTGGGGGGCAGCCAGCATTTACAAACTGGCAATTTTGCCAAAAAAAGGGTTCAAAGAAACGTATTTTTTCTTTTAGTTAACAAGTAGATTCCATTTTTTCGTGCGTCTGTACTCTAATAGATGGACAGATGACGTCAAAATGTAGTGAGAACAAAAACGTACGCCATTAATATCTAACCTTTTGATGTCTGTTTAACATTTGTGATCGCTGTAAAAAGAACGTCTCCTTCAGCTGCGTCTTAGCGAGGGTGTGTCTCTCATTGAGATGTCGGAATTCCATTTCCCATTTCTCCGATTCATGAGCTAAAAAGAAAATTCCATTCATTTCATTTCTTCCGTACTGAAAAAAACTTCTCATTTAAATCGAACTCATTTTTGGGATCAATTTTCAGTTACTATCGATTATCTTGGAGCCTCACAAATTTTATCTCGACAGCTATTTTTTACTCAGTAGCATATCCAGCTCCATCTGTCGCTCACTGGCACTACATTCGACATTTTCACACACTACCACTCAACATGCTCGGTTATCTCAACCCCCACTATATCGAACTAATCTTTTTGAGAGTACGAGTTAACGGGGTCCTGTTTATAGTTCGTACCTCTTTTCCTCTCGTGTTTAGATTCTAAGAACTGCATTTCCATCTCAAACATTTTCTGTCTGTGTAGCTCGATCATTTGCTTGTAGAACTTCTCAAACTCTGTTTGCTGCATAGCTAGAAATTCGTGTTCCTAGAAGAACACGCGACAAAAGATGTAAACAAAGAAGTAAGTTCATTTTGGAAGAACCTGTCTCCAGCAGCAGCAGAAGCAGCAGTATAATAATTTCATTTAAAGTGGCTGTTTAATAGTCCACTTTCGATATATTGATTGAGTCATCACACACAAAGCAATTCAAGACGAGGCTCTGGGGAAATATAAGAATATATTAGGATTACCCATTGTTTCCCCAGAGCCTCGTCTTGAATTGCTTTATGTGTGATCACTCAACCAGAATATCGAAAGTGGGCTATATCTATTATCTACTTGTGGTACCAGAGGACACTATATTTTCCAAAAACCTACTCCTTATAAGAAAAACAACGGCCTCTGGTACTCATGGTATCATTTTCATTTCATTTAGGATAAGTTGTTCAATTCGCTGATAGAAATTAAAATGGAAGGATGACCAATAAACATAATTTAAAGCCACCTTAAATTCATGAACAATCCAAATAAAGTCATAAAAATGGATTTAACACAGGAATCCTGTAACTTACAGCTTGTCGGTGAGACACGTCCAATTCATCTTTCTTTTTCTTCCATGTTTCTTTACGTTTTGGACGCGGCATCTTATCAACCTTCATTAAAGTTTAAACATACTTAACGTTTATAAAATGAGCAATCAAAAATACGCGTACGGTAAAACCAGTGATAAGACAAAAAACGGTAAAACGAGTTTGAAAAGGTGGAAGTGGCTGCTAAACAATAAAACAAACGTGAAGTTGAACAAGGTTTTACAAAACGGAAAAAAATTACAACATCACGAAGACTGAATTCGATTCCATACTTACATCTTTCTTGCTCTTTTTCATTTCTTCTTTAAGATTCTCTTTAAACTTTTTTAATTCTTTTTCCTGTTAAAAAATATCAAGGTTCTTTGAGTTACCAATCCAAATGAAACTTCGAATTGGAATTTATGTTTTAAACCCATGGATATATTGTTCCAAAGTGCATTGAAGAAAAGAAACAGTATATTCTGTACATTCCTGACTCTCTTCTCTTAGATTAACGTGTTTATGTAATACCTGTATACAGGAAAAAAACAGAGGGGGGAGGGGGTGGGGGGTGTTTATACATACTTGGTCTTGTTTCATCTTTCTTGACGAAGCTCTCAAGTCAGCGTTTTGTGTTAACTCTAACTTCTCGATTTCTTTCTTTTGATTTCTACTCAAGTTTTCCAGTTCGGCTTCTACTTTTTTGTCCAGATCCTACAGGAAAAATGTCAGACATGACATTCTTGTCTTACATGTACATACGGCACAGAATTTGCAACCTTTTTCTTTCGAGAATATCATCAAAAGCATAAAATCTAATGATTTTGAATGTGCACAAATTCCATCAAAGAATTTCAAACTGCACGGATTCTGTTATCCTTATTTTGTCACGAAATCGGAACTTATTGTAACGCAAGTCCTAACAAATCTTGCGTGACTCGGGACTTCTAGTTAGCGGTGTTTAGTCATGCAACGCTCCGTGACGGAGAGTTGCGTGACGAGACTGACTGACAGACACAAGCAATGCAGCCACCGTGTATCATAAACGGAATTCATATTAGAGACGTAAATCTGTCTTGGACGGGAAACTCATGGTTGGGGAGGCAAGGGTGGCCGAGCTGTGAGAGCGCCGGTCTGTCGACACCTCTATGGTCCTGGGTCCGATTCCCGGGGCATCACATGTGACTTGAGTTTGTTAGTTTGCTCTCTCCCTTGCTTCGAGGGTTTTTCTCGGGGTTCCTCCTTCAGTAAAAACGAACTAGCGAGTTGAGAGTTGTGTCATACACAGAATATTATTTAAACAGTTGTTGTTGTTGTTGTTGCTGTTGTTTTTACGTTGGCTGAGCGGTGAGAGTACTGGCCATTCCCATTCACTGCTGTGGTCGCTGTGGTCCAGGTTCGAGTCCCAGCTGGGGCGCTAAATCATATGTGAACTGAGTTTGTTTGATGTGTTGTTCTCTAACAAGCTAAGAAGGTTTTTTTTCTCCGAGTTCTCCAGTTTTTCCTCCCTCAGCAAAAATCAACATGTTAGTAGAGCGATGTATGTGAAATATTTAATGTAGAGGCAGTGAGTGTGAGTGCCAGCAGGTGAAGAACCACTATGTGGATATGCCGCTGTGAAAAGATTTTTTCTTTCTTTATTTTTCTCGACTTTAGACTGAAGTTCGTTTGACGAAATTTCATCCGCGAGGAGTTTCCCGTATTGTAATATTAACTTATCAATTCCTCTCTAGTAAGTATTGGACCATTCAAAGGCAATTGAAGAGGCTTCGATTGAAGACGAATTCCCAGTCCAAGGCGGTTTTTCGTTTCAAATATGAATTCGGCTACAAAGTAGTTTGTACAATGATAGTGCTGCTCACCATTAGGGCAGCAGTGCAGATACCAAGTAGGTCAAGAAAATGACCCGAGATGGTAATGATTTCGTACTTAAAACGCTCTGGTCTCGCCTTACGTGCCCTCTTTACAAAATCACACCTTAATACCTCACCCCTTGTAAATACATCAAGTGTAGACAACAGAACAGTGCAAAATTTGTAAAAAGGCGCTAAGTTTAAAGGGCGTTTTCTACATACCTGCATTTCCTGTTCAAATCGTTGTTCTTGGGCCTCCCACTGGCGGCGAATCTTGGACATCAGCTCCATTCCTTGTTTCTGTTCTTGTCGCTGTAAGACTTTAAGATCACGAAGATTCATTTTTCTGAAAGATGGAAAAAATGAAGACTTAGACACGTCTTGTTGCATGGTTTGTAATGGTTTGTATTACGATTCTTATGAAAACAATTTATCACAACAACAATTGCTGCCCGTATGTTGGAACGACGATCACGCCACTGTACACTGTAACATTATATTCGATGTAACAAATTACAAAGCGATAAAGAGATATAGTTACTGTTTTTCTCGACAATCTGAACTATTATTCTAACTCTTTTTTTCTTCTACATCTTCGAGATCACATTGACTACTCTCAAGTTATTATAAGACAACCAACGTGACTTTTGTTTGGGTTTCTGATCAAACGCAAGTAAACACTTGAAAGTTGTAATAACCCAGGAAGCTAAACAGTCTGTCGCTATGGTGTCATCCCTGAAAGCACTAGGGTTCCTCTTTGTCACTACACACGACTAAGTGTACACAGAAAATGAAATTACAGAAGAATTGGAGAAGATAAAAAAGACACTTTAAAGCTGAAATAAATATGAGATAGCCAAGGGAATGCCAGTAAAAGACGAAAATGAATGGGACAGAAAGGGAGGGAAAAGGAAAGCCAGTGAAAGATTGAAGGGCAGAATTAAGGTCAAATGACAATAAAATCGAGACCTTTAAAGACACTCATCACTTCACGTATGTTTTATGTTCTGTTTGTTTTGAAAATAACGGTCAACGAACTACACGAACTACACATAAGCAAATTTATTTTAAATCGTGTTGTGCCAAACAAGGAATAAAAATGATAAATAAGACCTTCAGATAATCACTAAGACTCTGACTGGCATGAAGTGCACTTCGCGTTTCCTGTTCGATCCCGAAAGCTCTTCATCTCTACAATCAATCAAAGGCTCCTTTATGCAATATTCAGCAATTTCACTGTGGGTGTTTTTTACCGAAACCTGTATGGTTTTTCTTCTCATCTCGTTGTCGGTAAACCGATGTTTTTCATCGAAAAATAAAATAAAACAAACAAACAAACAAATAAACAAACAAACAAACAAACATACATACATACAAACAAACATACGCATAAATGAATAAACAAACAAGAAATTTAAATAAGTAAATAAAGAACAATTTAAACTTCAAATGGGCGTTTTTCGCGGAACCCAAAAGTCGAGAACGACGATAGTGCATCACGGGAAGCAACGAAGGGTCTTTTAAGATGAAATGTAAATGAATGGGATAAAATTATATCAAACCTTAAAGACAAGTGATTGGAAAATGAGAATTGAAAGGGACGACGAAAGAATGAGACTGAGAGATCTTCATTTATGAACTAGAAAAGTGATGGAAGAGGGGCAAAATTAAAACAAAATCATTTTCAGTAAAAGGCTACGAGGGAAAGCCTAAGTAACACAGCTTGCTTGCAAAGGCTATCTGAGTAATTTTTCACTTGCTTTTGACGACCGACACGATACCACAGACCTAGACTCTGTCTACCACAAATTTGCTTCAGAGCTCAACATAAATAGAATAAGAACAGACTACAAAGGTCTCACCGTTGTTGTTGTTCTTTTATTCGTGCGTTCTTGAAGTCTTCTTCACTTACGTCTACAACGCGTGATGTCGTCTCAGTGACAATTTTGCCATCTTGTGTCGCGAACTTGCGGGTCCGTTTGAGTGTCTTGAAGTGCTTCTCGCCCTAAAATAAGATGAAAATAGGATTAGATATAATTAGCAAGTACAAGGTTCTAAAATAACAAAACCAAAACAGTATTTAATACTTGCTTCATCATTCACTATTTTTATTGCATAGCGTGATATACTATGCAAAAGTTAATCAGAGACAAACTCGATGAAATAGACAGTGCTCACTATCTGAAATATTTTGCTTTACAACACTTGATACTAATCTCGCGATCTGATTGGTTGATTAGAGTGTGTCAATAACAGGACAGACACACTGCTGACGCGTTTCAGCGCGCGCGCTCGGTCTGTTGCCCCGCTTGAAAAGGATTTTTTAACTTTTATCTCAAATAATTGTTGTAAAAAACGAATTGAAGATGGTTTTTCATTGTCTGTCCTCTTATTGACACACTCTTGACGTCATAAAATGTTCAAAACTTTGCAGTGAAACCACTCGCTGCGCTCGTGATTCCACTTGAGTTTTGAACATTTTATGACGTCAAGAGTGTGTCAATAAGAGGACAGACAACTCAAAACCATCTTCAATTTGTTAATTTGATACCACTGGAAGCCTCGGCGGCAACAAGCAAGATATTTCAGATCTCCGGTAAACGAGGTATTTTTGAAGTTCGCGTTGACATGTGCTCTATCTTGAACTACTGGTGACATAGATTATAGCATACAAATGTATGCTAGAAACAAACTGATTCTTACTGTTTGTTCTGGCTCTTTTTTGATAGCGGCAGCTTCTTTCTTGAGTTCAGCAGCCAGTATATCGCCATTACTTAGTGGCTTGCCATCTGTTGTCACGTCTTCTTTCTTCTCTTCTTGTTCCTTCTTTATCTTCTCTGTGACATCAACGTCGTCCAAGTAGATTTCAAACTCCTTCATTTGACTTGGTGGACCACCAGGACCATCTTGTTGACTTTGTTCTTTCTCACTTTCATCCTCTTTGTCTTCAGTTTCTTTCTTTTCTTCGGTTACAGTCTCTTCTTCTTCTTCTTCTTCTTGGTCTTCTTTTTTCTCTTGTTCACTTTCATCTTTGTCTTCGGTTGCTTTCTTTTCTTCGCTTACAGTCTCTTTTTCTTCTTCTTCTTCTTGGTCTTCTTTTTTCTCTTGTTCACTTTCATGTTTGTCTTCTGTTTCTTTCTCTTCTCCTTTCTCCGTAGAAGTTTCTTCTTCTGATGGCTTTTCTTCTTCAATTGGCTTTTGATCCTTACTTACTACATCTTCCATTTCATCGAGAATGTTATCTAAGCGTGTGGAATATTTGTCTGGTGATAATACGACTTCAGGAGATTCAGATGTTGGTTCTTCTGGTTGCTCTGATTCTATGACAATAACACAGAGATTATTGAAGTAAATGTTACTTGTGACTTTTCTCATCATCATCATCACCATCATCATCATCACCATCATCATCAGCGCAGCAGCAGCAGCAGCAGCAGCAGCAGCAGCAGCAAATAATCTTTCCGAAGCTGCCCTTCATTCTGATTTTTTTAATTTATTTTTGGAAAGAAACGCCAAACCTACACTGTCAAACCTTATCATATTTTCACACTATTTTTGTAATATAAAGCTACAGCAATTGGCTTAATATGTAGGAAAATGGTGCAACAGTTTTTTTGCGTAAAATCGAAATAATTTTACAATATTTTAGAGCAGAAGTTTAATTTATTGAATGAAAGGTGAAGCCAGGAGTGAAGCATAGAATTAATAGAATTAGTTTCAGATTAGAAAGTTTCAACAAGATTCACCATGTAATACGAGCGTTATTATTGATTCCATGGCCAGGCAAAAGCTGGCACAGCGTTGCTATGGTAACCTTACGAGTGGTCATTTTTATATCAAACCATCCCTTACTCATGGTCTGTTATATGGGTGGCTGAATGGTCGTTAAAGTATACATTAGTATAACCTTTCCTCTGCATCAATCATTCACCAGCCAAGTGAGACCCCATCTGCCTGATACCCATTGTTATTGCTTCGTAAATACCTGAACAACCAACAATAACATACTAATACAGAAACAGTTTCTAGTCCCTTCAGTGTCCAAACAAATGGGGTCTCCCTATATTCAGTTGTTGTTTTTTTTAATTACTGAAGTCAAGCAATTTCTAGATTCTTACTCTTCTCCTCTTGTTCTACTTCTTCCTTTGATTCTTCCTGTTCTTTTACATCTGGCGTTTCTTCTTTTTCTTCTGCTTCATCTTTTCTCTCTTCCACTATATTCGATATTTCTACTTCTTTATCCTTCTTTTCTTCCTCTTGTTCCAACTCTCTCTTTTCTTCCCTTTTTTCTTCCTCTGGAGCTGGTGCTTCTTCAGCCTCTGGTTTTTGCTCTTCTTGTTTTTCATCTTCTCTTGCAATATCTTTAACTTCTTCAGGACTTTCTTTTACTTCTTCAGGACTTTCTTTAACTCCTTCAGAACTTTCTTTAACTTCTTCAGGAATTCCTTTAACATCTTCTGGACTTTCTTTATTTTCTTCGCTTACTTTATTATTTTCAAGTTCAGGTTTATGTTGTATCGAGTCCTTTTCTCCTTCAGCTGGAAAGACGTCTTCGTTTTTCTTTTCATTTTCAACTTCTTTTTCATTATCTAATTCTTTTTCTAGTTGTTCATTGTCTAATAGAAATTCATCAGAGTCACTGCTCTTTAATCTGTTGTCTTCATCTTTATCCTGAAAAAATTACAAGATCAAAGTGTTATAACTGTGTACTACCTTCTAACATCGATGACCCAAACTACAAAACCAATACAAAATAAAAACAGAATTCTCCTCACTTCAGTATCTTCAGGCAGGTCTTCGATTTCTTCAATAACCTCTGCCTTGGCTTCATTGAAAAGATCTTTAAGAACTTTACAGTCACCAGAATCAGCTAAAAAGGGATGCTGGAAACAAACAACAAATTTAATTTACTCCTACGAGTAAATTATAATGTCCTAAAACACTCTTGACTAAAGATGAGGGTGTAGGTATTGTTTCAGAACAATTTAAGTGAATAGACAACATTTTTGATTTTCATGTATTTTTACTCTTTAACAGATGTGTCGACAGCGTTGACTGTCTTCATCAGTGTGATAGCAAAGCATGATAAGGTGTATATATTATTATATATATATTCATACAAGCATAACAAGTGTTTACAAATAGTCATGACTATAATAAACAAAGAGTCTGTTAAAGAATAAAACAACATGAAAATCAAAAAGCTACAATATCGTCATTATAATGAAATTCAGTGAAAATTGGAAACTATAAAATAAAAATAGATATATTCTTTATTTATCCTAAGATTTCAGAGTAGCATTTCTGCTAATATCTCCGAGACTCATTTGTACACTCACTACCCCTACATTGGAAATACTCTGCATACAATTTAAAAACTCACATGTATGTTGATTTTTGCTGAGGGAGGAAAAACCGGAAAACCCGGAGAAAAAACCCTCATGACATGGTACAATTACATATCAAACAAACTCAACTCACATATGACCCAAGCTCCCGAGCTGAGACTCGAACCCGGACCACAGCAGTGAGAGGCGAGTGGCTTAACCACAAAACTATATATTCCAGGTGAAAATAATTCATCAATGAAATAAAGAACTACACTGCATGTACTCTCCCTAAATTCTGCAATTTAAGAGAATTATCACCGAGAAATTTTGGGTTGAATAGTGTCATCTACTTCCAATTTACATGACAGATATCAAATAATTTTCATTTGGGCTACATAGATATCTTTAACTTCAACCAAGTTTCAACTCACTTCCGACTTTCACATATGGTGCTCGATATATTCGTTTGTATGCATTGTTATCTATTGTTGAGGGGTAGAATTATGTATTCTAATGTATTCTATCCTTTTGTATTCTATTGTATTGTCGTTCTATAGAATTCAGCATATCTATTGTTTGAACAAAAGAAATTCCGACGGAAAATATATCGTGCATGGTATAGACTTTCATCGAATTTCATCAGAATTGCCAAGTGTGTGCAACTGTTTCTTGCAACGTTCAGTCTGTGTGTTTCAGAACTGATTTTTCTATTAAAATTAGCCTTTGAAAGCACACAGGCAAGCCCTGTGATTGCATTTTGCTTCCCTGGGCACTTGTATGTGCCACAGGTAATTGCACGTTGAGTGCATGCAATTGCATGATTCATAATTCAGAGTATAATGTATACACTAACCTTTAACATTTCTGCAGCCGTTGCTCTCATTTCAGGAGTTTTTACAACACAACAAGCTAGAAAATCTTTTAAGTCATTTGACCTGCATTGAAATAGAATGAGACCATTATGAAAGAGATCCACATTTAATCATAATTATTACAATTTCCTCAGATTATCACCCACATTATTCATTATGCACATGTAGAAAGACATTCATATCACAAACACTGTAGACATTCATATCACAAACACTGTAGACATTCATAGGCTCCTGTGTTATGGTCCATAGTCACATCCATCCCCCCTCCCTGTTAGAAATTATATCAAGAACAACACCCTTCCCCAACACTCTAGTTGACAGTTAACCTATAAGAATGAACTGTGAGGTATATATATCAGGGGCATATCAGATTGAAGATTTTACAAAATACCCTGATAATTACCATTTATTTCCATCTAGAGTAGGTGGGTCTGCTTTAGGGATTTTAAACAAGACTCTCATAGGATGCATAGCATGGTTAGGGGGTACCATGTTGGCTAGCTCAACTATCGTAACTCCAGCTGACCAGATATCACTCTGCAAAGTTAAGGCTTTATGTCAGGAAAATAGTAAAAATAAATGTTTGATCAACCCCTTGCATCATACAGACTCTGCTTCCTCTGGTTGTTGGTAGGGTGTCAGTACATGTAGGGTGTTGGTAGGTTGTTGTTGACAGATTGTCAGTAGGTTGTTGTTAAGTTGTCAGTAGGTTGTTGGTAGAATGTCAATTGATAGGTTGTTGGTAGGTTGTCAGTAGGTTGTTGGTAGAATATCAATTGATAGGTTCATGTTGTTAGGTTGTCAGTAAGTTGTTGCTAGGTTGTCAGAAGGTTGTTGTTAGGATGTCAGTAGGTTGTTGGAAGGGAGTCAGAAGGTTGCCAGTAGGTTGGAAGGGTGTCAGTAGGTTGTTGGAAGGGAATCAGTAGGTTGTTGGTGGGGTATCAGTAAGTTGTTGGTAGTTGTTAAATTTGTTGTCAATAAAGAGGAGGTTGGTAGTTTGTTTGTAGAGTGTCAGTATGCTGTTGGTAGGATATAATTAGGTCATTGGTAGGATACATGTATTTAACTGTGCAGTTGACCAAGAAAACTAAATGTGGACAGGAGAACATAACCTGTTGGACTAAACCTAAATTATCGTTCTTTATAGAATCAATCATCTATACCTTGTAATCATAAGGATTATCTTTACAGGTCTCTGTGACAACTACTTCAGGGGCCATCCTACATGCAAACAAAAATGTAATATTTATGTAATGGTTTAAATTTTTTGTGGAAATTTTCAAACCACTTTGATTATTATTTTCTGTAATCTAATAATCATTATTACAATCTGGAACAATAGAAAATAAAAATTCCATTGGTTTGAATATTATCAAAGTAAACTCAAACCACAATATACATACAGCTGTCAATATCATTATCATTAAGATGGCTGGACTGTGTTAAACAATGAAATCATATAATTTGTATTGATAATAGTTCAGACTACATGCTGTACTTCTGTTTCATGGCTGGCATAATATACATTCCATATCAAAGTGCCGCCTAGTTGCCACAGTTTAACTTACCAATATGGAGTCCCAATAAATGTTGTTCTTCTTTGCAGTGTTTTCTTGTTTTTGGCTGATACACCAAAGTCAGCTTTATAAAAAAGAAATAAGTCAAGAAAAGGATGTTATGCTTTCTCTTTCACCCTCCAATTTGTTGTAAAATAATATAGACTATATTTTTGTAACGTATAGATACTGCATTTTGTGTGCGTGTGCAAATAAAAACCTTTAAGAACCTTTTGAACCTATCTATATGTTCCATAATAGCTGAATATGTTTGGCTTTTTCCTAAATGAGTGATTCTTGCTTTGATTCACATTTTCATGACACTGACATGATGGGTCATTATGGATAGCAATAAAAAAGACACCATTATTCTGGTAATTCACATAGTAGAAAGAGGGAGCACTATCTACTTAATATGAAATATCACAGTGACATTGAAAGTTGAACTTCCCATATGCAGAGGTGTGTCTGCTTAGAAATGTCAGGAGAAGGGCAAGTGAGGATTGGTGTTTGTTTATTCCAGGTGTCAGCTTACTGAAGGTGCCCGTAAATAGAGGTTTTACTGCAACTAGAAATGTAATGGTTAAGGTAAAAATAACTAGGATTGATTCCTACCAAGTTTGACTTGCCCATCATTTGAGAGTAAAAGATTTCCAGCTTTTAAATCTCTATGAATTACTTTGTTAGTATGAAGAACGTTTAAACCCTAGAGAAGTGATATGAAATACAAATCAATAAGAGGTCAGATGGAGAAGAAAGGGAGAGTGGGAGCATGGAGGGAAGGAGGGAGGGAGGGATGAAGGAATTGAAGGAGGGAAGGAAGGAAGGGAAGGGAAGGGAAGAGGGTTGAAAAATGTAGAAACAGGAATTAACAAATGATGAAATTCTTTAGATCTGCAAAGACATTATTTGTGAGAATCATAATGCATTCAATACCTGCTTAACATTTTATTCCCTACCTCAAAGAGTTGTCTACAAACAGCTCTAATTTCATTTTCATTAAGTCCTCTTTCAATTTCTGGAGCCAAGAAAAAAAGCATATTGTTTTAGAACTAGCTCAAACCATCAGGGCAAAACAATAAATTATGGACCTTTCCCAAATTGCATGACTAACCAGGTAAACTAGATCCAAGTTGAGATTTAGGTTTTCAAATCCACACATGTACTGTACATGTATTTTGAAACCTAAGCCTTACCTTGAATTTATGATTCCATGGTCATTAATTCAAGGTATTTCAGTGTTCAGCCCTGGATTGTCAAGCAGTGAGTGTTTTTGTTTTGTTTGTGAGATGAACATAACAATATTTACCAAGCATAAGATCATCTAAAGCTCCTCCTGGACAAAACTCTAACATCATCTAGAATTAAAGAAATGCCTATATCAATATTAACACTCAATTTGCACTGAAAATTCCATTAGATAGTATTGTTTGGGCTTCCTGATTAATGTTAAATATTTTATATAGAATATAAATATTAGGTTGGGTGCATAAAAATGTTTGGGCTCCTTTGATGATTATTGTTCAGAATGACTGATGATATTGTCCCCATACAGATATTGAAGACATACACTATAAGGTCTAGTCCTTATTTACAATGGGGAAGAAGGGATGTAGACAGAGAAGAGAGGGGTGTAAATAGAGAGGGACACAGATTTTTGTACAGGGAAAAAGGGAGGTTCAAAAACTTTTGTGCACACTCTGTATGAATGTTGTTGGTGAGTGTAGGGGAGAGGGGATCAGTATAAATACATGTAGTGTTTCTAAAGTCGGCAGCAAAGGTTGCCACAAGCAGCCCACCCCCTGAAAACAGTGAGCAGCCCTCAATGAGCCGACCCCTCCCCTAAAAACAATGATTGGTCTCTAAAACAGATGAAATGACATTCTGAATAACAATGCAGATGCCAGAAGAATGTTCCTTTCCCAGTGCATAATGTCGTTGCCAAGGCTCCTGTTCTTGGCAGAATAGCAGTTGAGGTTTTCCCACATCCTAAAACCTTGAAGACAAGGGTATGCACATAAAAAAGAATGTGTGCACAATGTCTGTGTCATGGTTACTTTTGGTTGGAGTATTTATCATCTTTATAATTAACTAAATGTGATTGTGAGATGGCATTATTGGTTTATATTGACGGCTAGTTGGGAGAAAATACATTTGGTACTGGCAGAGTCACACAGTGACAGAGCAAATACCTGAGTATATTTTCTCCCAATGCCATCATGATGAACTGATGGTATGCTGTCTCAAAATCGCATTTAGTTTTGCCTCAAAATTTCACCTGTTATTTCATTTAGTTATTTATTTATTTTTTGCAAAGAAAAAAGAGAAAAATTGTAATTTTTGATTGATTGAATGTGATTCTCTTTACATGCAAAGTTGTTTTTCAGTAAAATGTGGGTGCTATCACACAATCACTATGCCATCTGCAAGTGCATGCTCTATAAATTTTTACTAACTTTTTTTGCTTTTTTACATGTATACTGAAATATGACATTGCTTTCAATTATTTTATTCATATTATTTAAAAAGTTGTTTTATGTTTGCTGCTCAATTTAGAATTGACTTTCAATAGGTTTTTGTGACTTAGAAGAAAACCACTTTGATGCAGTCCACAATGTTTGGGCAAATCACGATACTGATTTTGAGTCAACATTATGAGAGAATAATGCCATCTCTCTGTAGATCAAAGTGATATGAGAATCTTGATACATCTAATAACTCTACATGTAGTATACAACTGCTTGTTGTCCAACTTACCCACAGTTTTCCATTATGGTAATAAGTTTCATGCAGACCTACAATATTCTTGTGCTTTACTTCACTTAAAATATCAATCTCAACCATGAAATCCTCCAAGTCAGTTTCATCATTTACAATGATAATCTTAGCTGCGGCAAGGATATTCTCAGTCTTATGCTGAGCCTGTGGAACGAAAACAGAAAATCTTGAAACATCAATGATTGTTAATGGATCTTCTTCTACAAACATTTTACAAAATCAACTTACAACAACATGAAGATATCCAAGGGAAGTTGGAGGTGTAAATTATCTGGGGTTGTGTCAATTTTTTTAGCACCTTTTGGGGTAGCAAATTTTTCTATGAAGGAGGAGGTGAGTAGACTTGCTGTACCTTCATTGTGAGGTCTTAAATTTTGGTTGCTTTATAGGAGGACACATTGATTATGTTTTGCCTCATTTTCATAATATCAAATTTCAATAAAATAAATAATAAATAAATAATTTTCTACAGCAGATCCATATAGTGGTAATTCTTCTGCTGGCACTCACACTTACTACCTCTACATTAAATATTTTTCCTACATCACTCAACTCACATATATGAACTCACATGTTTGCTGAGGGAGGAAAAACCGGAGAACCCAGAGAAAAAACCCTTGTGGCATGATAGAGAACAACATATCAAACAAACTCAATTTACATATGATCCGATGTCCAAGTCGAGACTGGAACCTGGACCACAGCAGTGAAAGGCCAGTGCTTTCACCACTCAGCCAACCATGCCACCCTAGAAATGAGAGGCATCGCTCTTAGCAATACCTGGAATTCAGAGAGCAATCACTTCAATAGTTTTTGAGAGATTAGTTACAGCAATGTTTGGTTGGTTGACAAAAAGTGCCAACCAACCAACCATACATTTAGTGTAGAATTTAATTAAAATGCTAGTATTTCAAAAACTTTATGAGCAATTGCACTCAAATTTTCAGATATTACTAGAAGTGATAACGTTTTCTCATTCTATTGTCTTATTGATTCATAACAGAGTCTAGAACATTAAAAATGGAGCCGTGCAACCCATGGGGAAATAGTTCATAGGTTTTTCAACCAGCTAGAGCATGCGTTATATGTGTCACCATCTTGAAAATGAATGACTGAAAAGGACGATGATGAAGATAGTGTGCACGCCGAGCAGGATTTGAAACCCTGTCAAGTTAAACATTACCAAAAAAGGTTTATCCTGGATGTAACTTCAATAAGATGCAAACTTCTCTGTATAGATAACACTTTTATAAGGGACAGCATGCATCTACATGTAAGCTGTTGCATTTTGTTTGCACCTTAGGACAAACAGCGTCATTTCCCGGGGGGGGGGGGGGGGTACTCCCATATATTTACTATACAGGGATGATCCGCTGAACAGGGTATGGTTTTTCGAGTTCCCTGTCATAAACAGGGTATCCTTTTTGCAATTTTTTGAGCTTCTTGTCATTTTCAGGGTAGCAGCTTTCTCATCAACCTTAGTCGTTAGCTAGCCACAACGACAACGATCTGTCTAGAAGCTTTATTTATCGTTGTTCGATCACGATCGCAACAAACTCGTTATGAAACTCATTTACATTACAAACAAATAAGTACATTATAACATTCTGCAATTATTATGCTTTGTCATAAACAGGGTATGGTATTTTGAGTTTTTCTGTCATAAACAGGGTAACCGTTTTAGGATCCCAGCGGAACATCCCCACCCAAATCCTGGTCAAGTACCCCCCCCCCCCCCCCCGGGCGTCATTTATACTGAAAGTTCACATCTTGTGTTTAAAATTGTGATGTGTCTACTTTTAGCTTGTATACTGTAAGGTTCTCAGGTTCTCAGTAGAAGCTGCCGGCTCGAAGGAATCTACCAGCTGTGAAGACAAATGTAGACACCTGTGTTCTGACTATAAAGTCCAGCTGCCTACAGTCACAACTGTATTGTCCATAAGAATTTCATTGGAAAACCTGAATGAAAACCCAGTTGGAAAACCCAGTTACACGAGTGTCTGAACCATTGTTTTGAATAGATTTATTTACATTGAGCAGTATAAAATGCACGTGTCCTCTAAATTTTATATAAACCTGCAGGCTGGGAGTTTTAGAACACACTACAAGTTCCCTTGGGAAAATGGAATCTATTTGTTTTATACAAAAATACTCATTGAAACAATTATCAACCGATCAGATCACGCATAAGATTCTATGATGTTATCTATGTGTGTGTACTGTAATTACACACAGTTCTCGACCCATCAAAGCGGGCATAATATTCCAATAAATTCCATTGTTTTAATAATTTTTTACATTTTTACATGCGTTATCTATGTGTAGGTCCTCAGATATAAACAGAATACTTAGCCAAATTGAATGATTTGGTCCACTTGTTTATAGTTTTAACATATTTTTGTTTTTGCAAAGCGCCTAGAGCAGATTCTGGATAGGCACTATATAAATGTTCATTATTATTCTTATTATATTATGGTATAAAACACAAAGGAGCATTTTGACTACAGGTGTGAAGAAATGAATGCAATTATCATTACCTGTACACAAATTTTAGAATCTGAATAATCTTAACTATAAAAGTACAAATTTAAGGTGTTGGAGGTAACATTTGCCCGCCTTCATCACTTAATCATGCCAAAAGTATGATGTAAGTGATCAACTTAATTAAACACTCCCTTAGGATTGAAAATAATTGGAATTTGTTATTCATGCATAGAATATGAAGATTTTAGTCAATACTATTTCATTTTTGCAGATAATAATTTCATGTGTTGCAGAATGCTTGTTGATAAATTGCATATTATTAGGTTGCAACAAGTATAAAATTCCTGTCTACCCCGTAAATAAAGTAAAAATGTAAATTAAAGCAGCAACGTGTCAATTTTTGGATGATCAATTTGAAATTTCTAGTCAGTGTTTTCAAATTAAGTACATACTGTCGCATAGAGTTCAATATGTTAAAGATAAACAGATACATAATAATGATTTCTTAAGGTATGACAGAAATCATTTTACCAAGTAAAGTCATAAACACTTCAATATTGATAAGATGTCTGGAAGCTTATGCAGGTAACAAGTGGAATAAAACTTATGGCTTGTAAACACTTGTAGCAATTGTAGGACTCTTGCAACACTGCTATCGAGAATAATAAATTAGGGTAAGGTTAAGTGGAATACTTTAGAATGGGGGCAACGGTAGATTAAAGAGAAATGATGGATGGCTACCTTGTAATAAATATTAAATACAAAAATACAGCTATGAGAGGCCAGAACCAAAGTTAATCTCTATTCAATCACTGTATTCCCACACAAATTTGAAGATCAAATAACTTTAAATCAACTCTGTTGGCAGCAGTTTTAACGTTTAACGTTTAACGTCTAATAACAAGAGCTGTTAGACTACTCGATATGTTCAAGAATGGAGCCCCCTCCCTCGACATAATAAACTCAAAGATAGTCCTTTTGTGTAGACGTCAAAACAAGAACTTATTTATGTATGCAAAGTTTATGATTTGAATCCCTGCTGATGTAAAAACCAGAGCATTGTATCTATTGCTTTTAGTCAAGAACGGAAGATATTTATCCGGCAATAAACGATATCAAAAGCTTCCTACACTCGAGTATATTGCCAATGTTTGCTCGGCTAAAACGCCTATTTTCATAAGAGATGCATAGCTTTCAATATTTTCGGAAACATCTGCTATTAGAGATAAAAATATGTCGAAAAATTAACACTCTGCTATAAAAAAATGTCTGATTCCTTTGGTGAATTTGAAAATTACTTAATGTGATTAGCAATTTATTGTTAACAGAAGTCGACTTTGATGTAACTTTGAGGGACAAAATCGATGAAATTGACATTGTCGAAGTTTGTGGATTTCATTCAGGTGAAATACAAGTTCATATTGAAGGGAAGTGCTTCATAAAACCACAATCTTGAGAGCATAGAACAAAACTAACAAGTAATACATCTGTCTGGATGTCTGTATGGAAGAATGATTGAGTATAATACATAAAAATAGCGTGAATATTAATAATATCAAGTAGAAATCGGTTGGATTCACTTCCAATTTGTATAATGTCCCATTAATATATTTTACCTTGTAGACCTTGCCAAAACTTCCATCTCCAAGCTCGCCAACAAGATCCCACACTGTGTTAGGATCAACGCCTTTGATAATGTAAGAAAATTCCTTCTTCTTCTTGACTTTCATAAAAGGGAAGAGTTGTTTGAAGAACGAAGACATGATGTGCCCTCACGACCATAAGTCGATGTCTCCTTAAAACAACCAGTATTTAATGGCCTAAAATCTGAATTCTTGTTGCTCCAAAATCACCAATGATATCTTTAAAGACTGTAACACATAATTTTTATAATTCTTAGGATTTTGTGGAGATTTCATGGACTAAATGACGTTGAACAAGTCGTTAAACAAACTCTGGACATGGCTTGAAGCAAGCTCGGTGAAATTCCTTGATGTAGTGACGTCACGTGAATAAGGCTCAGTCCCCTCTCCTTCCGGCTCATATACTTTGTGTTGTTGCTTGTGTATTTCATTAGGACAGTCACGAAATCTTTCAAAAAAGTAACAATTTACCAAGAAATCTGGCTTTGAGAATAGTTTTTATTAAAAATTCTGTTTTTTGAAAATATTTCTAATAGTCTAAAGAGAAATGTACATATTTTTTTCTAAATTTAATCCGCTTCACTGGTTAATGAAGTATTCCCTATCCATCACGCAACACAAATAATTTGCAATCATTGCCAGTAAATATTAAGAATCCTAGACCAACTGATCCTTTAATTCTCAACTTTTTTCAGAATTGAAGCATAAAAATATTAAAGAAGCAAATTCAGTGAATGAAATCAGAATCGAAACCACTGGCCGATCAGCTCAGTTTCGTGTGACTGTTTTCCCGTGACAGAGGTGGAGGCGTGACATTCCAACAAAAAAATCAATGTTCAAAAGTCACGGTACTAATTGTTTTCCATTAAGACATCTATTAATGTTTTAACTATAATTAGCCACAATAAAAAGTAGTACACAACTGTTGTTTCACCAGATACTCTCACAGTTTAGGCACATACGAATGCTACCCGGCCCAATGCTGTAGTCAGTAAGTCTGACATCCGACTCTTCATCACAATCAAAGTTTTTTAAGTAGGCAAGCAAATGTTTCAGCTTGACAAATAAATGAATAAACAAAAAAACAACAACAAATAAATGAATGAATGAATGCATTGGATGAATGAATGAATAGACCCAATCGGCTATTGTAAGCGCGTTGCTATGTACGTTTCCACCCAATTCAAAACCTCTGGGAATATAATTATTTGCCTTTTATCTCGTGGAAATTTTTCGAACAGAAGTTCATATTCCCAGAGGTTTTGAATTGGGTAAAAACGTACATAGGAACGCGTTAGCCGATTAGGTCTATGGATGGATGGATGGATGAATGGATGAATGATGAATAATGAATGAACGAATGAAAAAGAAATAGAAAATGAATAAATACAAAACTTAATAGATCCAGACACCACAGTGGCTTTTAAATGCTGCTATATGAGGGTCTCAATGGGGTACACCGCGATTAGCCGTAGAACGGACACTCTAGATCTAACGTAGAACTTTTAGCCGTAAGGCATAACGTAGGGCAGAATGTTATTGTTTCATAGTAAGTCGAAAAACTTTTTTCATGCAACAATCTATTTTGAATGTACTGACAACATTTGTCGAAACTTTCATGCATGAGTCTGGGGCTGGGGGCTGGGTACGATAAACTCACGCAGCCAAGTTAATTCCTAGGCTTTAAATCTGATATTCATCAATGAAAATTAATGTTTAATGTTTAACCTTCTAAAAGCAATCAAAGTTAATCATTAAGCTTTCTGTTAACCATCGAGAAGAAATTTACCGTCAAAGTAAAAAAGCCGAAATACTAACCATCAACCGTAGTGGCCACCGCCCCTGATTGGAAACCTCATTGCGGACCATGCCGCAGAGAAATTTTTTTCGTGAAATACATCCTCACTAATCTAATAAGTGGTATTTATTATCATATTTAAACTGAAAGTGAGGATGGCCTCAGTATTTCAAAAAAATCCCTTTTGCGCCCCTTTAAGGACGTTCGCGGGCATTGTTCACGCGCACTTTTACTGCGCACGCTAGCGCGCGCTACCTCAACTAAATCCAAGATGGCGGCCGAAAAGAATTTTTTTCGGTAATGACTTTTTCGATTTTTTTAAAATGGAAATTATTTGAAAAAAGAAAAAAAATTAAAAAAAGGAATTTTACCGAGGAAAAAAAATCGTTCAGGTTGAAAAACTGCAGAAAAAAGGATGGAAAAGATTCTACTGGACCCAGTCTCCTCTCGGTATTCAAGATGGCAGCCAAATTTGCAAACTTTGCGGCTCTTACGGCTCAATATCTCGGAAACGAATACGGTGACCCCCACTTTTTATTTCAGTGTTTGACAAAGAATTACATAGGCTGTTAATATTCTAAATTTGAGAAAAATATTATGGTAAAATCATAATAAAAACACGGATTTCCGTGACAACTTTGAGCGAAGTCGCAGCAAAAGCGTCGCTCATGACTGCCAATTCGAATTAAAAACAACAGCTATTTGTTAAGTATTTACAAATATTTTCACATAATATTATTCCATGGATTATTGAGTGGTCGTGTAAATAAACATTGAGCAATCCATTTAGTTTTTCTGCAAAAAATGACTTCTATGCTCGACTCGTATAGATTGGCGCGCAAGCGATCTTCTACGAGAAATAGACAAGGCGCAAAACTGAAAAAGTCGATCGCAAAAAGTGCAGAAGGCATTTTAGAGTAGAGGCTGGTAACATAACTATTCTAAACCAATTTTTCATGCTGAATCCGAATATGACTGTTACCAAGACGTATTCTGCAATCTTAAACGTGTAAATGACGTATTTTGTGAATTGCTACCCCGGGATTGCTACAGTCATTTAATACTAACGGCTTTTTCATGTAATTGCAAAAGTTCCCAAACTTTAAAACAATTACCATGGCTTGAAATAGCACATCAAAATCAGTAAAACTGTGAAGTTTGAAGGATATCAGTTGAAAAATCAAGGAGATACGAATTTTCAAAAATCGAAATTTTGAACGAAAACACTTACAGTTATGCAAGAGATACAAACAAATTTCGATTTTTGAAAATTCGTATCTCCTTGATTTTTCAACTGATATCCTTCAAACTTCACAGTTTTACTGATTTTGTTGTGCTCTTTCCAGCTATGGTAATTGTTTTTAAGTTTGGGAACTTTTGGATTTAAATGAAAAGCCGTTAGTATGAAATGACTGTAGCAATTCACAAAATACGTCATTTACACGTATAAGATTGCAGAATACGTCTTGGTAACAGTCATATTCGCATTCAGCATGAAAAATTGGTTTAGAATAGTTATGTTACCAGCCTCTACCCCAAAATGCCTCCAGGTATCTGATTTATCGAAAATGCGCCTTGTCTGAAAAGTGGGTGCACTTTGATGTCACCTCACTCCTCAACGAGCACGGTGACCCCCATTTTTTATTTGCTCTTTCAATTTCTATGATGACATTATCTCACCATGCGAAGTATGAAGGAAAAAACATGGTAAACTTTTTTTCCCGCGAACGTCCTTAAGTCTCTGTAAGTACAGAAGGTACCAGTAAAGATAACAGACTGAAGGTAAAAGAGATCCTATCGTAGCCGCCTGCGCAGATATTGGTGGTTTGGTGCCACGCAAGCTAATCCTGATCCAATCCTGATAAAATCGATGATAAAAGGTCCAACCATTTATGCTCTCTTGGTCCAACTTGCCGTCCAACTTTGAACTGGTCGAAATTCCACAGGAAGCCCAAATAAATTCTTTGTGCCCTGACGTCACTGGGGCTCAGTCCTCTCGCTGCACGTGAACTTTTCTAAAAACCACTTTGCTTGAAGAGGAAAATTTTGTAGAAATTTCAAAGTTGCTCAAGTTTATTTACAAAAATACTTTAACTACTGCTAAAGGAAAAGCTATTATTTATAAAGAATGCACTTGTAGTTGTAAAGCTGTTCAAATGAGCAGAAAAGACGACGATCAGACAAGCAGTATTTGGCCAAAAGTGTCGAGGTTCAACTAAAGCTGCTTTCATTGTTATGGTCCAAAATATGAATCCTTCGTCTTCTCCAGCTACTTCTCCAACTACGCCAACATCTCCTAAATCACCTACATCGAAGAAACTATTGAAGGAGAAAATTTCTGGGATTTATGATGCGTTCCTTGAGGTAACATTTAACTGTATTTTTCTTGTAAAAATTTTGTACTTGTGCTAGATTTCAACATAAAATTCACTTCATGTTTCGCTCGTTCTAATATTTTCAAGATTTTATGCAGTATTCTAACTCTGAAAAGCAGGGATATTTTTCATGTATAGATGTTTGTTTTGGATGTTTGTCAGGGAGGTGATCCATCGTTTGGAAACCCTAATTTCTGGCATGAACTCTTCTTACTGAAGGTCAGTACCAGTGGTGTTGGAAGTTAATTATAGCTACAAGTTTTCAGTGAATAAAGATAAGCTGGTAGAATGATTAACTGAATTAAAATATAAATAAATCACGAAATATTTGATTAAAGACACGAAACTGCAGATCTAATAGAAGCTGTGGACAAACAAGTGAAGAAAGAAATTAATATTGAAATAATTAAATGAATGGATTATAAGGATGAATGAATAAATGAATCATTGAATGATGAAGTACTCTACCTAGTTCCATTTGCACAAGTCATTTAGATAATCTAAAGCCCAATTTACATGGCAACATGCAGTTTTATGGCCTGGCACCATTAATTATTATCATGTGAACAGAAAATAAATTGTTTGCCTGATAGGGGTGCCTACCCAAAATAATCAGTCTGTGTGCCAAGATTTAGGGGTGCCCTGCCGTTAAAAGGTTGTTGTGTTTATATGAAGGAAATTAGTGAGTGAACTACAGTCTTTGACAAAACATGATTTCATGTCATTGCTGGAAGAATTCAAGGTTTTCAAATAATTTGTCATGCAATCCCCCTCTCCCCCCTCTCAATGTTGAAGCCGAATGGTGGCTGTTCAGTTTGCAAGTACATTCACAACCCTTACAACATTGTATGGGGAGGGGTGGGAAGTATCCTGAGCAACAAAAAAGAGAAGAGATCCTAAAATACCAACATTAGCCCTAACAGTTATGTCTGAAATTGTAGTTTGGGCTGCATTGGTATATATACTACTGTACAACAAGGGATGAAAGGAAACTTGCAACACCATAAAAAAGGAGATAACTTACTGACGTTTTGAGCCTTAAAGCGCTTTGTTGGAATAAAAAGCTTTAAAATGGCTTTACTCTAACAAATTATACTTAGGCTCGAAATATCAGTAAGTATATGCCTTTTTATGATGTTACAAGTTCCATTTCCTTGTGTAAATAAGGCTTGAGTACTATGACAAAGATTTTGCTACCAGCATTAGATGAATTAACCCCAGGGGGAATCTATATTGTACTAAAAGGATCGGGTATGCTAGTCAGAAATTTTCAAAAATACCCCTAAAAGAAGTCTTTTTATAAGGGTGTGGCTGGATGATTTTTAACCACTAAGAGATATCACACAAAAAGTACTGGGGGGGACTTCATTATGAAAGGATCAGGTATGCTCATCATATCTCTTAGGGGTAAAAATCAGCGATTTGGTATCTTTTAGGGTATTAAAATTGAAAGTTTTGAGTTTTAGCATTTCTTGGTCTCTCTTAGGGTATCAAAACAGCCTTAGTTAGTGCTTATTATCTTGTTCTCAATGCCATGAGCATACTCGATCCTTTTACAATGGAGTCCCCCCCCCCCCCACCCTAGGGCCCTAGACTATTGTGAGACATAGCTGCAATAGCCTGGACATAGTTAAATTCTGATAATGGTTATTGTACAATCATTACATATCCAACATGGAACTTAAACGTTTATTATAATAAATAATGAAATTGATAATGAAATTTCAATTAGGTAAACGCCACATATCTAGAAGAAAGAGTTGATCAAATGAGCTTAGAGGAACTTATCTCTGTCAAGGTAATCAGACAATCAGGTAACCCACGACCCTTTGGCCCAATTATACTCTACCAACTGAGCTATTAGCCCTAATTGGGAGGGGTGGTGAGTAAAATCCCACTCAGGTTCATGTTCTAGGATTGGAAATTGTGGCCATGTAGAATTACCAATTGAAGGTTTTCCTGTGAAAACAACCTAGTGATTTTTTGATGGATGTCCTGAGATTAATTTGCAGCATAGGAAAGTTAATTAATATCATTTTATACCATTATATCATTTTATACCATCAAAAAATCACTTAGTCTATTTTCACATGGAACCCTTCAATATTATATTAACTATTTCAACGTTTTCAATCATCTTAGTATTTACAATTTTATAACTTTATAATTGAACAATCTTACAATTTTAGTATTAGAGTCATAGGCTCTATATTTCAACTATCTTGGATCCATTTAGTATTTGACTGTCTTGGGCCAGATTGGAAAAAAGCATATGCTTTATTTGTTACCCAATAAAGTTTATTATTATTATTAATATTATAATGAAAGATGAGGAACTACAGCATCAGGAGGTAGAATTCCAAAGGTCTTCAAAACATCTAGATCTTTTAAATTGGAGAATGTAGATTTGGTTACCAATATCACTTACATGGTGTAAATTTAATTTTGTGAACAAACTTCTTCACTGAGTTTTGATGCATTGTTTATTGTTGGTCTATACTTGACTTGAACCACAGGAAACCCATATAAAATGCACAATGTTTAAATTCTACAGGAAAACATCAACCAGTTATTTGCTCAATGTTGTATTGCACTCCATGGTGGACATCAGATTAAAGTTGTGAATGCATTACAGGTAATAGATGTAACACTAGTAGTACTGTACAGCAGCTATTTCTTGTTGTTACGATTTTTACAAAATTATTTCTTAATGAATCTTATAGCTGATATTGATGATACAGTCCAATGGCTCTTGACAAAGGCTTCAATTCAGGGCTACAAGTATATTATGGTCAAAAGATGTACAAAATGTATAGAAACTTGCCCAATAGCTTCAACCAGAAGCCTTTCTTAAAAGTCATTGTCAATCAAAGTCAATCTCAATATGAGCTGTTAGTTATTTGTAAAATTTGCTGTTAATTCAACATTGGTTTGTTTTAATAATACAGTGAAACCCAGCCTTGCAGACATGCACCCTGTTAATACAGAAACCCAGTTATTACAGACATGAAATTTTATCCTAGCCAAAAAATGCCTAGTATAAAATTATCCATTTGATACAGACACCCAGTAATAATACAGATACGACGTTTTATCCCCATGGTGTCGGTATTAACTGGGTTTCACTGTATTTAATACAGTATTATGGTAGTTTACACAATCATACAATCATGCATATACAGTGATTCTAAGGTTTTTGTTCAATATTTTTTCTGTTAAATGTGATCTTTTGTACAGACATTATGTGCTCTAGTACAAGCAATGTTCAGAAAGAAGTTTGGTGATCATGGCTTTGATGCTATTAACATTTTAATTGGATTTGATGCTGCAGAGGCACAGATGCAGGTACATGTACTTCAACATTTGTTTTTATCCTGATTATCTTATGCTACTTAATATCACTTGATATGTAGGTGTGGGAGATGGTACACATAGAGTAGATTTTGTATGACTGTGAAAATGGTACCGCATGGCCACGGCACGGCTACAGTAGGAATTTCAAATGTTTTTATAGACATCACGGCACTGACATGGTCACGGTATGGCACGGCCTGTTTCACATTGCACTCATACGAAATCTGCTCTACATACATGTATGGGTATTGCCTATGGGTAATTTATAAGAGTTTGAGGTGCTATAAAAAGATATGTAAGATGGCTGGTAAGTCACAATTAGCAGCTATTTGATGGCCTTAATAATAATTGATTAACTGTGATTTATTCGACATCAAAATGCCTGTTTAACTTGAACACTGTCTGAATGGTTGTTTAATGTGTAGTTTCACAAAATATCCATGCCCCCACCATGGAGGGAATTTGTGATTAGACCCCCCTATCTTCTGAAACTAACTTGTTCTTCCATACAAACTCTGTAATTTTGTTCTTTCTCTGACCCCCTCCCCTCAAGAATTTCCAATTCCCTCCATGGTGGGGGTGGGGATATTTTATGGAACTACACAATGGTGATTTCCTAGTCAAGAGTCCTTTTTTAATTGTAAACAGTGACTTGACATCTGCTTAATGGTTGATTATATCAAGTTTTTGGGGATTTCTTCTCCTGGAAATAATCAGCCATTAAACCATCAATAAGTTATGGCTAAGTTATCATAGTTTATTATGTTGTTTAGGGTCTTCTTGAGAGTTTGCATACATTTATTGTTGGAGATTATCCAGGTATTTCTTATAATGTGTATTTTCATCACCTCAAAATGTATTTTTGGAAGTGAACTTTTTTACCTTGCAAAGGTTAACCTACTTCTACCTTTAATATCAGTGAGTTTGAAGAACTTGGCACTTAAATTGGCCCTTATTCTAGTGACTGTAAGTATCGCCATGTACTATTATTGGTATAATATTTTGTCATGATTATTTATTAATATCTTTTTATTATCGTCATCATTATTTTGCAGGCAACTGACAATGTTAGTCAGAACACCATCATAGAGTACATCATGATTAACAGTGTATTTGAAGCCATTACACAGGTATCCCATTACTGTAATTGATACCCATTCAACGTGCTATGAAATATCTATCTGTTACAGGTCAAATTTAATTTCAGGTTATTGTATTTTTGACCTTGATTAATTTTTTTTACCTTAGTAGGTTATTTGTTGTCAAATGAATTTGTAGAAATTTGTTTTTAATAAGTACCTTGGCGGTAGGTTTAGGGTTAATAGATCAGGGACTGTTTTGTATTCTTGGATTATATTTAGGGCTAGTATTAATCATGAAGTATGTAGAGATAGGAGTTCAATGATAAATAGAATGTTTGATCAATGATTTCAAATATCAATATTACCCATTCCCCACCACCACAACATAGCTATTAACAGGGCTTGGACATATCTCAGCCATGTCATAAAATTCTGTTGCCACTTGATTAATATTATTTTATGTGGTGTTTTCAATAAAAACACAAATTTACAAGTTCTGAAGAAACTGTGGCACTCTGGAAACAGCATTTCCCTGCCAAAACATGGTAAAATTGAAGACCTTGATGAACTTGTCTGTGCTGTTACAGACAGCATAGCAACCACTTTCAAGAGCTGATTTAGGGGAGGGGTGCAGGGGGGGTGTACCCCATCCTGAGACAACACTAAGTCCTTGTTTCTCAATATTTTTCCAAAATATCCTCTCAGCAGTTTCGAATTTATATGATGGTGCACCCCCTTCTGAAGACGGTGCACCCCTTCCTGAAGATAATCCTGGATGCCTTCCTGACTTTGCATGCTTAGTAACAATATATATCCCAGCAGCCATAATACAGCATGTTTGCCATAATTTGAAAACAGATAATCAGAGCTGTGTCATTTGATATTAACTAAATAAATATTTTTTATGTCTTTAGATTCTTGCTGACCCAGTTGCTAGGCAACAACATGGATATGAAGCCATGCTACTGTTGACCATCTTAGTAAATTACAGAAAATATGAGGTAAATCAATTAAGCACCATTTGCTGAACAATTTTATTAAAGTAAGTTTGTGACCAGAGTGTAAGCTTGATATTTTTTTATTTTTCAATCCTTTTAAGGCATCCAATCCCTACATCGTGAAATTGTCAATCCTAGATGACGAACTTGCTCTAAATGTAAGTTATAATAAATATTTAAATCAATTCATTTAAATTTGATTTTGTACTTGTAATGAGATTCTTGCTTTTTTTTTTTTTTTTCAATACTAAATTTTCATTTGTTAAAATAATATACAGGGCCTGGGATGTGTGGTTTCAGCAGCTCTGACAAACTATAACAGGTATAATTTACTGTATGTCAACCAAGAGATTATTCCTTCCTTTCCTATTCTTTTATTTTCCTTCACATGAATCCTTTGATCTATTTTCTTCATTATATATTTCTTTCTTCTTTCTTTCCCTTTACATGAACTTCCTATGTCTTTTCTTTTCTTCCTTGTTCATTATTTTATTCCCTCCTTTCTTTTTGCTATTCCTTTATATTTTTGTCTTCCTTTCTTTCAAATTTTCTCTCTTTGTCTTTCCCTTTCCTCTCTCTCTCTCTCTCTTTTCCCTCTCTATTTCTTTCTCTCTTTTTCCTGCCTAGATTTTTTCTTTCTTTCTTTCTCTCTTTCTTTCTTTCTTTCTCTCTTTCTTTCTTTCTTTCTTTCCTTTCTTTCTTTCTTTCTTTCTTTCTTTTCTTTCTTTCTTTCTTTCTTCTTTCCTTTCTTTCTTTCTTTCTTTCTTTCTTTCTTTCTTTTGTTTTTTTCTTTCTTTCATTCTTCCTTCCTTCCTTCTTTTCTTTCTTTCTCTTTTCCTTTCTTAATTTCCTCCCTCCCTTCTCTTTCCTTCCTTTTTCTTCTTGCACTGTTTGCTTCTTAATCCAAACTTTGTTTGTCTCTTTTCATTTTTCTCACCAGAAAACATCATGCCAAACTAGAGAAAGCTGGAGGAGGAATCATCAACAGTATCGCTAGTTTTGTAAGCTTCATAACTGTCAATAATAATCTTATTAAGGCCACATAGATACGACACATCTTATCTAAGATGTCCCTTAGATAAGATGCAAACCTCTTTGTATATAATTATCTGGCAGTTATAGTCTACGATGTAACTTAATGAGAAATGTTGTCCTGAAACTCAATGCTGCAGACTTTCCTTGCATTTTATTGTTACTTTCTCTTGGTGTTATCCCATGCAGACTATTGCAATTGCTAATTGTATCTCTGAGTTTTCAAATCTATAAATAACAGTTTGAGAGAACTTGGAAGTGGATGATGTGGTTGCATTTAATGTCATTTATTTTAAGTGATCAATATGATTCCTTGAAATGTCTCCCATGCATGATTCTGTTTGAAATTGTAAAATAAATTAAAACATTTTACCAGTTAATAAATGTTTGAAACTCATTTCTGGTTACATTTTAGGTTGGAAGCATGTTTGTTGCTGAAAGTGAAAACATTGAGAGTATCAGGTATTATGAAATATCTAGAATATAACATGCACTGTGATTGGTCAAAGAAGGGGTGTGGGGAGTGCTCTATGAGAAAACATTGGGACTATCAGGTATTATGAAATATCTAGAATATAACATGAACTCTGATTGGCCAAAGAAGGGGTGTGGGGAGTGCTCTATGAGAAAACATTGGGAGAGTCGGTTATTGAATGAAATAACTAGGATATAACATGAACTCTGATTGGTCAAGAGAGCTATATATGGTAGCAATTAAGTGCACTATGAGACCAGACAGCATGCTTGCATTTTGACAATTTAAAGTGTGCATCAATGAAAACACATTTATAAATTAATGTAATTAAAATACTACAATTATTATCCTATCATTTTACAACAATTGGAGTTTCAACCATGTTAGATTTATATAATTTATAATTGTTACATAATAATATCCAAGCTGGTGATGGTCCTGATAATGGACACTTTGCCCAAAAGCTTGGCTTATTATAATATTATAATATAATATTTAAAGTGGACAAAACTGTAATATATGGACACATCCATGTACTATATCCTTAATTTGATATTCTATTATTATCTTGCAGTACAAATGAGGCTGTGTTACTTGCTCTATATGAAGCACTTCATCTAAACAGAAACTTTTTTACTGTATTAAGTCATGTTACGGTGAGTACAAGTATGAAGCATGCATTATAATTTTTATATATGACAAAACAAATGCAGTCAGTTATTAGGCAGGAACAACAGGTTTCTGCTTTAGAGATGAGTTTCCACTTGTAAGGGGTATCTACTGTGAGACAGCATTCTCTATTTTTATCGATATTAATGTCAAGGGTAGGTCCACCATTATCCTTCAAGAGGAAGTGCAGCATTCTAGAAATCAGATACCACCCAGAGGAATTATTTTAGAAAAGTATTGAGAAGAAAAGGGCCAATAAAGTGATCTTGGGAGGGCATGCATACCTTCTGCACCCTTCCCATAATCTGCCTCTGAGCTCTACATAGAACACTGTCAGACATTTTTGTAAAAAAGCCTTCCACATCAATAAATAAATGCACTGTAATTTATTCCTTTTTGTCATTGTCAGACTGTGCCAAGCTCCAGCCCACCAGCCTCACCAACTGCTGCTCATCCTGCTGTTGAAAGACCAGCACAAGGTATAATATGCTACATGTATATCCATGTAAACTATACAGCCAAATTTATACAAAAGAACTTCAGTCTTTCCTCTTTTGAAAATGTTCAACTCTTTTTGTCCTGCGGAAGATGGGTGGAAATTGAAGTCAGGAAAGATGGCTGATTCTCTCTTACTATATAAAATTGATAACATGATGATTTCATCTATCTTAAATTTGAGTTTAATTTGTATGATAAAATGTGGAAAAGACTCATTGCTATGAATTACCACATACTGTTATCTGGGTGCTCTTATACTCCAAGAACAACCATCTAATTTTCTAATAAGTATTCATGTCAGTAAGTTTGATTAAGTTTAACTTTTATGCTGTTAGGTGTTGTGACTGAAGAGTTACCAGTGGATCTCAGTCAGCCAACCAACATACTAGTAACGTTCTTAACATATGCATCCATCGCTTTGCAAAATATTAAAGGTAAGAATACATATTAAATAAAAAATATGAAGTGGTAATAAGTATAATGTATTATGTATTTTTCTTTGCAGAAGAAATAGGGATTTGCAATGCAAGACTGTGTTTTATCATCTTAACCTGTATAGTTGAGGTAAAGTAAATTAAACTTTGTAACCAATCACTAACCAATCAGGCAAAGCCCTTAACAAATACAGGGCCTGCCTTAAATGTGGGTAGATCACGTCATTTCAACATTTCATTAGCAGGGTTGTTAATTGATATCACTTTAATCTATGGAGGTTTTGGAACCATATAAACTTACAAATCGTGTTGTTTTAATTAATTCTAAAACCTCGATAAAATGCTATTGTGCATTTACTAAACAGTAAAATTAGCTGTAAGACACATGTATTCTCTATCAGGGTGGATTTGGGAGGGGGTGGGGAGGACTGCCACAACATTTAAATTTCAGATATGGTGTGCAGCTCCTCCTCCCTACCCCCTTAAAATATCTATCTATTATGGACTATACGTATGTGATATGGTCTGTGGTATGGTAAAAAGCATTAAGCCAATTAAAGACAACCTTTGAATGAAGGGCATCTGATGAAAATGACCTAAATGACTTTTCTAATGATTTTAACTCCAATGGTCTGGATTAGTATCAGTTACCTTGCTTTCTAAGTCAGTAATTTTCCAAAAACATCACTTAGGTCATTTTCATTGGTATCCCTTCAATTACTCTCTCAAACACCTGTCCCTTACCTTGTACTGTTTAAAGTTATCACTAATATTTGTTGTGCAAAGGTAAAAAAGGTATTTATTTTGCTTTGGAGAGCAGAGAGTGGTTGCCCAATTCTCCCGAGCCAGGGGCTCGTGTTTAAGCTTTCAAAGGTGTGCCCTTTATACAGAATTTACAGTACAGAATTTTTTAGACAGATGTTTTAAGAGAAAGTACACAACCAAACATTTTTATATTGTAGATCTTTTAAGGGAATATGACAATAGACTTTATAAGAAAATGAAAAATATAAGTAACCATCCATTAGTAGATATAGCTCCTGAAGAACAATCGTCCAGATATAATTTAAGAAAACAATATTTAATTAGACCTAAGATAAATACTGAACGTTTTAAAAGTACATTTATAAATAGATTAATTTTTAACAATAAGTAACGTTTTTTTTTACTCCTGGGACCAGTGTAATTTATATATAGTTTTTAGATTAGTTTAGTTTTAGTTTAGTTAGGTTTTTTCATCATTTGTAAGTTATGATATGTATTTTATCATTTCAATTAAAGACTTTATTATTATTATTATTATTTTATCCCTCTATCCATCAGTGCTCCTTTTTGTACAGTATTTATTCCAATCATTTACCGTTGTGTTGCAGGACCAGTATGCCAATGCTTTCCTCCATGATTCCAACATGATGTTTTCTGTACCATTACATAGAGTAGTAAGTTATTCATCAGATAAATTGATGATAAGCATTACAAAGATATCAATTAAACTGTTTCTTGTTGATGCTGTCATTGTCACTGTTGTCGTTTTACATTGCATCAATACTTAAGCTGCCAAAACAAGATACTAGTACGTACAGTTAATAACAGTAGTAAAATGCTTAGCTTACAGCAGTGACGTAGTCACCTGACTTCAGTTACTAGACTACTAGTCATTCTATGTTAAATGTAATTATCGATTTAACAGTTCTATTCCAATACTATTTTAATTTAGCATATGTACCACAGAAAACCAGTCATAGAGAATGCTCCGTCAAAACCTTTGGCGTGTGCACTGTTGGGTAAGTTGGTTATTCATGTAACTGTAACCGTTGACCACTTATCGTTACCTTACCGTTACTTTACCGTCACATACCATTACCATATACTTTTATAATTTTAAGTCAAAGAACGGGTAACAATTTTATTCCAAAGTCAGAAAATGCCGTAATGTTTGTTTTCAATTTTGACCCTGAAAACGCGCCATACTTACCGTCACGTTAGCCTTTCCTTACTGTTACCTGCACCGTTCCATTACCGTTATCTTACTGTTACGTTATCGTTTACCCACCTCTTGTCGATATCAGTCTATTGTCGGGTGGGGTGGGGTGATGGGGTTTTTTTTTTTTCGATTTGAAAATTTTGATAAAATTCCGTTATAGAAAGCGTTAGTTTGGCAGAGAGACCTCATTAACTTTCATGAGTTATCATCATCATCATCACCATCATATATTTAACATTTTGACATAAGGGACTATCATTTCCACGTTATCAGGCTCTCCATTGTTACAACAACATAACATTGGTGGTGTTGCTATAAATAGAATGTATGTTTCAAGTCAGCCAACTACAACTGATATGAAGCAACTCTATGAATCTTTGGGTTTTGGTGTTTGTTTTAGATCTCATGGTTGAGTTTATCGTCACTCATATGATGAAGAATTTACCCGCTGAACTTTACAGGTATAGAACAACTACAGTACTTTCAGAAATAATGGGCTTGCAAGGGATGAAAACTGGTGATAACTTTCATGGAAAACGAGACTAGAAAGCCTCTTCATAAAAGCAATCTTGGCGACAAATGTGCAGCTGTAAAAGATTATTATTTCTTTTCAATTTGGGAGATTAAGGCAGAAACAAACTTTGGAAGCTGTTCTGTAAAATTGTGCGCAACACAGTTGCAGCATGTGTCTTTCCGAAATGTTGCCGATCCTAAACGTACAGCAGTTGCGTTTTGCACTCAACTGTTGCAGGGGTGGACAGACCGGGGCCTTTAGACTCATTTGATACCATGGTGTTTTTAGAAGCCTATGTGGCCTCGTTCTTATGAAACTCGTTGCTTGTCCTTTGCAAGGCCACCATTTTCAAAGTGGGGTATAGAGTGGGTCAAAAAGGGTTGGAAAATGGAAGTAGGACTAAGCATAAGTAGTGAAAGTACGAGAGGAAAAACATTCAGCGGCAAAAAAACGCTATAAAAAGCACTGGAAAATGTCTTTGAGAACTACGGCCTAGACGAAAAATGTGTGTGAAAACAGAGCGAGAAAGCACAGAAAAAAATGAGTGAAATAGATTCAAAGGAACAGTCTGGAAAAAAAATAGAAAAGAAAGAAGAAAGGAAGTTCTAAAAAACGAGAAAATTCAAAGTTACCATGAATTAGTAATTCTGAATATATCCGGAAGAACAAAACAAGTTCGACTGCGTTTCTCTTTTCCATTTCTGCGAAGCCTTCGGACCGAGTTCTGATTGTATTCCACCATTAGTGTAACCAAAGTAAATGAATAAAGGCTAATGTTGTGTTATTTCTTTAGTAAAAGTCTAGGAGTGATTCATCGTATGCTGTGTTATCAGAAGCGTTGTCGTGTTCGTTTGTCTTACACGTGGAAGGACTTGTGGACATCATTAATGAACTTGTTAAAGTTTATCCTGACAAATGAAACACATCTTGTTAAGATATGCAACATCTTCTCCCTAGCGTCACAGGTATGTGTATTATTGAAGTAGAAATTCCTTTTTTACAACATACATTCGATTAAAATCTCGTAATCTGATTGGTGGAAAGCTATTGGCAATAAGAATTCAGACAACAGTACTGACGCGTTCCGTCGCGCGCGCTTGTTCTATTACCCCATTTGATGAAGATTTTTCACTTTTTTTCATAAATAATTGTTGTAAAAAACGAATCGCAAATGGTTTTCTATTGTCTGTACTCTTATTGACGTGGGATTTGATGTCACAAAATGTTCAAAACCAAAAACACAGCGATTATCTTCTTTCCTTAATAGTTGCGCGCGTGATGCGTCAGAAAAAAGGGTCGAGATCACAGTGTTCAGGTAGTCACTCTAACTGGCAGGGTTTTCATCATTCAGGGCCCGGTTGTTGGGTGGCATAGCGTTAACCTAGGATTAAATCTAAGGAAAAACACTGGTGCTAACCCAGGATTAAATCTAAAGAAAAGAATTGGTGTTAACCCTGGGTTACCGCTTACTCGCTTTCAAACAACTGGACCAAGATATCCAAAACTCCGCTTTTTGTCGAACTGTTTGAGCACTGTGTTGGAAGTATATCGTCCAAGTCGAGAATTTTGTCTGGCGCAGCGCGTATTATGCAAACTGTGGCAAGATCATAATTTTGCTGTCTTTGACTTTCCATCTTCTGACAACTCGTTTGAAAGGTTATGTATACTCCCTTGCTATAAGCTCGTATTTGGATCAAGAGTGTTTTGGTTTAATTGTGCGCAGCCTACAAGTTAAATTCTCTTATCGTTTTTCCGATTCCTATCGAATCCTATTTATTCATTGTTCACACTTTTCTTATTCTCTTTCATTTTACTTTCCTGTTCTTTTATTTTTTTACCTTCTCGCATTCTTATTTGTGTTCAATCTTTAAATCACTGCTACTCCTTTTTCTTCCTCCTCTCTCTCTCTCACCTTCTTCCCTTTCCCATTACAATATTTCTCTTTCATTTATCATTTCAACCAGTATTCGTTACTAAAATTTGTCCAAAGCGCACACATTTGAATTGCTGTTCAATTTTCCCAGCTTATGTTTTTACTAATTCATTTGATTTTTTACAGATTGTGAATATATTCAATTTGTTTATAACGTACGGAGATACATTTTTACCTTGCCCTACATCATATGACGAGCTGTATTATGAAGTGATAAGAGTCCATCAGATCTTTGATAATCTGTATTCAATGGGTGAGTGACAACAACTGTTGTGTATGCAGCTTTTATACCCGAGAAAAACTGCAAACATGGAAAGACGTCCATGTGGTTGTACTTCACTGGAATTGTTGTTGTTGTTGTTGTTGTTTTGTTTTGGTTGGTTGCTTGGTTGATGTTTGTTTGTTTGTTTGTTTGTTTGTTTGTTGTTAATAACAAACAACTGTACTTATCGCGAAATTTTATATGCACCGTTCATTCGTTTATCATTTTTCAACAAATTCCAATCTTAAAAGGCAGCGATCACATTTTTAAACATAGGAGACCAGGAGTGTTTACCATTTACCCGGAAAAACCGGAAATTCCTGTTGAAAAAAAAATGGTACGTGTCATTTCGATTGGAAAGTCCCGGAAAACTCGGACTTCCCACTGAGGCAATCAACTTTTCCCGCTCTTTTCGGTTCTTCCGTGCGACGCGTGCACCATTTGCCGGTAGTCAAGTTTCCCGCACTTTTTTACCATTACGAACAAATTACTGCTTAAATGGTAAGCACCCCTAGGGCCCGTTTCACAAAGCTTGTGCAGCTTACGAGTACTCTTAAATTCAAATTGTTTTCCGTTTGTCCGAGGATTTGAAACTACTTTATTCATTTCCAAAAGGCAAAACCGTTTAATATCCAGTTTTCTTGTTTTGTCGGGTTGTTTATGTAAATTCTCTTTATGTTTTCCCCTACAACAAAGATGTTGGTTGAGTACGATTTTACGAGTGCTTGTAAGATACACACGCTTTGTGAAAAGCTGACCAGGGCTTTTATGTATGGAAGCCTATGTCCCGAAGGGGAAAGCTCACCACTGTGTATTATTTAATAGCTCTAAGACATTCCACCAATGGCGGGGATTTGAAAGACGCAGCAAGTAAGCTGTCAGGATCATTAGTCAACGTCAGGTAAGTGCTAATTTAAATTGTGACACAAATACAGGAAGAGAATAGTTTCAGAATCAAAACTAAAAGAAACGTTTTGTACAACAAGACGCTTGTTTGGACGTTTACTCGGCGAGCTTTTCACCTTCCACGGTTGAGCATGCGCTGTAGAGACCACCAACCACCATGCGTAGGACGAAATGGACCTAATTGCTGGGTTTCATCCATTCCTTTAGGAAGTCAGAAGACAATAGAGCGGTAGCCATGTTGAATGAACACACAAGTGACGCTAATGAGAAATCTTTTGTTGAAGTTCATCCAAGATGGCTACCGTGACGTCACATGCAACCCAAGAATCCATCCTGTGTGAATGTCCCAATTCAGTGTGACGACAAACATCCCGAGGAATAATCTAATTTGTTTTGAAACTCGTCGGATCAACGTCGATATTCATTTGGGATACTCACGAACGTTTTGAAGAGTAAAAACAACAGAAAATGAATTTGCCACGCATGAATTGGGAAAACATTGTGACGCGTAGATTAGATCTATTATGCGCGAACGCTATCAACAACGCGGGCAAAGCTGCAAAACGAAGAGCGAACAAATGTTGAACGCGTTCATGTCATCACGTTTAACATCAATCGCACGTACAAAAATGCGTCATTCAGCATGCTACCCTTCACATAAAGAACTGGCTTCCTTGTGAGTGCAAGATAGTTTTGCAAGAGACGTTGAGAGTGATACCCTGACTGTCCAACCTTCACTATCTTTTGTAGGGCCATTATTAATCATTTTACACCAAAGATTGATTCCTGGGCTGCTGTCAATCATCTGAGTACCATGACAACTGAACAGGTTAGTGTGGCAAGTACAATACACTGAAACTCCGTTGATACCCCAAAGATAATTGACCGAATTAACCAATTTTTTCTATATTTGACTGATGACACTCACCTCGCTGTTTATTTTTGTGATTTGTGTTGAAAATTGCGTGCAGAATTTTTTTTGAAGTTTAGACATTCAATTCACATAGCCTCGTATCCCGCTGTAATTCCTTAAGATTCCCGTATCCCGGTCCCTCAGAAACACGGAATCCCGCTCCCGTTCGTGTTTAAATTTCCCCATTCCCGCTTGTATTTTCGCTTTTATCCCGCATTCCGCCTCCCAAAACAGACAGATCCCGCATCCCGTCCCAAAAAAGCTTTATCGTGCTTCCAGGTTCCCTTACCGCTCATCCGTGCCGTACTGCAGCTTACCGTAACGTAAATTTCACGCTATGTTACACACGTTTGCATTGATGTAACCGATTCAATTTACCGTAACGTAAATTACAATACACGTTTTTGCAGTGATGTAACTGATTGATCTTGTTAGGTCCTGGAAGTCATTCGTAGTAATTACGATACATTGACATTAAAACTTCAAGACAACTTAGATCACTATGAAAAGTATTCAGAGAAACCTAAAGAAGCATCTTTCTTTACTCAGTTGGTAAGCTATTTTCCACAACTAAAGGCCAGAAGGTTTTTGCTCCAGGTGAAGCCTACTCGAGCAAAGCTCCTTCATGTGTACCAAAGATATCATAATAAAATCATCCAGGGGCAAATTGTGTGTACTTGTTGTGTAAAATGATCTAGAGCACGCTCCTGGAGCAAAACCCTCCTTGTGTACCGGCCTTAATGCGTCGACGTTTAAAAATACATCCAATTTCATGCATTTTGGCTTTGCCTGGCCATGAGACTGAAACGTTCGAAAACGCTTACAGCATTCATGAAAAACACACTGATTGATTCAAAAACGTTCTGTAGTGGAGCCATTTGAAAATGGTGTTTTATTGCTGTAAACAGCGAAAGGGGAGGCTTTCGAAAAAGCATTCTACCACGTGATCAAGTCTCCTTGGATGAAAAACAGTGATTTTTAGTTTTTTTATCATAGCATATTGGCGTGTTCGAGCCTTTTATTGCAGTACTGAGGGAGACTTAGTGTAGACGCGCAGCTCGTTATATGCGTTTTCGGTTGTATGAAAACTGAGCTATTTACACCTATGTCAAAAATGGTTGTCGTACGAGAGCCGTCAAGATCTCCATAGGAACGTTCTAAATCTTTGCACAGTTACTAAGTGAAAAATGCTCTTTAGTATTTTAGGGATCATTACGTCTTAGGTCGAAAAAGGATTATGCTAATGAACGGCGGCCATTTTGGAGAAAGGTCTTTTTTTGAAAAAAATTTAGTCGCTCTAAGTTACCCAAGTTGATTAGCAACAACGTTTTTTAACTGTTTTTAATTTTTGGTTGTCAGAAGTACATAACTAGTTATGTATTTCTGTTGTTGTAGATCGCTACGATCGCAGAAGAACCAAAGTAGCTATGAATAGATTTTGTCTATTGTTTGTAGCTATTGTATACGTAGCGATCATATACACTTATTTCAAAAATCGTTGTCGCAAGTCAAGCAACATGCGTCAAGCCAAGACCGAAATGAATGCTGGTTTTATGGTGGTAATTTGTTCAAATCACACTTGTTTCTATCATATAGAACTAATTACAAAATATGGTCATTTTCACGTATACTTGTTACTATATTGCACTTTATTCTGTTGACAACAAGTGTGATTTGAATACATTACCACCATAAAACCAGCATTTATTTTTTCTTGGCTTCTCGCTTGTTGCTTGACTTGCGACAACGATTCTTGAAATAAGGGTTATATACCAACCTTTAGCGACCCACAAATTGGAAAGAGCAAAAATTATGACATACCCTTGGACCATGTTATCTTGTTTGAATGTAGTATACGTTATTTTTTTCTTTTTTCAGGTTCGTTCTATTGTTGGTAATGTACGTAAAAGTATATCCGTTCATAACTTGGAACAATTCAGTCTGCTACAGGAATTCTCGACGATACACTAGCTAATGGGAATGAGGAAGAAGAAATGGCTATAGTCAAAGTTACTGTAAAGAATTAACGAGGGATTCAAAAGTGGGAGTGGTCCCACTAAACTCATAATAGAAGTTTATTATAGAATGGTGAAACGTTTTCCAAATGAACGTTGAGTCGACTGGCTGACCTGAGCTTGTCTTGTGAACCAACTCCCACATTTCTTTTACTAAAAGAGGCAGAAATGGGATTTGAAAAATGTTACGATGAAAAAGGCAAAACAGCAAAGCGACTTAATCACATCTAGCATGCCTTGGCATTATGCACCAACGCTGTTCATTTGAAAACTAAGATCAAAGCCGAAAAGAACATTTCTACCCATACTCCTGTCCTAGTCGTGTGGACGGTAGACCTCGTCACACAACGTTTTCTGAAATAAGTCTATTCAGTGGGACGGTTTCTTAAGGTAGTTCGGGACCCTTGCAACTGCGTATTTCTGCGCACTCTATTAACAACAGTTTAATTGTGGTGTCTGGCACTAGCAAGTGAGCGATTGAAAACGTAGAAACTCTGTATTTAGCGGGAGAAAATAACATTTATCGTCCAAATTCTGGGAAAAAAACTTTATCAAGCAATATTGTACAGTGTAAAATAAGGTGTTGAACTTTGAACTTTTAAATTTAGTGAATGTTATCCATCGATAAGGCCACCAAGAAAATCGCTAAAAGGGTGATATGTGGTGTTCCTTTTCGGAGAGTTTTCTGTTTTGTGCTTGTACTACAGTGATCCCCTGATGGTTGTTTTGTACATTCTTTTCGTAGACAAACTTTGAAAAAATGTTCATTCATGCGGAGTCCCGAACTACCTTAACAAAGCCACAGTGGTAGTGATAACATAGTGCATTGCTTGAAATGCAGAATGGTGCTACACTATGTCTAGGGATGAAAATATTTTATAATCTTGTAAATTCAAAACGAATGTGAATAAATGTGGAATTATTTCCAGTTTAGATAGTGTTGTTTTATCATGGTGCGTTGCTTTCAACGATTTCAACAGCTATGTGCGTCATCGTGAATTTCTAATGTCTACAATGCTATTCTATACCGTACATTTGTTGTTACATTGTTCGTTTGGTAATTTCATTTCATCCACTCATAGTCTGAATGGCATTGCTGTGCATTCAAAACTCACATCATGTCTTAAATCTCGATTTTAACGTCATCACCAATCAGGAAGAACGGAGCCCAGAACTGTGGATCACTGTACCTTGGTATTTCTCTAATGTCTTTCATGGCTTGTTGTAGGCTCTTACTTACACTTTCTCCTTGTTTCAAATGATTGTAAAACCTTTCCATAAACACCATGGTAGCTTCGTCAGCAATGGCCCATAGTGATGCTACAGACTACGGCACGAGCTCCAGCAGCAAGAAAAGCTCGACTCATTCCAACTACTCCCTCTGCTTTGATTTCACCACGACCGCTGTGACAGCAGCTAAGCACAACAAGTTGAGGACGAACACCACTTTCCTGCACTTCTTTCATTGTCAGGATGTAGTCCTGTTCACTGGGCAAGTCATCAGTTGTAGACGGCGTTAGGAATATTTCTCCATCTGTAGTTCCGTGTGCTGCAAAGTGAATGACAGCCACGGTCTTACGGAGTTTTAGTTTGACGGCTTCTTTCGTTGCTTCTGGTCCTATTAATGGTTTAAGACCAAGCAGCTCACCGATCATTTCAGCTTCACGTTCTGCACACGGAAGATCAGGGATTTCCTTCGTCTTCCCTTCAAACATCACCTTTCCAACCTTCGGATTGCCAATTATTAGTGCACCTGTCTTGCTATGAAATTCTGAGGGACATTCTTGCAGTGTCTTCAACGATGTCAAAGATGGTGCGATACGAATGCGCTTTGTTTCAGAGAGAAATTCTCCGGTGTTTGGATCTTGTAACATTGCAAATGGTACGCTGAATAAGGGCCCATCAGGAATGATGACAATCTCATCTTTGTTGAGGAGGTGCATTACTGGCGATATCACGGCATTACGTATGCTTTCAAGTGGGTTTGGGTTCTCGTCGTCGTACAGATCCTCGTCCGGAATGCACCTTTCCTTGATCTTTTCATGTGTTGACAACAGCAGCTTCTCAGTTCCGTCCAGAATACTGGATTTCTGTGGCACTGAGAGATTCTGTTCTTTTGGTTCGTCTCTCTGGATTGATCGGTCTTCGCACTCGACCTCTCTGACTTTCAAGTAATGTATAAAGAACGAGAGAGCGTGTTATATCGGTGGATAAAGATCCGAGCCGAAGGCGAGGATCTTTAGACCCGATATAACACGCTCTCGAGTTCTTTATATTACTTATCAAACGTCTAGTTGTCAATTATCATATTGGACCAGAATTTTCCAAGTTTGACTGCTTTTGGCTTAGAAAATCCAAGTTAAAGTTTATGCAAATAAACAAAAATCTTTATCCGATATAAAGATCTACGTTCCGGTAGTGATTTCCATTGTGTTTTCTAATGAATTATTAATGAGTTTGATAATGTGTTATAAGCACTGCTCACGTAACCAGAAAGTCCAGCCTCGTCAATGCCTAGGAGCAAAGCCGATGAATCACCTGAATCTATTGTCCAAGATAAAGTACAATGGAAATTCGGTTGCACAGAATAAAAGAGAAGGGAGCAGTCATCTCCCATACTTTCTATTTCATTATAAGATATGGGATCGCGTCGTGATTGGTTTTCTTGGTTAAGATTGTACTTTGAAACCAAAAGATCATCCAATGCTCGAGCTCTTCCACGCTCGGACACCAAAAGTGCCTCTTTGTACTCGTTGTTAAGTATAAGTATGATAATCAATTCATTGTAAGTAATAGTGAAAGTTTCAAGGATCGATATCTTGAGATGGTCTTGGTCTTGGAGGTGATCAAATAGCCATTCACTGCATCGCAGTGATTCTCCTAAATAACATTTGGACTTGGACACATACTCTTCTCTTTTGTCTTGTTCATCTATGAGCTCATGGAGCTGTGATAAATGGCCATATAACCTTCCAAGGTTTTGGTAGCTTTGTGCCTCTACCACTTTGTTTTCAGTCTCTTTAACGAGTTGCAACGCCGTTTCAAAGCAATCAATCGCAGCTTGGTAGTCATTACTCGTGCCCAGGCCGTAGGCCGCGGGCCGAGTCAAGGATTCTCTTTCGTCTATCAGTCTATCTATCGTTGTCACAAATCAACCATTTTCCCAGAAGTCTCTGCAAACTAGACGTCGGGTCATGAAGGCGAGGCTCTCACGTGAACAGTTCGTGACAATCATCAGTCACGGCTTACATCAATCACGTGAAAGTAAAATTCCATGGCGCCATCTTGAATTTGTGTACTAGTACCCAACAGCGCTCGATCAACATATCACAGGTAGCCCATTTTATTTTTTAATGTAAATTTTCCTTTTCTTCTCGGAGAAAATACTAAGTAAAAATGCGTGAAAAAAATTCGCATCAAAATTAATCCAACCTGCATGAAATAAAATAGGTGAGGACGAATAAAAATAAAATTTTTTACGAAGACTAGACTCCCTGTCTACTCCAATGATGCTTTGCGCGCTGTAATCGGACGAGGTAGCCATGATGGATGAAACTGAAAAGATGTTGTCAAAAAAACGCTTAAAGTCTTATATTTACAAGCCTTCATCGCTCTCAGGACAAGGTAAGAACATCGTTAAATACAAGAACCTACTTTAGGGAATTGATTACGTACGATAAGTCGTAAATTTTAGAATGGAAATGATGAAAACTTGGTTCTAAGTTCACCATCGTGTTTGTCTTTTTATCCACACTAGGAAATACTATTAAGCATAGTTAGTAGAGGGAACCTCTACTAACTATGTATTAAGTTTTTTTTAAAGTCTTGAATTACATTGAAATTGATACACAGCACAATCTAACAGCAACAACAATCTTTTATTTGTGCTCAGAAAAGAAAACTTTCAACTTTATGTATGTATCTTCGATAATTATTTTTTTCTGTTCATAAGAGCACAGATATTTAGAAGCTAGTCTGGCTGAATGTCTGGCCACAGATTGTAAGTTTTCAATTTTTGAGACAATACACTAATGCACCAGTCAATGTTAAGCCTTAGGATAGTGGAGTCAGGCTAACCCTAAAGAATTTGACATAAGTTCTTTTCCCAGGGGTAGGGAACAATAATAGATCTCACATAGCAAAATTTCCCAAGCGTAGGGAAATTAGACAAAAAATTCCATGGGGGACTGGAAATTACCTATTGGCCAACTTGGATTTGTTTCAAATTGTGTGATCTTATCAACAAAGTAAGAATTACAATCAACTCATGTCCAAGGAAATGTCCTCCACTACAGGGCTTTTATGCCCCTGGGAAGGGTAGTTGACTTATAACTTAGACATAAACTTTGACTAAAATGTCAAATCCCATAGGTATCCAAGCCCCCTATCCTGGAGCTTAACATTGACTGGTGCATAATGCTAATTGAAGCTCTGTAATTAATACCATTGGCACCATCGGTAATTCATTTTTATTTAGAATAAGTAAAGCATAGTTTTTCTGTTTTATTTCAGCAATACTTTTCATTGTTTCAGGTCCCTGTACTGATGCCTGTGAGTTACTTACCCCTTCCATTCGTGAGGGAGCTGTGACAGCAGCAAAAAGCGAAGAGATCAGTAATATGGTCGTCACCCCTTCCATTAAGCATAATCATGTACACTTGTTTTCAAGAACTGTTTGAATGTTTTGAGTTTCAGTTATTAGTTACAAAGTGTAATAAGTGCAACCACAACATTAAATTCTTATTACCAAGTTACCTGAAAAGTCACCTTGTCATATTATGTGCATGTACTTTTAATTACTTTGCTTGGATATACCATAAACATCAAGACATTTTGACCCTACCAATAATCTGTAAGGGTCAAGAAGGGAGTCCTTACCCCTTTTTGCTGTTTGAAATTATCCCAAACAGCATACTCCACCTTTCTCTTATAAGAGAACAATATTACCAACAGACACAGAAAGCATGTTGTCAATAAATATGTTAACTCATTAAAACCAACTAGACATATTGTAACCAATTCATACTACTGGGCACGAGGAAACCCTGGTGTCAGGGTCTAGTTTAATTCAAAATACGTCTCTCCCTTGTTGACATATCCAAGGGTTTGTTGATCTTTACCTCCGATCTCCTGAGCCAAGTAAATCTGCTTATCAAACATTTCTAATGCCTCTTTAAACTGACATAAAGATGTCTTACTCTTGCCAAGATTTACATAGGCATTTGCTTCGATCGTTTCCTCTGTCATTAACTTCTAGTGCAATTTTCAGGGATTCTTCAAAACAGTGAACAGCTTCTTCGAAGCTACCCATCTTGACTAAAGAAACTCCTAAATTTCCAAGAGCTCTCCCTTCACTGTATCGATCTTCAAATTCTCTTATAATTTCTAGACTTTTCTTCTGTTGCGCGACGGCTTCACGATATTGGCCAAGCAAATCATAGACTAACCCCAAGCTACCATATGCTTGTGCTACAGCCTTGTTGTTGCCTATCTCAACGCTAATTTCCAAAGTCTTGGTATGACACTTTAATGCCTCGTAGTAGTTTCCCACAAGAGCATAATCACTTCCCAGAGCACTGTAAGCTCAAGATTGTCCTCTCTTGGACCCAATCTTGGTGGAGGTTTCTAACTGGCGAAAGATTAGAATGTTTGAAAAATAGAATGTGTGAATGGGATGGAAGAATGGACGGAGCAAAGGAGGCTGAATAAGCTGAAAGCTCACGAGAAACAAACAGTAGAGAAAAAAGCACTAAAAGCGTGCAACATGAAAAGTGCTAAATTATGCTAATTCTATTGTTTTCTATTGTTCACTTAGAGTTATTTAGTACTAAATAGTGCAAAGTGTTCTTAACTTAGCTTTTAGTGTTTGCCTCTAACGGGCTGCCGGCAGTAACCAATACTCTTAACACAGATGTAATTGACCAAAAGAACGTCGCCAAGTTTTTGATGCCGTACCCTTCTCTAGCTGTTGTCACTCCTGGGACAATAGTTCTTGTCCACTGCCGTTTGACGGATCCCTCTGCAAAAGTCATGCTATTCTTCACGCATGCGCTAAACGAACCGTTCTATGACATCAGCAGGAAAAGTCACGTGGTATCAGCTGGGCAGATCTTCATTTTGAACGAGGTCGAAGTGAAGGATGACGGGTATTACATGTATAAGAGAGAGGATAAGTACGGAAAGGCTGAAATCATGTTGGAACTATTTGTCATGGAAGGTTAGTTCACTCATCCGAACTTACTACTTTTTGCTGGCATAGGCGATGGATCATATGTGAATTGAGTTTGTTTGATGTGTTGTCCTCTACCATGCCACGAGGCGGGTTTCCTCTGGTTTCTCTGGTTGTTCCTCCCTCACAAAAAAAGTCGAGCAATGTATGTAAAATATTTAATCTAGAGGTAGTAGTAGTGAGTGTGAGTGCCAGCAAAAGACGAACTACTATGCTGATCTTCAGAAAAGATTTGCATTTTTTAACTATATAACTTTCAATATTGGTATAGAAATCGGTTTTGATTTTTTTTTTACAGAAAAGAAGAATACGTACAACAGCTGTCTCTTGAAACACATCTTTGAAGGTGGAGTATTTCGATATTTGAAGATTGGTAAAAAGCTAAAAGACCGTCGTCTTTTAGCTTTTTACCAATCTTCAAATATCGAAATAGTTTTCTGAATAAAGAACATTTTTGTGAATCATGTGCGAACCCAATCACTGAAACCACAAAAGGTAAAATGCCACTGCTGGCAAAGTTGTCTTTTGATTTGTATTGACAGAAGAGCGCAAACATACATCTGCTTGTGCTGCTTGGGTACTTGGTCTGTTCTTCTGACCGCCGTCCTTGGACGAAGTAAAACAGCACGCATGCGCACTAAGAAAATATTCCAAGTGGTCTATTGCCATGCCTGTGCTTACATTCGTCTTACAAAACGTGCATTAAAGCTAGTTGCTCGAAAGGGCGTCCTACTGAGAGCGCCACACGATGTGAGGGGGTATTTCCAGGCAATCTATTGACTTAACGAACAGGGCGGATTTAGGGGAGGGGTGCAGGCGATGAGACGACTTGAAGTCGTTTTATCCCAATATTTTTTTCAAAATATCCTATCGGCAGTTTCCAATTTGTAGATGGTGTCGCCCTCCTGAAGACGGTGTACTCCCTCCTGAAGATAATCCTGGATCGGACCTTAATGAAGCAGATTAAAATCATCCATACCCTTGCGCCTTACACTCATTAATCCATTCTCTCCTTATTTGATTTGTGCACCTCCAGGTTTGGGAGAGTTTGCAGTCACTGTTAGAACATTGGACTCATCAAGAAAAGACGTCAACGAGACTATAGCGTGGTTCAATGATCGTGTAACTTTGTATTTAGTCAGTAGATGGAACACACTGTCCATGTACGGAGATTACGTCTTCGTTAATGACAAAGGTCTTTGGAACACAGCATCACAAACTGTGTCACAATGCGTTAATGGCGTTAAGATGACTATCCTCGTCGCGAAAAGAATTGGTTTGAACAAAAGCAGGCTAAACGCTGCATTTTGGGGTACTGGAACACAAATAAGAAAGTTCTTCTTGATTCTACAAAAAAGAAAGGTGTCAAGGACGTTGATTTTTTGGATACGAAAATTGATGGCTAAACTTGCAAGGCTGTTGAATTCCCTTGTGTACGCCATTAAACCTGTCGTTGCAAGACAAGTAGACATGTTCATGGACATAATTGTCACACTGCAGAATTCCACCCGTTCATATTCATCCAAAGAACCGTTTAATGCTTTAAAGGCTTTAGGTGATTATGGTTTGCTGTTATTTGAGCGTGTAGCGTGTTGGCTTTTCGACACAAGCAATATCTGACATCACTCTACATCAAAATCCTGTCATACATTATAGTCGGCTGTGAAAAGGGCATCGAACTATTCATCTCGAAACAAAACGCAGTGGAACTGAGGAATGGCGTCGATAGCCTCATCACGTGGTGTAGTGACGTCATTTTAGCCATCAGGCTGATGATCACGTGGTTTTTCGATTACGTTGCTATGGTAATGATGACGATATCAGACCTGATTTGCCCAAGGAATGATTTATCTTCACCCATAACACCTTATAGGAAATTTGATCAAGAATTGTTCTGGCATGCAGCAAGAATGGATCTTATGGAGTGCGCCTTTAAGATTATCAAATCTCTTACTAACCGATTCATTGACTCAAAGATCAGCAGAGTTGTAGTACAAGGCGCCATTATCTACAGGGATTCCATTTTCTGTGGTGGTATGGTCTATAATACGATAATTGCACTGGTTTGTGCTTGTATCTACGTTGGTTGTCGGTTTAGATATAAGATTGCCACCTTGTTACAGCCCTGGACGATAAGGTATGTGTTATTGTTGAACTCTCGATTTGGGTAACGTGAAAAGGCGTGGTCTTACCTTCATGTCGACGATATATCAAGGGCGGGTGAGGGGAGGGGAGGGGAGGGGAGGGGAGGGAGAGTGCAGTCTGAAACAGAGGAAAGATGGTGCGAAAGTTGGGCCTATTTTTAATTAAAAAAAAGTGGAATTCACGGGTCGTTTCGAAACAACGAGTGAAGGAAAAGTATTAGAATCAACAAGAGTAATTTTAAAGCAAAATCATATCATTTTGGTTTCAGACCCAGAATATACACCTCGTTACTATGGAAACAACTTTCAAAGTCCTCAGACCGAAGGCGGCAAAGATTTCTATGTTCTAGTGCCAGAGTAACTAAGATGCTGCGTAGTAGACTACAGCGAATCGAATGAATGATAAAAATGGCTAGACATAGTAAAGAAGGCAGAGAAAAAATACAAAATGAATTTGAAGCAAAACAAAAGCTGCAAAACGTTTTGTTGTTTATGTTATACGGTGGCACACAGGGGCAAAACACAATGCAAAATTCCTTTGAAAACACAGCAAAGTTTTATGGAACACAACAATCTTTCACAGAACACTCAACAAAGTCTCGTGGAACACAACATCTTTCACTGAACACAACAAAGTTTCGTGGAACACAACAATCTTTCACTGAACACAACAAAGTTTCGTGGAACACAACAATCTCTCACAGAACACAACAAAGTTTCACAGTACACAAGTCTTTCACAAGCAACCAAAATCTTTCACGGGGCAACACTCTTTCACAAGCACAGCTGCCACAGGCTTCCCAGTCTGATTATCTGTGGATTATGTCTAGTAACGGTCATTTCCAGGTTGAAAGCCAAATATACCCTGTTAGAAATGCTCACAAAATGACTGATTTTTTCAAACATCATGGCAAATATTGAGTTCAAAAATAAAGATTAATGCTTATTTAAGTCTCGGAACTCAGGGATAGCTTGTTACCTCTTTCCCTCATCCCTCTCCTCCCACCCCTATTTGCGTGTTCAAATGGAACGTTCTGGTGTACGTCGATCAGGTGACACATACAGCACAATCGGAGAACAGTGAAAACGATAGCCTAGTTTTCACTATCGAAGCAAGACAACGCCAAGCTCGTAGTTTTCACTTGTAAAAGTAGCGACGCAAGCATAAACGCTAGCGCAAAAGAACGGAAAGTTTTGTTTTCCTTGCGCGGGCTTGCGTCGTCTTGCGTCGTCTTCCGTTGTCTTTCGTCGTCTTGCGTTGTCTTGCTTCGTCTTGCGTCGTCTTTCGTTGTCTTTCGTTGTCTTTCGTCGTCTTGCGTCGTGCTGCGTTGTCTTGCTTCGTCTTGCGTCGTCTTTCGTTGTCTTGCGTCGTCTTGCGTCGTCTTGCGTCATCTTGCGTCGTCTTGCTTCGTCTTGCGTTGTCTTGAGTCGTCTTGCATGCGTTGTGTTGAGTCATCGTGTGTGGTCGACTTGCGTAGTTTTCCGTTGTCTTGCGTCGTCTTGCGTCGTTAGCGTGAACCAGGCATTATATCGTGTTTTATCCCACACCATAGGAAATACAGCCAATCAGAAAGCAGGAAAGCCGTTGTATATTCGGCGGTATTCAACTGTCTCTTCCCATGAGGCATTGCCATTATTTGCTGTATTTTCTATGGTGTGGGCTTAGTGTAGGATAAAATAATTGTATGTATTTGCTACCTGACGCATAAAATCAAGTCAAAGCGATTTGAATTCATGCCAAGGGGACAAATTCTAATGTAAATCAGGAATTTTGTAAGAAATGGTTTCCAATTTTATTATTCAAATAGGTATTTAAAAGTAAAAATATTATCACTTGCGAGAAAAAAGTCCTGTAAAAAAGAAAAAATAGGAAAAAACATCCAGACATTCGAAAAAAGAAAAGGAAAAAAGGAAAAAAAGAAAGAAATTTGTAACGTCTAGGAAATGCATTCCGCACAAACAATGCATGTGAGATATATGAATAATTATACTTTAAAAAAATTATAATTAAAAATAAAAATGACAATTAAATTTATCAGAAAAATATCAAAAACATTAAATATTTAAAAACAAGTTCAAAAAGATGTAATTTTAGCTTAAAGCTTGGGAAAGAAACGGAAAATCGAAGAAAAAAAGAATTCAGAAAAGAATCCGGCGTCGACGAGGATCGAACCTGTAACCCCTAAAAGAGCACCCCCCGGAAATAAAATAACAGACTGAATGAAAAAGAAAAAGAAATTTTGGGACGATTCTCCCGAGACATTCTGAGAAGCTGAGACATCGAATCGACTTACGTTACGGATGAAGATTTCGGCCCCATCCACGCTATCCCGGTGCTACATATTACAGTTATCTTAGCCCGAAGGCCAGGGAGGGAGACGATATCCGGACCCTAATCCATACCTTTAGATATCACCTTAGACCGCTGCGCTACCTAGACACTTAATAAATTTAATGACTAATCGGGGTAGTCTATTTGGCGAAGTTTCATTGTAATGCTAATACTCCCCAGGGAAAGAAATGAACCAATCAGAGTCCAGCTATCAAAAAATAGCTGTTTTGTAAATAAATAGAAAGAGAAAATAAAAATGTGTTACTCCATCGATTTATCCCAATTCCCCAGGGAGATAGAACAACCAATCAAAATCTAGTCGATTGAACAATAAATTTCCATGATTATTTTAAGTACAGCAAGCTTCAAGCCGTTACGTACGCTATTACTTATGGATTTTTATTTCCGTCCCAAAGTGAAATGATCGGCCTCACTGAAGATGTTCAGTTGGAATCCACGTTTCATATTTCAGGAATATCCCTAGAGCGTAATCAGATTAAGACATCAGCAAAGGTAAGTTCTTTTATAAGTTAAGGTAATTTAAAATTTGGAATTTTAGCTCATCGTTTTAAAACAAAGCTCGTAGTTGTTTACATGTACGCGTTTGTTCTTCAATATTAACACCAAATTTGTTAGTCACATGGTCGATTTGAGTTTAATTGTGTAAGTAGACGAGAAATTAAATTATAATTGTTATAACTGATCTCGTCAAAATGTATTCCCGAAAACTCCACAGAGAATCTCGTAATGCAGAATGCCAAACTCGCGCAAGTTTCTATATTGTCGTATTCAAAATATTGGGAATGTCATTTCTGCCTAGAAACTTAATAAGACAAAAAAGTAAACCTTTTAAATCCTTCATAGTACGTGCTTTCATTACATGATGAAATATTTCAAGTGATTCACTGCTCTGCCTGACGAATTATCCTATACATAGTCAAGATAACTAAAATTACACGATTGTAAAAACCAGAGTAAGCACCAGATTGACACACGCACGTCACGTGATTTGACATGTTTCACCGCATTTGTGCTATTTTTAAACCACAGATCACTTACGCGCGCTCGTCAATTTTGAATATTTACATTCATTTGCTTCCAGCGCGAGGTGAATTCGTTCGAATCGTGTTCTAAAAAGAAATCGAATGAGGGACAACACGTCAAGGTTTTTATTAAGGTGTGTGTCAGTCACCTGATTATACTCTCCTGGATTTATTTGTTATTTTTGATGTTAGTCTTTTGGTTAGGGAACGGGAACTAATTTCGAAAACTGAAGAACTGATGTCCAAAGCTGTTTTTTATCATAATCGGTACCTATTTTAATATCCCATATCAATCTTGGGGCGGGGAAGGGGGTGGGGTGGGGTTGGGAAAGAACTAGAACCCTTCACTACCCCTCTGACGTTCTCATGCGACCTGCGTTGGGGCTATTGTTAATGGGGCTTGTTGCTTAATTTGTAGAAACCCAAAACACAAGATGTTATTTTCCCTGTAGTTTGTAACATAGTACACAACATGCATATCGTGCGTGTCCGACCCTGCAACAGGTGCGCGCAACAGTTAGAGAAGTAGAAACGAGTTCTTTTTCTGAAGCCATACCAACCTTGCAACAGATCATGCAACGTTTTGCGCAACAGCTACAAAAGTACAACTAACCGAGCTTTTTCTGGGTCATTGCGCGCGCCTGTTGCAACGGTTAACACACGTTCTGATTGCAATAAACGTGGACTACTTAAATTGTTATGAGTTGGATTTTGGTATTTCAAACCTTAGTGGTTACTGACCACTTCCAGAGCTAATGCACACATTCCACATGGCGCGGAGCTTCAGTAACGAAAATCCGGATAAATTTAAGTAAGCATATGTCTGTTGTGGGCAGGGCCAGAGTTCAAACGCAATAAAAAAAATGCATAATTTAGAATACATAGTGCCATATTTCGACCTTCTTCATACAGTCCATCCAGAGAAGAAGGTTAAAATCCAGACTATGCTCATATCTAGGCTGTCAAGGAAACGATAGGTGTCAGTAGACAAGCACGAGGAAAAAGCATACGGACTTTAAAGACGTTTATCAGAAAACTGTTTTTATCTATGATTATAAGTGTTTTATTTTAGAACATGTGTAAGAATTTTTCCGAACAAAAATTGTTCGTCCATGTTGTTCGCTCCATGTCCATGGACCTAAAAATTAATGTTCAACCAAAACGACATTAATATTAAAATCCGAAAGAAATTTCTCATCCTCATTAACTAATTAGTAGTTGTGAAAGACTTGTGTATTGTTGTGTTCTGTGAAAAATTGTTGTTACCACGAAACTTTGTTGTGTTCAGTGAAAGCTTGTTGTGTTCTATGAAACTTTGATGTGTTGAGTGAAAGATTGTTGTGTTCCACGAAACTTTGTTGTATTTTCAAAGCAATTTTGCATTGTGTTTTGCCCCTGTGGGCCACCGTAATGTTATTATAATTTAGCCAAAATAGTAGAGTACAAACACTAAAAGTTTGCAATACTTTGTGCTATTTAGTACTAAATAGCACTAATTAAACAATAGAAAACAAAAGAATTTGCATGATTTAGCACTATTTAGTACTATTTATGTTGCACACTTTTAGTGTTTGTACTGTATCCATGTAAAAATAATTTTTTGTGTTTTGTTTTTAAACAAAGTGATAATCCGGCTGCATTAATATTTGCTACTGTAGGTGTTGATGTACAAATAAAGACAGTTACTTCTCATTTTCAGATATACGGGAATGTGGTAAATACGTAGATGTAATTGATGTATTAATCGAAACGTAATTTGGTCAGCACTCAGTGTGAATCCATTGCGTTATGGATGCACGTACGTGGGAGGCTGCTAAAACACGAGAGAATCTAAGTGGCTTCTTGATAAATTTTACTGTCTCAGGCAACGTTGCGCACAGCGTCGTCTTGTGTCAATAAACCTTACGTTTACGTAACGTTGTGTGCAGCGTTTAATGAACCTTACGTTTACGTAACGTGTACAGCAACGCATATATTCGGAAGAGACACTAGTGGTGCACATTGAGTCTTGACATTCAAACAACCGCTACACCTCGACAGGACTTACTCATAAACATAAACGTAGTTTTATTTCCTGATATCACAAGCAATTCACGGCATTTTCGAGTCTTATTGTCCTGTTGATGTTTTGTCTGATGTAAATAGTCTCGTCCCAGGGTAATTTATGGTGGCGCGGCCATAGTGACATCATGTGTCGAATGGGCGCCCTTGGATCAGTTCGAGCGAACGTTTGCCATTTTTGAAGGGAGAGCTGGAGTAGCCTGGGACGAGGCTACAATGTAACACTACAACACACATATTGGTATCAAACCTCTTTAGGAGCAAGGGAAGAATGGCAAATAGACAAAAGAGGACTTACAATCCTGCTTTAAAGGCTAGATTTTCTTGTATGTAAACGTGATAACTCAGCTATCACATTATAAAACAGCCCTTACTTAGAGTTGTTGGCCATTTGCACTCCCCCCCCCCCCCCCACACCCCAGTAATCCAGTGCCGTTCCAAAGCCCTTCTGTGATTGGCTGTTTGCTCAAGAAATATCAATCCATTTGCAGACAACAGATAGGTAACAATCAGTGACACTGAATTAAGCAAGGATTCTGCACAAATCCTTAAAAATTCATTCTTAATATTACTTTTTTATTTATACAATTTAAAAATATATTTGACATATTAAATGGAGACATGCAACCCAAACCTCGACTGGTTTACCATATATGGTAATAAAGTCAAGATATTTGGTTCTTCCACAGGAAGCCCAACCATTATTCTATCTAAGATAATCCAAAAATTCAAAATGTCTATTTATGGCCAGGTTGTCAGCTCTTTTTCTTCTTTATGTCTTGACACCATGGTGTGACATCATAGTCACACTCAAGTTCAACATTTACTATAGTCAATGGAGCGCCATCAATTGTCATCTCTTTCCTGCTCATTATTTCATAGTCAATGTTACTTATACCAGTTTTTTTGTCTCTTTTAAAAGATTCCTGAAAGAAAGGAAAATTGAATGAATGAATGAATGAATGAACTAACAAGTGAGTGAGTGAGTGAGTGGGTGGGCAGGTGAGTGAGTGAGTCAGTCAGTCAGTCAGGGTGATCACCATGTCATATGGTAGATAGCAAGAGAGTTAAAGTCATAGTCAATGAATGAGACTACCCTCCCCTTCCCCAATTCAAAAGTTAACCAAGCTTAATTTGGAAATACTCTCTTGATTCTTGTTTCAATATCAGTGGAAATGGATTTCAAATTAGTACATACCGATCTTTGGTTAAATAACCTCTTGTAATCTCTTTTCCGTACTTCAGGATCATGATCATGTTCAAATGTGTTGTAACCAGTTGTTATATGCTTTTTACCATGTCGATATATCTACAACAAATTAAAGATTTTCTATTTCACTTTTGATTTCCTAAATTGTAAAAATTATTTGGGTTTCCTGTGTTTAGCAAGTTGGAAGTGAACTGGGCAATCTTTATTGGTACTGTAGTGACACTGCAGTAAAATTTAACCATGGATGCATCTTATTAATTTAACTCCTGCCTGAAGAAAACAAACTTTGTCAGGGAAACAAAAGCCACAACAGTCAAACTCAGTCTTTGAAAAATCCCTTTGAAAAAATTATAGTATACACCAAATTTGAATATGGTGGCTAATTTGAACCACTATTGTTCTAGACTGAGTAGCCTCTCACTCTTGTGAAAATGCTTTTGTGTTTCCACATGAAAACAAGGCTAATCAGTCTAGAACTGTCAATAGCAGTTCAAATTGGATGCCATTTTTTGATTTGGTCAATAGGTCTATTTGAATCGCTTGCCTTTTTCAACTAGGTCTTTCCTGTTTACACCTGAACTCAAACTTTAGCTCACATATATGATATGGAGAGATCTCTTAATACAAATTCTAAAAATATTGTTGTGATTCCTATGGTCAAGGCACAGATGCATGCAAGTGCACAAAAGCTTGTGCATGTTCAGTCATTTTGCCACAATGTCAAATACTAATAGTTATTTCTCTATTCAAAACCACAGGAAAACCAAATGAGATATAAATTGTTTAAGGCCTGGTTGTACGAACGTTGGATAAAGTTATCCACCCTATAAGAGTTCTCCACTGTATAGATTTTGTATAGATTTTATCTGCTGGATAGGGCTATTCACCCTTTGTACAAACATGGCAAACACGCTGACTTCAATGTTTACTTACAGTAAGTCCTGCTTCCATTATTCTCTGATATAATTCATCATCTTCACGTCCCCAGCCCCAGAAGTTATTAGATAGTCCATTAACCTTGAAAATATTAGCAAACATTTAATACTACAATATGATTACATCTAGTTGTCTCTGACTGAAACTATAATAATAGGAAATTATAGATGTTTTGGCTAAACCTCAAGCCCTCATCAATATAGTTGTTACAGTAAGTTGCTAGTGTGAGGAAATTCAAACAAAACAAACATGTTCAGGTGTGAGGATACTAGACACAGGGTTGAGCATTTCAGTGGCCTATCTGCCTGGGTGACAAGCTGTTTTACCTAAATTATTATAGGCAACATAGAGTGGTTTTCGTATGAGTGGGAACACTGTACGGTTATGATACGATACGGTTACAGCAGGAATTTCGAATGCTTTTATAGTAACTATGATACTGGTACAGTTACGATATGGTACGGTAAGTTTCCCACTCATACGAAAATGACTGTGATATGAATACATTTTTGCTTTAATTACAAGTGATTGCACTGTTTACATGGGAAGCTGTGTATTCTAGTTACTGTGGTTACTGCCACATTTTGTATCTTAAGCTTTAATGGTGTACAAAGCATTGTAGGTGGGCATATGCCTTGGCAATGCCATTTCTGGGGTTGTCAAAAATTAATGGTGACAAGCAATACCACCCATTACTTTTAGTTTTTGCTGCTGAAAGTTGGCAAGAAAAGCAAAAAAAAAAAACAACAACAAACAAACAAACAAACAAACAAACAAAAAATAAACCAATTAAAAAACAAAAATGAAACAATAGCAATTGTCATAAAGCATTGTCCCCAGTGCAGATCTACATGTACTAAAGCATATTCACTACTAGTACCTACTTAATATCTTTTGACAACCCTACATTTCCCAGTCACACAAAAACTCCTATAAACACACTGTAAGTACCATTGTTAACAACCAACCTTTTCAAAATGCTCCACAGTCATCATCAAGATCCCACCTACAAATGTCCTGTAATGATATTTGGGATGGAGATGGGGTGCAGACACATGGAAAGGTCCTTTCTCAGGATACCCATAGAAGAGTTTCTTGTTCAACGGTAATAAATCCACATCATGCATAGCAACATAATCACAATCATTTCTAGCTATCAAAAATCCTACATTAAGTAAGGCAGCACGGTTGAACCTACAAATATTAAAAAGAGAAAAGCATTGGTCTAGTTGGCAAAAGTAAACCATTGGGTGCCCTTTGTAGAGTACAGATGGAGGAGGAATGGGGACAAAATGAAACATTGGGTGACCTCCCTCTCCTAAATTCACCATTGAAATCAAATCATGTTTCTAAGTTAGTTAATTTTGAGGCTCTTGTAGTGTACACACAGTTTAAATCAAACCTTCAAGGGGGTTCAGTGGACCCCTTCCCCAGGGGGACTCCCTTATATAAGACGACGGGGATGCTGGTCGTACCTTTTTTAGGGGTCAAAATCAGTGTTTTGGTACCTTATAGGATGTTAATGAGCAGATACTCATCATAAAGCTATACGTTTTTTGTTGCAAAAGTCCACGAAAAATGCCACACTTGATGGAAATTTATTATGACCACTTTGTGAATCACATTTTAACAGAACAAAAAGCAGTGGAAATCTGACGAAATCCTGTTTATTTTATAGCTTACTTTGGTACCAATTAGGGATCATTTTTAAAATTTCTGATGAGCATCCCCCCAAGGGTGGGGGGAGCAGGTACTTCCCTATATTCGCTATATGGGTACGTGCTGCCAAACAGAATAGGGTTTTCAGTGATAAATACTCTCTGGAACAGGGTATATAAAAATTGTAATTACTCTCTGGAACAGGTTATCTATTTAACATTAAGTTTGTCTAAAAGGCCAGGTTAAAAGAGGTTCATGACCCATCAACTTGAATTGGCCGGAAGCAATGAAATGAGGCAGGCATTTACTCTGGAACAGGGTATCAATTTTGGAAATTCTGCTCTGGAACAGGGTCAAGGTTCTATATATGGGCTCAGTGGCACATCCCTACTAAAAACTGGAAGAAGTACCTCCCCTCCCCCCCCCCCCCCCCCCCCCCCCCCATGTTGAATAATCCCAATTTCTGAGACAAGGAGTTAACATTACCTGTGCTTGTCCACTTGGTTTATTATAAATATTCTGTGCTTAATTTTCTTCTCACTGAGAAATTTATGCATATGAGGTCCAAACCGTAGCAGCTCCTCAAATCTATTTCTATATGGTACAACAATACCAAGAACATGGGGACCCCAAGATTTCTCATCCTCCTTGTCCTTTGATTTTGGCTTCTCTGGGGGACGAAATGAGAAAGTAGTTACAGTATATCAAATATCTACATGTAATATTAGACATATAACATTATTAATAGATATTTCTTTTGTAATTACATCCAGCCCACCTATCTGTTCTTTTATAAACAACAGAGGAAATCAAATCAAATTACTGACACATCATCAAAACAAAGTTAAAAAAATTATTTAATTCTCACTGAAAAAATTCTAGGTTAAAACTGAATTACTCTGTACACTTACCTAAATTTATATTTTTTGATTCTTCATTTTTCTCTTTTAGAGTTTCTTTAGCTTTTCTGTGAACTTCATTGCTCTTAATTTCATTATTAGATTCTTGATGTTGATAAAGATGGCCTCTTTCTACAAGTCTTTTAGCGTACTCTCTACAATCGCAGCTATTCTCGTTCAGATAGACCAAAGACACGTAAATTGTAGCAGCTATAGCGCATGATAGATAAAACAAAATGGCAATCAAATATCCACGTCCCAGCATCATTGGAATAAAGTCTTTTTCCTGTGTGTCACGATTCAACGAAGCTCAAAGTGCTGTAAACTTTTCAGTCAAGCCTTTCAATTTATCCACATATTTTCTCTTCGTTGGACAACTAAAATAGCATCCCTTGTTAAAGTTCTGATCCTCATGGCTTCCTTCAAAGATCCATTCAAAAAGAGTCATTAATATTTGAATGAATCGCTAAATAAATGCTTTGAAGGACAAGGAATATCAACAACAGGTTATTTTGCATTTGCCTTGACTGGGCAAAAGTGATTGAATCTATTTTAAGTGGGGAGGGGTGAAAAGACAAATTTGATTACCGTCTTTATCGATAAAAAAGTTCTTAAATTTATAGCCTTGGAATATTTTTAATTGAAAATAATGTTTTTAGTATATTTATTACAAAAAAGGAAAAATAAAGATCTAATTTTCGTCATTTTTTTAAAACATCACAATTTAGTTATCACTATACCCCGCTCAGGATAGAACGTTGTTCAAACTGCGCATGCTCGTAATACACGTGTTTGAAGTGATAAACGAGCAATCAAAATTTTTGGTGATTCTTTGCTAAAATCAGCTGTATTTGTCGCTATATTGTTCGCAGTTGACATGGTATCTTTCATTTGTAATGCATGTGGTCAAACAGTTCGTAAAAACCAAGTAGAGAAGCACTACCAAACGGTTTGTCGACAGTGTGAAGTGTTGTCTTGTATTGATTGTGGCAAGGACTTTCATGGTGACGAGTATGCCAATCATACTAGTTGTGTGTCTGAAGCCGAGAAATATCAAGGGAAATTATATCAACCAAAAGATAAAGCTAACAAAGGAGAACAGAAGCAACAGGAATGGATCAAAGTAGGTTTACAATTGCTACTCATTTTGTGTTGTCAAAATAACTAAGCTTATTTGCAGATGATTTTCAGTGATGATGGTGATGATGATGACGAAGAAAATGAAAAGCAAAAACATTTGAAAAAACCCTAGAATAAATTAATCCTCAATCAGTAGAAAGTGAGGTCTTGAACAGGATTTGCAGTGGACAAAGAAGTGGTTGTCATGAATTTATTGAAAAAATGAGCCACAACTCAGGATAACAGCTGACATATGCTCAAAATGAATTATCCAGGTTTCTTGCAGAGGGATTTTTCTTCAAGCTTTGATAAGAAAGTTGAAAAATCACTCTGCTTGCAAGAAAGAGTGAAACGTGGCATTTATATGAACACTTGGTTAAATTTTTAGAGAAGCATGGCTAAAAATATGGACATGCTACAAAGTATACTCGTTAAATGATGGGCACTGGATAATGCATACATTGGACACTTTTGCTGTCCCAATAAGCCCCTACCATGATGACGTTTTGTCCCCTCTCTATACCAGAATCCTTTTCAAGAGCTTAATTTTCATATTCCTTCGAGAATACAAACACAATAGTTTTAATTACCGAACAAAAGCTACTCCAAAAGGATTCTGGTATAGTGAGGGAACAAATATGTCATCGTGCTAGGGGCTTTATTATCCCATTTTCATACTTGTAAAATCAGCCCAGTTAATAGAAACACTTCATTTTCTTACGACAATGACAATATGAATTAATTAGAGCTATGTGCTTTCCACGCTTTTTTACATTCATCTTTTAGCTAATTACAGTCATTCAAAGTTTTCCCACTAAAAATACACAAATCTCCAGTGGCAAGCATTGAGTGCTTCCACTAAAAATACAGACTTTATTCTCAATTGCAGCAACTGCAACAAGTATCAGCATCAGATGAAGTTGATCCATCAATTAAAAAATACCTTAAAACATTAAAGCAATATCCCAACATACCAAGAAAAAAGGCCAAATTTCAGGTATGTGCAGTATTGCTGGGGTGCATCCATACCTTTGGGAATCCAAAGACAATGAAGCGGTAGCCATGTTGGATGACCAAACAATAAACGCTAATGAGAAATCTTTTGTTGAAGGTCAACCAAGATGGCTGCCGTGACGTCACATGCACCCCAAGAATTTGACGAAACTTTAATTTGGAGTGACCAGTTAGAGAAAGTGTGATTCAATCATCAGACGATTTAACGATGCTGAAATTTCTCTAAATTTCTGATGGTCATCCTGATGACTTTGAAAATTCTGTCACTGTAACTTTGTTGGGCTACATATACTTGTACTATTTGTGGGTTGCCTGTGTAAAATTAATCAATTAATCAATTACCAATTACTGGTAATAACTGGATGTGTGCATCTTCATGACTGTGTAATTTTAATGTCTTATTAATCACATCACTCTAGAATTTTTGCAAGAACAGTGTAAATATATATGATCAAGAAACATTGGACAAATTATGGGATGCTTTCTCTGGTGGAAACAAGGTATTGTGTATATTGGCTAGAAGACTTTTTGCAACTGTATGGTCCCAGCAAATATCCATACAATCCCCCCACCTCCCCCCAATGCCCCCTGGAAATCAGGTTTTCATCCACACAAAATCTGTAATTAGATTTGACTTATGGAAACCATTCAAAATTCAGGATATCACTGAATATTGCTCTTATGCTTCAAAATTGGCATCATGGTTTCCCAACTGCTGTGGTGGTGGTTACTTTAATTTATTTAAGGTTCCTTATAAATTTTGCCATCAATGCTTCATGGTCACTTGTGCAATGACCATATTTTTTTCCTGGAGACTAACAATGACCAGCTTTCATCTCAGTTGGAAATGAAAGGAAGACTGAATCTACTCAAATTCTCATTCTTTAGGCAAGTGACAATTCAACAGAGTCTATTAAAAATGGAAAAGAGTCAACAGAAGATGATGAACAAGAAACGTCAGAAGCTAAAGAAGAACCCAATGATAAACACACCAAAGAACCAAAAGACAAAAAAGAAAAAAGGATAAAGAAAGTAAAAAGAAAACAAGATGAAGAAGAAATGGAAGGAAGCAAAAAATCCAAAAGTAAAACAATGGAGGATATTCAAGAGGAAGAAAATAATGAAAAGGGAAAAAAGTCTAAAAAGAAAAGAAAAAGAGAATGTGATGAAAATGAGAATGAAGGTAAAAATACAGAAAAGATGTACAGCAAGTTGCTTGGTCATGACTGTAAAAATGGTGCAGTCCTTGTTATTTTTTTCTGTTTTTAGTATACTCAAGGCTGGGGCCCTTGAAATTTGGGTTTGAGAGAAATTAACAGTAAAAGAACTGGTTAAAAAGAAGTCTATTTCCATGAAAGGAAAATTCCAGTTTATCCTGACCTGTACATACTAGGGAAGGTCACAGGTACACTGAGGTATCTGATCCATAATGTCCTTCTACCTCACTCTCCCCTCCCTTCCCAACACACACACACACACACTTAGTCAGATGTTGTGGTTCCACACACAGGCAATTTGTACAAGGACTGCACTCTTCCCTAGCCTGCATAACACTTGGAAAAACTCTTGTTTAGTCTGTCTGCATAACATTGACACAAATCATGTTCTAACTTTCTTTCTTATTTCAAAAAGACGGCTGTGATTGGTTAAAATAACACTGCTTCCTGTTGGGTATTTCCATAGCAACAGTTGCTCTCGTCAAGCTGGCACAAAAAACAACCAATAAGAATGACTGTTAGAATGACCCTCATGATTTAGCCAACCACAAGCGTCTTTTCAAAACTAATAATAAATAATAATATGTAATGAATAAATATTTATATAGTGTCATTTCCAGCAGCTCAATGACGCTTTAAACTAGAAAGACTGTTGGAGGTCTAGAACATGATTTGTTGCTGTTACGCAGACAGACTAAACAAGAGTTTTTCCAGATGTGATGCAGGCTAACCCACCCCTGGAGCCTCCAATTTTCTTCAATTATACAAACTCTAATTTTATTCTTTCTCTGACCACCCCTCCCTTCCCCCTTCCATGGTAGGGTATGGATAGAGCGGATTTCATATGAGTGTGAAAAACTACAGCACGGTTACGGCGTGGCACGGACACGGCATGGAACCTCACCTGCTGATTTCTTTACAAATTTACAAAGACATCAGCAGGCAAGGTTCCATGCTGTGTGCGCGTTGGGCCATAACCGTGCCATAGTTTTTCACACTTATACGAAATCTGCACTATTAGACAACACATTGCAGTTTACATGCTCACCCATGCTTCCTTATATGAATTCATAGAGATTAATACTAAAATACCAAAAGTTGAAGAAAACAGCTCAATATCAGAACTTAATGTAGAAGATCAGACTGGACACATTAAAGGTAATTATATTAATGATCAGCAGCAAATTAAGAATTTGTTTTGTTTTGTTACAGCAGAAATTATCTTCAATTCTTTTTTCCTCTCTGTAATATGTTGTTAAGAGCAACTTGATTTTTAAGGATAATTGTATTAAAGTCTACATATTTTTCTGTAATTTTTTGATAGGAAAATTTAACTGGGGTTCAACCATAAAGCAAGTTTTAAAGAAATCAGAAAATCATGAAGTACCTGTAAAGAAATTAAGAAAAAAGGTTAGTATAAATGTAAGGTTGCCTAAATTATTGAGAACTTTTTCTAAGAAAATTGCCTATGAAATTTGAAGCTAGTATGAAAGTGTTTAAAAAAAAAATCAAAATGAAGTTTACAGTTTGTTTTTATCTCTTGTTGTTGTAGAGATATCAAAGGTTTTCCAAACATGCAAATTAGCAACTGATGACATCAAGGTGTTACATATCAGTCTATAAAGCACAGAACATAGCAAATTTGTGTTAAAAGATTACCTAAAATATTAGACAGCATTTTAGCCTAGTCTTTCCAGGAATTTTCTGGATGAACTGACTGTGTAACACCCTTGAGATCATCAGATGCTAATTTGCATATTTTTACATCTCTGGAACAAGAAGAGATATAAACAAACCATAAACGTCATTCTGATTTTTAGTGCCACTTTCATATTAGCCTGAAATCTTGAAGGTGATAGTTTTCATTTCATTATAGTCACTTAAATTGTCTGATATCGTTATATTTTACAAGGTAGCACTAGAACTCTTCTTTATTGAAGAGGTTTTTTTTTGCACAAGTGGGAAACTTACCCTGCCATACCATGACTGCATCAGTGCTGCAATGTCTATAAAACATTCAAAATTCCTGCTGTGATGGTACCATACAGTGACCATGCCATTTTGCTAGTCATAAGTAATCTTAGTCTCTGTCTCAGCCCTTTAAAGGCTTGTCATGCAACACTCCCTCACCTAGTTTTGTGGGTGAGGGAGCATTGCGTAAAGAATCTTAAAATGGCTGCAGAGCATTTTTTTTAAGTTGACCATGATTTTTACACTAAAATGTTTATGTGGCAAGGGACAGCAGACATCTTTCCCCCCTCCCCCGTTGCTCTGGAGAGATTAGAAATAAAGTAACTTCTGCTTGCAGTTAATGGCTGTGGTGGTGATGATGATGATGATGATGATGATGTTAGTAGTAGCCATGGTAGTGATGTATAAAGTGACATGTATAAATTTAATTTGTTTTAGGTTGTTGCAGAGTTTCTGTCTAGAGGAGGTGATGGCAAATCATATACTGATGTTGAACTAAATGCACTTTTTATGAAAAAACTTAACAAAAACCCTAAGATTAAAGTAAAAAAAGAAGTAGCAAAACTTTGTATTTAAAGAAACTAGTATGTAGTCCACTTCCTGCATCCATACATACCACAAAAAAGCATTGTTTTATTTTTAATCATATACATACAAAACTTTAAGCATTCTGATTGGCTAAGAGCACCTCAATTTATTTTAAATTGGTTGAAAGTGTGCTTATTTTGAAATTTTGAGTGCTTATTTTGAAATTTTGAGTGCTTATTTTGAAATTGATTGTGATTGGTTGGCTGTAGTACTTGAATGGTTTTCCACTAACAACAACAACTAATTTTCAAGAAATTCACGTGAAAACACTTGACATAAAAGGAAATAAAGGCTACCCGTCACAAAATTTTTGTATGCATATGATTAATAAATAATCACATGATTTTTTCGTGCAATTTAGAATAAATTAGGACTCGTAAAGTTTTCAGTGTTTACAAATTGCACTCGCCTACGGCTCGTGCAATTTTTTGTTTTATAATACACTATACAAAATTACTCGATTCTGATTGGACGAGAGGAGTACAATTATATCGTTAATTGTACTCTGTAGAGTACCTATTAAGTCGCTATGGCAACGATAGTGTATTATAAATAAAAAATCGCACGATCTTCTCGTACAATTCAGAATTAATAGTTACTCGTAATGTTTTGAAAACTCTCAAATAGGACTCGCCTAAAGGCTCGTCCTATTTTGAGAACTTTCAAAACATTACTCGTACCTATTAATTCCGAATTGTACTCAAGATCGTGCGATTTCCTATACAAACACCGAAAACTTTACTCGTCCTAATTTATTCTAAATTGCACTCAAAATCATGTGATTACCTATACATATTAAAATGTAATAAATTTGCCATTATAAAAATTTAGTTTCCATTTAATTTGGGCATTTGTTTTCTGTTGTACTTGACTAAATTTTTTCGCTCATTTTGATCTCTGAAGATTTTGAAAATGAAGTCAAAGAAAATTGGCTCAAACACAGCGCGCATTCAAAGTGTTTTCAAGGCGGAATAATTGTAAATTGAATAAATTATCTCTTCGCTCACACCACAGCGCGCATTTAAAGTGTTTTGATGACGGAATAATTGTAAATTGAATAAATTATCAAAGTGTTATTCAAAGTGTTTGATATGACGGAAGAATTGTATTGTAAGAAATGATTTCTTCGCTTACACAATGGCGCGCATTGAAAGTGTTTTGATGATTGATTGACTTGATGAATAATTGTAAACTGAATATAAACTTATCTCTTCTCTCAAACCAGAGCGCGTATTCAAAGTGTTCTAATGACGGAATAATTGTCAATTGAATAAATTATCTCTTCGCTCACACAGTGCATTCAAAGTGTTTTGATGACGGAATAATTGTAAATTGAATAGATTATCTCTTCGCTCACACCAAAGCGCGCATTGAAAGTGTTTGGATGACAGAATAATTGTAAATTGAATAAATTAGCACTTCGTAAACAATGCAACTCGCATTCAAAGTGTTTTGATGACGGAATAATTGTAATTTGAAAAAAATATCTCTTTGCTTACACCACAGCGCGCATTCAAAGCGTTTGATATGACGGAAGAATTATATTGTGAGAAATAATTTCTTCGCGTACACCACAGCCCGCATTGAAAGTGTTTTGATGACGGAATATTTGTAAATTGAATAAATTAGCACTTCGTGCACAATGCAACTCGCATTCAAAGTGTTTTGATGACGGAACAATTGTAAATTGAAAAAATTATGTCTTCGCTCACACCAAAGCGCGCATTCAAAGTGTTTTGATGACGAAATATTTGTAAATTGAATAAATTATCTCTTCGCTCACACCACAGTGCGCATCCAAATTGTTGTGATGACGGAATAATGTAAATTGAATAAATTATCTCTTCGCTCACACCACAGCGCGCATTCAAAGTGTTTTGATGACGGAATAATTGTAAATTGAATAAATTATCTCTTCGCTCACACCACAGCGCGCATTCAAAGTGTTTTGATGACGGAATAATTACTCGCGCCAGGCCGCAGGCCGCGCGAGTCTAGGTTCCCAACAGGTTTCGTCGTCGTAGTTCATGTCACACTAGAGAACCTACACATGGGTTTCCTGTGTTTAGACAATGTTTCCTGTCGCCTTGCGAAATGGCCATTCTTGCGCAATACTGTACACGCGCAATGCATTACTGGGTGCTTCAACCATGCTTCAAGTGACCAAGCTCCGCCATTAGACATGAGATTTCGAAGTAAGTTTTTAGCCTTTTTCTCCGTGATTATTGTTGTTCTTTTCATATGTCAGATAGAATTACCGTTTACAAATCTAGAGGAGATGTCTTGTTGAATATTTTGCTGATTCATAGAAGATTTTAAAGCTTCATCGATCGTACTTGAAATAAGACGGCGGGGACTTCAAATCGGTCTTCTCAAAACCTAACCAAAGCATTCTAGAATCTATCAGGAACCACACACAGTTCCATTAGACGTAGTACTTTTATTGTCAATAATGAATTTAAGAAATATACATGGAAATAAAGCTTTTGTTTTTTTTCAAAGTCTTGTTTTGAACAGTGATATTTTCATGTGCGTGATCGAGAAAGAATACCAGTCTCGAGAAATACACGCATCATAAATAAATCCAGGAAAACTACAAGTCATCTGTTAAAAATAATTGAATTATCACAGAGCAGTGAATCATTCCAATTTTATTCTGTCAAGTGATATAGAAACAAATCATGGTCCTATTGATCCCTTTAAGACTATCTAAGCACCTTATAGTCAAAACAAAGTGGTGTTGTTTGGGTTCAATGTACTTGTAGGTACCAAGTGCATGTGTACTGAGCCATGTCCCTTACATCACTAATATTTGCCCACAGAAATAATGGTATTTCATCATCAATAACTTAGTTCAAATAATGAACATTGGTAATGAACTGTATGGTAGTTTATCTAGACCATCCTGACAAACATTTTTAATGTTATAAACAAGAACCTGAAATAATTTCCATATTTACTACAGGTACAGTCCAAGCTACAATGGTATATTCGGTATATTCATGACTGTTGTACACTTGTCTAGAAATTTTTGATTACTGTACATCATTGGTGAATATAATGCAGTCTTTAATCACACAAAATTATATCTAATTCATAATAACAATTAGTTGTAGTACTGTGGCCATGTACTGTACCTCAGATGGTAAAAACTATTTGATTCACAGGGTAACTGGGCTACCTGTGGCTATTGGCATTGGGTGATACAGATATCAATGTGCATCTAATTATAGGCTGTTCAGCAGAAGTATTAAGTGAACTGTGGAATTTTGTTCCATGTTCTACAAATGAGCTTAAAGTCTCTGAATTCCAATACCAGGTAGATTTTATCAGAGAAAACCAAAGAGCATACAAAGATATACCACAACAGCATTATAATAAAGTCAGGTTCCTTGAGGGTGAGGCATAGCAATCAGATTGCATTTCTAGCATGTGAAGCAAAATAGTTTTTACCCTCTGAGGTACAGTACATGGCTACAGTACTACAACCAATTGTTATTATGAATGAGATATAATTTTGTGTGATTAAAGACTGCATTGTATTCACCAATTTGTACAGTAATCAAAAGTTTCTAGTGTACAGTTTATAGTCATGAATATACCACTGTAGCTTGGACTGTAGTCAAGTATATAGGTAGTACTGCATATGGAAAATATTTCAGGTACTTTTTGACGGGACAGTCTAGATGAACTACCACACTGCAGAGTACCTGCATTCAACCCAAACAATAGCACATTGTCTTGACTATAAGGTGCTTGGATAGTCTTATATCACTTGAGAGAATAAAATTGGAATGATTCACTCTGTGATTCAAATTCAGTTTAAGTAGAATGCTTCGCATCCACGAGTTAAAAACCTCACTATCACCCTCTGTCAATCCCCCCAGACTATCCACTTTCTATCATACTTGCTCAAAGCCCGCACATCTTAGACTGCGAGCAGTCCCACTTTTCCCTCCTGAATCACAAATAAAAAAAATGAGTGTTGCAGGATTCCTGTACCGGAAGTATTTCGTTCGGGTCTTTTGCACTCCCAAGACCCCAACGAAATACTTCCGGTACAGGAATCCCGCAACGCTCGTTTCTTTTTATTTCTGATTCAGGAGGGAAATGTGGGACTGCTCGCAAACTAGCACATCTTTTAGGCGCGAGTAAGCTCTGCTGCGCAGTGTCTAGTTGTAAATTAAATAAATTATCTTTTTGCTCACAACACAGCGCGCATTCAAAGTGTTTTGATGATGGAATAATTGTAAACTGAATATAAAATTATCTTTTCTCTCAAACCAGAGCGCGCATTCAAAGTGTTTTAGTGACGGAATAATTGTCAATTGAATAAATTATCTCTTCGCTCACATCACAGTGAATTGAAAATGTTTTGATGACGGAATAATTGTAAATGGAATAAATTAGCACTTCGGGCACAACGCAGCTCGCAATAAAAGTGTTTTGATGACGGAATATTTGTAAATTGAATAAGTTATCTCTTCGCTCACACCACAGCGCGCATTCAATGTGTTTGATATGACGAAAGAATTGTATTTTAAGAAATGATTTCTTCGCTTACACCAAAGCGCGCATTGAAAGTATTTTGATGACGGAATATTTGTAAATTGAATAAATTATCTCTTCGCTCACATCAAAGCGCGAATTTAAAGTGTTTTGTTGACGGAATAATTGTTAATTGAATAAATTATCTCTTCGCTCACACCACAGTGCGCATCCAAATTGTTTTGATGACGGAACAATTTTTAATTGAATAAATTATCTTTTTGCTCACAACACAGCGCGCATTCAAAGTGTTTTGATGACGGAATAATTGTAAACTGAATAAATTATCTCTTCGCTCACATCACAGTGCATTGAAAATGTTTGGATGACGAAATAATTGTAAATTGAATAGTCTGAATCTCACTACTACTATCATAGTTATCATCATTATTGTTATCTTCATTCGTACTGATATTTTATTACGTTTAAGGATTTTTCAAGGCATCTTCTCGTTCACCACAATTCCCACTGTTTAAGAAATTCTATACAAAAAGACTAGGAGTACGTCTATATTAATCCGCCTCAATTAATGCTATGAGCAGACCTTCAACCCACACTTAATTAAAGTGACCCTAGCTAATTTGAAATTTGGATAATCGTTTCTTCATGAATTGAAAAGCTGGATGGCTTAATTACCTGGAATATGAGGATGTCTACTTTTTAAATTATGAGCATTTGAGATCGGAAAATGCAAATAAGGTGACGTCAACCCTGGAATTTGCTAAATTTTCTTCAGTTCTAATTTTGCAGTCCTTTTGAGTGAGGTAGCAAAACGTTCACCATACAGTGCATTTCAGCAATTTTAGCTAAACGTTTTGCAAATGGAAATTAAAACTAGTAATAATAACTAACAATAATATTTATTTCTAGATAAGGGGCAAGGGCCACTTTAAACGACCGAGGGCGAGTATATCTCCTTTAAGTGACCATCTGAACTCGAGATTTTGGGTGGTTGCTATGGGGGTTCGACTGTAATATTTTTATAATGGGTCTATGGACCTATTATATATCTGTTTTCATCGACTTAGGCATGATCGAAATTTTTTGGGATAGGGTGAATTGTTAAATTGCAATTAGATTTCAGTACCCCTCTAGGCGTAAACGAGCTTAGAAATCAACGAAATAGCCCACTTTCGATGGTGCGCGACTCAACAACTGTTTTGTTACGCACTACTAAGCATTATTCCCCGGAGCCTCGTATTGATTCCTTTGTGTGCGGTAACTCAACCATATTTCAGCAAATAACTGAAAAAACTAATATATTTGCGTATTCTAAATGTGAAAGCATGCTAGAAGCAGTACTACAAATTTCTATTAAAATCTGAAATGCCACCAGGGAAAAAGCTGCTTCTATACCTCTCAGTCCTACATTTGAATAAAGAAAAATGTTCTTGTAAAGAATATGTTCAACATCTCGAATTCCTGGCGTTTAACGCAAAGAAAAGAAAACTAGAGAGAAACACCATTCCAGATATATGCTGGGAGAGCAGAGAAGACTTTGAAAGACTGACAAATAAGCAACTAACACTATGTTATCTGGAAACAAACCGCAATTAATTGAACTAGTACTTGTGCATGCCAATGGTTCTGGGACATATCAGCATTATGAAAATACCTGGAAGAAGATGAAAACACGTCCAGTGAGGATATTTCAAGTGAATCTGAAGGTGAACCAAGTGATGAAACCAGTTCAGAAGAAGATGGATACGTCGAGCAGAGATTTATAGAGTATTGGTCACCGCAAACGAAGATAATGGCGACGTAAATATGTAAAGGTAATATACATTTCAGTGTGCATTAATTCTTCCCCGTAGCTCGAATATGTGTGTGTGTGCTGGGGGGGGGGTGTTGGGGTGTTGGTAGTTATTTCATCTTAAAAGGGGAGGGGGTAAGAAGTTATTCTACATTTAGTACAGGGGGGGTTTAACTACTTAGGCCTACTTTGCTGATTTTAGACCCTCTCCTCCCCCCTCCAGATAAATATTGCACAGTCCCTTATACGGCACATATACATAAAACATATTTCACTCACCAAAACTGCATGATAAGTACATTACATAATCTTATCATCATATTTAACTTGCCTGCTCCAAGCATTCCTTACAGAAAAGATTTCCACATTTGGTCTGTACAAAACACATTCAAACCACATTAACAAATACCACAAATAACTAGTTCCTCGGAACCTTCTCAACGAACTCAAAGTCGTACCATCTTTAAACGAGAAATTATGCAGACCAGCACTTCCTGCTCCGTTTCAGATGTGTCCGAAGCTAGGTCCCTTTACCCAGTCCCCTCTCGATCAAAATATGACTTCATGCGCATAAAAAAGCAGGAAAAAAGATCAAGATCGGTCTGCAATAACCTTATATGACATTCGAAGTGTTGTGTCTAGAATGTAAGTCTTTTGTTTCAAATAATACTCGATACTAGCTTTCATTACATAGATTTTCAAAAAAAAAAAAAAATCTTAAGCTTAGCTCAACTTCGATCGTTTCCAGGCGCTTTTCCTTCGTTTTGAGCATGGTTGTTTGTGTGGCTACTAAAATTACTATTACGTACTCTTTCCCCTCTCTGGACATACAGTAGTTCACATCATCATTTATAAGAACAAATAAATACAATTTAGGGAAATAAAATCCTGGTTTATTTAGGATATCGATGTTTTTTTGACAACAAATGTTTACTCTAACCTCATCATGCATAATAATTACATATTTTTCTTAGTAGACAAGGCGCATTTTCGAGAAATCAGATACCTGGAGGCATTTTGGGGTAGAGGCTGGTAACATAACTATTCTAAACCAATTTTTCATGCTGAATGCGAATATGACTGTTACCAAGACGTATTCTGCAATCTTATACGTGTAAGACGTGTTTTGTGAATTGCTACAGTCATTTCATACTAACGGCTTTTTCATGAAATTCCAAAAGTTCCCAAACTTAAAAATAATTACCATAGCTGGAAAGAGCACATCAAAATCAGTAAAACTGTGAAGTTTGAAGGATACCAGTTGAAAAATCAAGGAGATACGAATTTTCAAAAATCGAAATTTGTTTGTATCTCTTGCATAACTGTAAGTGTTTTCATACAAAATTTCGCTTTTTGAAAATTCGTATCTCCTTGATTTTTCAACTGATATCCTTCAAACTTTACAGTTTTACTGATTTTGATATGCTCTTTCCAGCTATGGTCATTGTTTTTAAGTTTGGGAACTTTTGAAATTACATGAAAAAGCCGTTAGTATGAAGTGACTGTAGCAATTCACAAAATACGTCATTTACACGTATAAGATTGCAGAATACGTCTTGGTAACAGCCATATTCGGATTCAGCACGAAAAATTAGTTTAGAATAGTTATGTTACCAGCCTCTACCCCAAAATGCCTTCTGCACTTTTTGCGATCGTCTTTTTCAATTTTGCGCCTTGTCTATAGGTTATTCTGCTTAAAATGAGATAAAATTTCAGCTTCTCTGTCACATGCATGATTTATGAAATTAATGAAAGTCGTTGTGGCAGTGTAAGAAACAAATAGAAAAAAAAAAATGCAGAATTTAAGTATCTAACTTAGCGCAAGCAACGTTGGTTCGAGACCAATTGCAATTGAGCCAAATATTTTCTTTTCTGACTCTCGTAGGGCGTCACTACTCTTGTCTGTGACTGCGACAACTTGTAGAGTTGATCCGCATAGTTTGTCATTTTCTCTCGTTTTAAACCTCGCGTGAACAACGACTTGGAACACAATCCCCTCTCTCATTGGGTGAAATTGAATTATGTGTCTCTTTAGCATCAACGTAGTCGATATAAAGGCTATATATTACTTGGTATATTACGCGCGCTCTGATTGGTCGAGAACTGTGTGATTACCAGTACACCTACATAGATGGCGTGACAACAACAGTCACACCACTCGACTTCTTCTCGTGGCATACTTTTTTGTTCTCACCACGATTTTATCAAATTCATTTTTTTGAGATAAATTTTATCAAATTTAGTATTTTTTGGGAGATCAAAAACAACATTAAATTTCAATAACACGAGAAACGCAAGACATATATGACATACTTAATGCAAGTGTTATATTATTACAAGTACAAATATCTAGACTCCTAAATTCAGTATTTGTTAAATCTAGTACACTGAACTACATCAAATTTATCTCGGACGGTTAAATCAGCAAAACATATTTTTCTGTTTTTTTTTTAATAACTTGAATATAATAAAGTTATTTTAAACTTTTTAGTTCTAGTTTTATGAAAACTGTTTCATTAGTAATATAGTTTTCCACTAAAGCCTTTCCATCGACCTTAAATAAACACGATATTAATGGTTTGGAACGATAGTTCTTGGGACGAGGAACAGGATTTGTAATGTTTTCAAATGACATGTGCTTCAGTTGATAAGGAATTGGATTCCCATCTAACAAGGTGAACGTGCAAGCTTTCTGGGGATAAGGCCAGGGTAGTTGTTTATCATATTCACCATCTATGATTATCAGTCCTACATTTACATCAAGCTGATTACTTTCGTGATTGTCATAGGGTTGTAACTTTAAAAGAAATTTATATCCACGTTCGTGTGAGTAGAATGGATCACTCTTGACTTCCACGTCGCCTTGTGACTTAAGAAATACACCAGGAATTTGTAGCCAAAAGTCCTTTATTTCCCACACATAACTGTAACGCCCTTCGTCTTCTTCTATCATAAAAGGGGCATTTGGGGGAATCTGTTTTACTATATCTTGAATTGTAGGGGGAATAAGCTTCTTTATTTCCATCAACTGTTTCTGGTTATTTTCCACTGTATGCAAAGAGGGGAGTTGTTTTTTCATTTCATCCATTTGTTTTTGAGTGCGTTCATTAATAAGGGCGGCTGCTTTTTGCATCTCATCCATTTCAGCTTGGAAGTCCTTGTACATCTCATCTATCTGTTTTGCAGTTTCATTTTTCGTTTCTTCCATTTGTTTTTCAAGTGACACAACCTTTTTGACTGCAATATCAAGATGTTGTTTCACGTGGTTTTCAATATGGTCATTTAAATCTTTTCTCTGTACCTAAGGTCAGAGGAGAATCCTGCGTGAGTGAAAATATAATGATACCGAAACTTATATGTACATAGGCATTTAACTTCTAAATCAAGGATATACATGTGACTTGACTGGCATAATCTTGATAAACGTTAAATATAAGCGAAAGAGAGAGAGAGAGCATTTTTGAACAGGTATACAGTATACGCAGGACGCATACACCGATTCGATGAAGTGACAAAAAACTATAATCGAGTTATCATTTAATTGCAACGAACAATGACTTGAGATCAAGAAAGATGAGGACAAGCATGCTACAGTAGAATCTACTGCATGTTACCCTACCTTAGAGGGGCAGCCAATATTCTGAAAACTGCAAGCTACATCTGTCAGCGGACACTCATTTGATAGATGACTTGTAACCTTACATTTAATAACATATCCGTTAGCTGTTTGACGAGGATATTTATCGGTCATACCTATCCTTTAAAGTTTATTGTGTGATTTGTGTTGAACAATCAGATAAACATATAGTTCTATGATTATTATGTACAATTGGTATATTACTTAAACGGATTGGTGGAGAAGCATGTGTGATCAGGTGAAAGTGTGAACAGCTAATGACATCTCAGAAAATTATGTGCGATTGGTTGAAATATTTTCAAAAATATGATATGAAATATATGGTTATATTTTCTGCTAGCTAGCTTTGCAAACTCAGTTTTTTTACGCTCGAAAATTTCGCTAAAAAATTCATAGTGCGTCTGACAAACCAAGGCGCTATTTAGTTTCCAATATGCACGAGCTATTCTTTGGAATGGCCAATTAGAGGAAGCTTTCTACATCCAGGAAAATAGCTTCTGATTGTTTAGTTGAAATTTGAAATGGCGAAATTCAAAAATTAATTTTGCACGTCCGAAGTACATTCCAGAAGAATTTAACATTTCATGTACGCAGTTGCTCTTCCTGCATAACTAACGCCACAACTGCGTTTCAAGGTTCGAATTTGGCTATTCAATTCTCTTGTAATTCTAGTTTTGTAATTACCTCTTCTCTTTTTATGGTCTTTTGACACTCATTTGGGCAGCTAACGGGACACTTTGGACATTGATTGATGTGGTCCTAGTTAATATTAGAATTTAAGATTGTATGAGTTTAAGATTGTATGACGGCAACGCTGACGACGACGGTAGAGAACAATCGGATTAAGCAAGAAGAATAAGGCTGACGTGTAGAATGTTTAGTAAATAAGTAGATTTCAACCATCTTCTGTCAATACACAATGGCAAACTCGAAAGTTTCATGCTGTACCAAGAACACGAACGCCTAAGCCTCTTTCTTTCATAATTTGTTTTACCACATATCGTTCATGGGTTTTGTAATATTATGGGATAATGAACACAAGAATCAAATGTTAACGAATACAAGAAAGCATAGATTGAACAAAAACTGCCGGAATAGGTCACTTTTCAGTACAGTCACGTCGGCATCGACGTTGTCGTCCTACAATCTTAAACTCCCTAATAACGTGAAGTAACGTCAGTAGTGATTTGAAATACAATATAAATACACACTATGCTCGTACTATGTATGGCAATGAGTTAATCATCTTACCGTTAGTAAGCGATACATGTTACCATTGTTGCAATGCGGACATCGAACAATTCTAAACAGACATTCCTCTTGCACATGTTTAACCATTTCACAACGAGGTTTTCGTTCAATGCAGCTTTTGTTGTCACACTCAACAACTTTGTAATCACAACGGGTATCGTGACTCTGTAAAAAAATTACAGGAATTATTTAAACTTCCGCTGCGAAACACAGGCAATTTCTTGCCCATGCACTTCTCCTCAAAAATTTTATGTTTTTCTAGAAAAACAACAACTTTGATTTGGAAGAATTGGCCATTACCAGATTCTTTAGCGAGTCTTTATTTGTTTGTTGCGTAGCAACGTGTACTAATTTGCATGTGGAACCCGTGTTTCACGGGGTTCCACGCTAATGTTGCAAACACCCTTAGATCGGCGTGAAGCCGTCATGAATACGAGTATTTGTTCTGCAGCTCTGTGACACGGACCTGGAACAATAACAACTAGCAGCAGCAAAAAGAACAACGACAACAATGCCAACAACAAAATCGCGTAACTTTACAAAAAACATTAAGTATGCACACCTATATCTGCACTTTAGCATACTTTAGCGGATAGATAGATAGATAGATAGTTTATTATAAAATCCCTCATTGCAGATACAAGAATTGACAGAATTGATATAAAGTTATCAATGAGCAAATAAACCTAAAATATTCATTGTTATACACTTCTAATTTCCATCATATCTCACATGCTAAAATGTTACCTGCGAATATACCAGTTTATTCAACTTTATATTTCACTATGTATCTCAATGATTGTTTGCTGTAAAGACTTCTATAACGGCGTTTTTGACACAATAACAAATCGTGTATATTTTCGTTCATGTTTCAGATGTTTTATATATGAGTAAAAGACTTGACGTGACCAAACGCGTCAGGTCAAATAGAGCCTAGTTCCATGGAATATATATATTAAAATGGTCTAGTCCAGAATTTCGATATTTAAATTCAGTACAAAAATCTTAAATAAGATACAACAGATCTCAACTTCATGTCATTTGTCTTTTTTACTATACATGTTTCGGCAACTAACATTTGTACAAAAACCTCTCAAGATGTCTTGAATGATTGAATGAGAAATATAATTGACTTGCCTCTATGTGTATTCGTTTAGCAACATGTAGGGTGAGAAATTCGTAGATTTCCAGCTCAAAGGAAACTCTCTGAATCGCGGGGCTTCCTTCCAAGTGCTCCATTTAGAGTTCGATATTTGGTCAAATTATTGGAGATGAAGCTCAAAATAACAGCCCATTCTGAAGCTCTTATAAGTGTATAGGTATATCTCGAGTTAAATTAAAGCTCCACTTTCCATTGTTTTACTGCTGTAATACCATGATCACCTCGGGATCCACTGTTTCAAGAGTGACGTTTAATGTCTAACATTCCTCCTACCTGAATAGAAATGAGGGAGATTTAAAACTAAATTTCCCGCATACATCATTAATGAGGGAAATTTAGAACTAACTTTCCCTCAGTAATGATGTATGAGTGAAATTTAGTTCTAAATTTCCCTCATTACTATTCATGAGGTACAGTCCCTCATATGACAATCATCGGGACGATCGGAACACTCTAAGACATTATAACGCACCGATACCTCTTACCTCTGCACACTCTTACGCGTGTGGGAGCTATTTATTCTACTTTGCGCACGTGCGTAACGAAACAAAGAAAGCATCGTGAAAAATAATTTAGCTTCCGAATTGATTAACAACCTATAAGTACTTGTTCATTGTAAGTATATAACAAAGAAATCTATTTTCAAAATTCCACACAATTGGTAAAAGAATTGTATAATATGTTCAAGTTTTGGAAGAACAAACAGCGAAGTATATTTTCGTTTATTTCCTCGGTGATCATGGTATTACAAACTCGGGACTCCCACTAAACCTCCCTCGGCTTCGGGGACATCAGGAGTGCATCACGTGACCGATTGCGCAAGAATGTCCTTTTCTCGAGACGAAAATCGGAATAAAAAACATTTGCAGTTTATAACTCGTTCCAGGCTTACTGCCTGGGCCACAGGTAGCCCAAGCTCACTATTAGTGGCTATTTATAAGAGAATGTATGGCACTCAATATCACTCAAAATTTCTGTCTTAATTTTAATAAAATTCCACGAGACTTCTAAAGTGTGTTGTTTATGCTTTCTTCTAACCTCTGAATGAGTTTCAGCGAAATTCGTCGATTTTAACTGCTCGCCCTAAGCCACTAAAAAATGGAGAAGATATTTGGACTGGAGTTGAGCAGTATGATGGCTTCGAGTCAGCCATCGCTTCCTACCTTCTCTCCATTTTTGAGTGGCTTAGGGCGAGCAGTTAAAATCGACGAATTTCGCTGAAACTCATTCAGAGGTTAGAAGAAAGCATAAACAACACACTTTAGAAGTCTCGTGGAATTTTATTAAAATTAAGACAGAAATTTTGAGTGATATTGAGTGCCATACATTCTCTTATAAATAGCCACTAATAGTGAGCTTGGGCTACCTGTGCCTGGGCACGAGTAAAAAAGCGCCCAAGTAAAAAGTATATCGTAGTTGACGGCTCTGTTATCTCTTTTGTAGCCGCTTTTCGTCTCATCACGTGCGCGACGGGTCGATTTTCTTCTCATTTGTCTTGAATAGGGTAGAATTTTTTCACTTTAGAGTGTCTTAGATAGGGTCAGGTTTCTAGTGCCACACCCCTATCCAAAAAGGGGCTACGTACCATTCCCCCCGGCGTTATCTCAACTGTATCTTTTAGATTTGCTTACCTGAATATCTCTCAATTCCCCTTGCCAATCACACTCTCGATTAGGACACATTATCTTCAGTGACAGCACTTTTCTCTCTGTGTTTTTGTCTTGGAATATCTTCAGATATTAAAAAACGTACCATTTCAGTTTAGGTATATATTATGTTGAATTATTATTGACACTTAATAACGTGATTAATTATATTGGTTGATTGATTGATTGATTGATTGATTGATTGATTGATTGATTGATTGATTGATTGATTGATTGATTGATTGGGAGGGAGGGGAAAAGGGAGGGAAGGGGGACTGGAGAGGAGAGGAGGGAAGGAGAGCTTGCCGATAAACACGTTTTCTCTGTTACTCGCATACACCAGCTTGCGCGTATTTCTATTAGTCAAAATCCAATCGTTCTTGATTGAGAAGATAAAGCTACTAAATCTCGATCTAAAACAAGAGCAACATGCTTTGATATGCTTTGAAATCAATCTTGGCTGGCAAAGATGTCCCGGTGGTTCTGCTGACTTGTTTTCAGAAAAAAGTAGAATTTATCAAGTCTTATACACAAGACAAGTATTTACGAAATAAAATGCGCCATTTGGCGATTAACGATTACCCGGTTGCTTCGGATTCATTATTGAAATTCAGGGCAACATTGGTTAAAAAGCTAAAAGCAAAGGTAGCAGAACTTAACATTCTATTTATATTGTGAGAGAATAAACCTTTGAATCCTTTCATTCTGATCAGTTTCTTTTTGCTGGACAGAAATTATTCGGGACTTCGATTGCACACTGCAAGAAAAAACAACAAAAACCCAATGTCTAGAATTGAAACTGGTTTTCCTCCGTAGTAAATTGTGTGATATTTGTCAGACACAAGCCTTTTGCTGAGGATTATAACGCCTCGCCTAGCATAAAACCTCAAACATCCAACATTCAACGATGAACTCCAGCAGGGACCCCGTATTTTTTTAGCCCCTATTAGCTGGTTATGATAACGATAAAAATACAGTACTGAACTCTAGAGTATGAATTTGTTTAGGTTCGGCGAAGTTGCCAAAAATCAAAACCGAAAACATAACCGTGAATTTGACTGATCGTTGATCATATTGCACTTCTGGTGATTTGTGATTTGATCCTTGGAGTAGGAGTAACGGAAAAAACAGGGGTTTACCGGCAGACTCTGATTTGCCTCCTCTCCTCATCAGTCCCCTCCGCTTTCCCCTCCCCTCCCCTCCCCTCCCCTTTGCTTCCCTTGAGAGTTGGCAACGCGTACTGCGGATGCAGACTCAGTGTGTTACTTTAGTGAAGTAAGGCAAATAGTGTTTAACGTGTCTGTGTTCGTTTGTTCTTCTTCGTTAGTGGCTCGTGAATACCAGACCGTTAGTAAGCTGCGGTGAGGCGTTTCTATCTTCCTACATTGATCTAACATAGCACAGGTCCAAAACAGAACGGGATGGAACAACATATCAGCTAGAAGGAATTTAGTGTGATTTTTCCTATGGTTTTGCTTATGTATATTTTTACCCCAATTGTGTATATCAACCCGCTCAATGCGTCAAACTTACGTTTTGAGGAGTAATATGTTTTCTATCATATGGACATTTATTGTGATTCCTGTCAACAAAATTAACATTTTATTAAACTAAGCTGGGGTACGGATACTTAAGGTTTAAGGGAATATCTTAACTGTTTCAAAATAAATTTGGTTTTCTACAGTCAACAAACAAACAAACAAAAATTAAACCGAAGGTCACTTCTGTCAGCTAGTTAATGACCTCAACCAAGACTCAACCAATAAGAAGCGACGACGCGAACTCACTGATGACCCCTGGAACACTGATTCAATTATTATTCACAGTTCTTTATCTTTGCATACTTCTTTGTTTGATCAGAGTGTTCGTAATGTAATAATACTGAAGCCTATAGCTTCAAGTTAAGTTTCTGTACATGTGCTGAGTTAATATATCATTACTAAAAATCAATGTAGCTCTAGTTTGTTTGATATATTGTTATTGTAGACCCAAGTAATTCTATGTTCCTTCGTCCTAGCTGTTCTATAAACTTGGAAGTTTAGAATATCAACAAACAGTACTGCGAAGGACCCGTTGGAACGGTTCACTAAAATAGCTTCTACACTGTACTGTGAATAAAGCTGATTTCTGAAACAAACACTTTTACAAAAAAAGGGTTGCTTAATAGTTGAGAAAAAGTTAATCGTAGTATGATGTTAAAGCAGAAAGACGATAGAATACACAGCTCGGTAAAAAAAGTAAGATATCTCAAATACGTAATATAATGTAATATATCTCAAATACGTTTATCTCACACAACGCCATCGGTAGTAAGGTACCTTTTGAATGCCTGCTCCAAACATTCCTTACAGAAAAGGTGTCCACATTTCGTCTGCACAGGGTTTCTCAAAACACAATGACAAATACCACAAGTAAGGTCCTCGGGAACCTTCTCAACGAACTCAAAGTCATATCCACAGGGCATTTGAGTGTTTTCAGCCATTTGTAAACGAGAAATGTTGCAGAACAGCACTTCCTGTTTTGTCACATCTCGAAGAGTCGATCGAAGTGGGGGTAGTCCCGGTTACCCATTCCTCTCTCGGTCAAGATGAAAAGACCACATAAATGGTAGATCTAGGAGCGATCTTCTCTCTAGATTTGGGCCGTACAAACAAACAAACAAACAAACAAACAAACAAACAAACAAACAAACAAACAAACAAACAAACAAACAAACAGAACAAAACAAAACAAAGAAACAAAACAAAACAAAACAAAACAAAACAAAACAAAACAAAACAAAACAAAACAAAACAAAACAAAACAAAACAAAACAAAACAAAACAGAACAGAACAAAACAAAACAAAGAAACAAAACAAAACAAAACAAAGAAACAAAACAAAACAAAACAAACAAAGAAACAACAAAACAAAACAAATTTTTGAGTTTTCAAAAACAGCATTCAAATCAAAGTTATTTTATAACTGCTGTTGTTCATATTATCTAGCATCAAAAGTGCGTACTTTCTGATTACAAAGGAACGATTTTGATGAGAAACAAGGCAACAAAGTGTTTTGATGACGGAATAATTGTACGTAAATTGAATTAATTATCACTTCGCTTACACCACAGCGCGCATTCAAAGTGTTTTGATGACGGAATAATTGTAAATTGAATTAATTACATCTTCGCTCACACCACAGCGCGCATTCAAAGTGTTTTTATGACGGGATCATTGTAAATTGCATTAATTACATCTTCGCTCACACCACAGAGCGCATTCAAAGTGTTTTTATGACGGGATCATTGTAAATTGAATTAATTACATCTTCACTCACACCACAGCGCGCATTCAAAGTGTTTTGATGACGGAATAATTGTAAATTGAATTAATTACATCTTCGCTCACACCACAGCGCGCATTCAAAGTGTTTTTATGACGGGATCATTGTAAATTGAATTAATTACATCTTCGCTCACACCACAGCGCGCATTCAAAGTGTTTTTATGACGGGATCATTGTAAATTGAATAAATTATTTCTTTGCTCACACCACAGCGCGCATTCAAATTGAATAAATGATCTTTTTGCTAACACCACAGCGCGCATTCAAAGTGTTTTGATGACTTAATAATTCCAAATCGAATAAATTCTTTCCTAACTCAGAACACAGCGCGCATTGAAAGTGTTTTGATGACAGAATAGATGCAAATTGAATAAATTTTGTCTATAGCTTTAATCACAACGCACTTTCAAAGGGTTTTCAAGCCGGAATAATTTGGATGACGGAATAATTGTAAATTGAATAAATTATCTTTTCGCTTACAACACAGCACGCTTTAGTTGTTTTTTGATGACGGAATAATTGTAAATTAAATAAATTATTTCTTTAATCACCACACAGCTCGAATTCAAAGTGTTTTGATTTCGGAATAAATGTAAATTGAATAAATTATCTCTTTGCTCACACCACAGCGCGCATTCAAAGTGTTTTGATGACCGAATAATTGTAAATTGAATAAATTATCCCTTCGCTCACGCCACAGCGCGTATTCAATTGGTTTTGATGACGGAAAGATTGAAAACTGAATAAATTAGCTTTTGGCGCTTTTTGAACAGATTTGTAAAATAAAAATTTGGTTTAAAATGTAAATGTTTTCTTTTATTTGGAATGTTTTGTTTATTGTTAAAGTAACCGAAGGTCACTTCTGTCAGCTAGTTAATGACCTCAACCAAGACTCAACCAATAAGAAGCGACGACGCGAACTCACTGATGACCCCTGGAACACTGATTCAATTATTATTCACAGTTCTTTATCTTTGCATACTTCTTTGTTTGATCAGAGTGTTCGTAATGTAATAATACTGAAGCCTATAGCTTCAAGTTAAGTTTCTGTACATGTGCTGAGTTAATATATCATTACTAAAAATCAATGTAGCTCTAGTTTGTTTGATATATTGTTATTGTAGACCCAAGTAATTCTATGTTCCTTCGTCCTAGCTGTTCTATAAACTTGGAAGTTTAGAATATCAACAAACAGTACTGCGAAGGACCCGTTGGAACGGTTCACTAAAATAGCTTCTACACTGTACTGTGAATAAAGCTGATTTCTGAAACAAACACTTTTACAAAAAAAGGGTTGCTTAATAGTTGAGAAAAAGTTAATCGTAGTATGATGTTAAAGCAGAAAGACGATAGAATACACAGCTCGGTAAAAAAAGTAAGATATCTCAAATACGTAATATAATGTAATATATCTCAAATACGTTTATCTCACACAACGCCATCGGTAGTAAGGTACCTTTTGAATGCCTGCTCCAAACATTCCTTACAGAAAAGGTGTCCACATTTCGTCTGCACAGGGTTTCTCAAAACACAATGACAAATACCACAAGTAAGGTCCTCGGGAACCTTCTCAACGAACTCAAAGTCATATCCACAGGGCATTTGAGTGTTTTCAGCCATTTGTAAACGAGAAATGTTGCAGAACAGCACTTCCTGTTTTGTCACATCTCGAAGAGTCGATCGAAGTGGGGGTAGTCCCGGTTACCCATTCCTCTCTCGGTCAAGATGAAAAGACCACATAAATGGTAGATCTAGGAGCGATCTTCTCTCTAGATTTGGGCCGTACAAACAAACAAACAAACAAACAAACAAACAAACAAACAAACAAACAAACAAACAAACAAACAAACAAACAAACAAACAAACAAACAAACAAACAAACAAACAAACAAACAAACAAACAAACAAACAAACAAACAAACAAACAAACAAACAAAACAAAACAAAACAAAACAAAACAAAACAAAACAGAACAGAACAGAACAAAACAAAACAAAGAAACAAAACAAAACAAAACAAACAAAGAAACAACAAAACAAAACAAATTTTTGAGTTTTCAAAAGGAGCGTTCAAATCAAAGTTATTTTATAACTGCTGTTGTTCATATTATCTAGCATCAAAAGTGCGTACTTTCTGATTACAAAGGAACGATTTTGATGAGAAACAAGGCAACAAAGTGTTTTGATGACGGAATAATTGTACGTAAATTGAATTAATTATCACTTCGCTTACACCACAGCGCGCATTCAAAGTGTTTTGATGACGGAATAATTGTAAATTGAATTAATTACATCTTCGCTCACACCACAGCGCGCATTCAAAGTGTTTTTATGACGGGATCATTGTAAATTGAATTAATTACATCTTCGCTCACACCACAGCGCGCATTCAAAGTGTTTTTATGACGGGATCATTGTAAATTGAATAAATTATTTCTTTGCTCACACCACAGCGCGCATTCAAAGTGTTTTGATGACTTAATAATTCCAAATCGAATAAATTCTTTCCTCACTCAGAACACAGCGCGCATTGAAAGTGTTTTGATGACAGAATAGATGCAAATTGAATAAATTTTGTCTATAGCTTTAATCACAACGCACTTTCAAAGGGTTTTCAAGCCGGAATAATTTGGATGACGGAATAATTGTAAATTGAATAAATTATCTTTTCGCTTACAACACAGCACGCTTTAGTTGTTTTTTGATGACGGAATAATTGTAAATTAAATAAATTATTTCTTTAATCACCACACAGCTCGAATTCAAAGTGTTTTGATTTCGGAATAAATGTAAATTGAATAAATTATCTCTTTGCTCACACCACAGCGCGCATTCAAAGTGTTTTGATGACGGAATAATTGTAAATTGAATAAATTATCCCTTCGCTCACGCCACAGCGCGTATTCAATTGGTTTTGATGACGGAAAGATTGAAAACTGAATAAATTAGCTTTTGGCGCTTTTTGAACAGATTTGTAAAATAAAAATTTGGTTTAAAATGTAAATGTTTTCTTTTATTTGGAATGTTTTGTTTATTGTTAAAGTAACCGAAGGTCACTTCTGTCAGCTAGTTAATGACCTCAACCAAGACTCAACCAATAAGAAGCGACGACGCGAACTCACTGATGACCCCTGGAACACTGATTCAATTATTATTCACAGTTCTTTATCTTTGCATACTTCTTTGTTTGATCAGAGTGTCCGTAATGTAATAATACTGAAGCCTATAGCTTCAAGTTAAGTTTCTGTACATGTGCTGAGTTAATATATCATTACTAAAAATCAATGTAGCTCTAGTTTGTTTGATATATTGTTATTGTAGACCCAAGTAATTCTATGTTCCTTCGTCCTAGCTGTTCTATAAACTTGGAAGTTTAGAATATCAACAAACAGTACTGCGAAGGACCCGTTGGAACGGTTCACTAAAATAGCTTCTACACTGTACTGTGAATAAAGCTGATTTCTGAAACAAACACTTTTACAAAAAAAGGGTTGCTTAATAGTTGAGAAAAAGTTAATCGTAGTATGATGTTAAAGCAGAAAGACGATAGAATACACAGCTCGGTAAAAAAAGTAAGATATCTCAAATACGTAATATAATGTAATATATCTCAAATACGTTTATCTCACACAACGCCATCGGTAGTAAGGTACCTTTTGAATGCCTGCTCCAAACATTCCTTACAGAAAAGGTGTCCACATTTCGTCTGCACAGGGTTTCTCAAAACACAATGACAAATACCACAAGTAAGGTCCTCGGGAACCTTCTCAACGAACTCAAAGTCATATCCACAGGGCATTTGAGTGTTTTCAGCCATTTGTAAACGAGAAATGTTGCAGAACAGCACTTCCTGTTTTGTCACATCTCGAAGAGTCGATCGAAGTGGGGGTAGTCCCGGTTACCCATTCCTCTCTCGGTCAAGATGAAAAGACCACATAAATGGTAGATCTAGGAGCGATCTTCTCTCTAGATTGGGGCCGTACAAACAAACAAACAAACAAACAAACAAACAAACAAACAAACAAACAAACAAACAAACAAACAAACAAACAAACAAACAAACAAACAAACAGACAAACAAACAAACAAACAAACAAACAAACAAACAGACAAACAGACAAACAGACAAACAGACATACAAACAAACAAACAGACAAATAGACAAACAGCCAAACAGACAGACAGACAGACAGACAAAACAAAACAAAACAAAACAAAACAAAACAAAACAAAACAAAACAAAACAAAACAAAACAAAACAAAACAAAACAAAACAAAACAAAACAAAACAAAACAAAACAAAACAAAACAAAACAAAACAAAACAAAACAAAACAAAACAAAACAAAACAAAACAAAACAAAACAAAACAAAACAAAACAAAACAAAACAAAACAAAACAAAACAAAACAAAACAAAACAAAACAAAACAAAACAAAACAAAACAAAACAAAACAAAACAAAACAAAACAAAACAAAACAAAACAAAACAAAACAAAACAAAACAAAACAAAACAAAACAAAACAAAACAAAACAAAACAAAACAAAACAAAACAAAACAAAACAAAACAAAACAAAACAAAACAAAACAAAACAAAACAAAACAAAACAAAACAAAACAAAACAAAACAAAACAAAACAAAACAAAACAAAACAAAACAAAACAAAACAAAACAAAACAAAACAAAACAAAACAAAACAAAACAAAACAAAACAAAACAAAACAAAACAAAACAAAACAAACAAACAAACAAACAAACAAACAAAAACGCAGATGCGATTCAAATTCACCAGTTATCAGAAAAAAAGACGTACCTATATTGTGATTAACGCTCTGGTGGAGTCGAAAGCTGAAGCTACGCTTTTAAACATCTACTCAATGTCTCAAGAATTTAACACTGGACAACTGGTCGAGGATTATTCAGTAATATTGGGCAGAATCGCGCGTTGGTATTGCCGTCTCGAACGTAATCGATACACTATTACATTAAAAATCAACGCGAGTTTTGATAAATTGGAGAACGCATGTTTTTTCTGTATTTGACACCTTCATGCAGGCAAACGAGAAATGCTGTTTTAGACGCATTAAAACTCTACCGTATTAACCTCATCATTTGACGTTTGGTTTTCCGAACACATCGGGTTATGGTGGTCAGGTTTGAAATTCTGTTTCTACTTTAAAAAAGACTGTATCATTAGAAACATAGTTCCTCCACTCTTTAAAATCTTCCATATCACAAGTTGCTAGAGTAAAAAAACGAAAACTTTCCCTGGTGAAAACTAGCTCTACAACGAGTGGCACTCATTCCAATTTCCTTGTGCTGTGATGACTGACTTAATAGGGCGGAAAACCTGACATTGACGTCAAATGGCCAGGTCAGTATGTTATCATATTCACCATGAAAAATTTTCAGTTCTAAAAAGTCCCCTGACCATATCCTTTTCCAAACAAGTTTCATTTTGTATCATTTCTCTGAATATAGAATGAGTTACTGGATAGGGTGTTAGGGTTGGGGTTGGGTTGAGGGTTAGGGTTAGTTCAAATGTTGGTAGGGACCCCATGTCAGCCGACACGTATTGTCCTGACACTTCGACCTATATACGTGTGTGGCAGTTTGTGGTTGTCCATGCATTTTCCTGAATAGTATAAACCCTATTGTAGTGTGTAATACTGTAGTACCTATAGTACGTGTAGTATCTGTAGTACCTGTAGTACCTATAGTAGCTGTAGTACCTATAGTAGCTGTAGTACCTATAGTACGTGTAGTATCTGTAGTACCTATAGTAAGTGTAGTGCCTGCAGTATATGTAGTACCTATAGTACCTGTAGGAATAGTAGATTTAGTACATGTGGTAGGTATACTATATGAAGTATCTATAGTATATGTGATAGGTGTAGTGCCTATATTACCTGTAGTAGCCGTAGTATCTGCAGTACGTGTATTAGTCGCTATAGGACCTGTAGTATGCAGACCTGTATATGCTCAGTCCACTGTAAGAGCAAGTTGCAAGTTACACTTAACTTGACACACACAAAAGTATCAACACGAGGCTACATTTCATTCGTAACAAGACAAAAGTTTTAGCACGTAGCCTCGTTCTGATACCTTTGTAAGTGGCAGATAAAGCATATCTCGCAACTGGACTATCAGATTATAATGCCAGTATCCACATTCAGCTAGTCCTCGACTGGCTTTTATTATACATGACAAAAATCAAGTGCAACTCGCAAATTTCAAATTTTCTTTCATAAAACTGTTAGCTACACTCGTTGATCCACTTGAATTTGAACATTAATTTGTGACGAGAAATACATTGTTAATAACAGTACCACAATGGAAAACCGAGACATGAGCTAAAGGCGATAGGAGATAGGTAATTACACTCTTCACGCGGTTACGGTTGGGTTTCTGATTTTATCAAGGAAGTCAACAATTAGATATTCATATCCAATGTTCAGAGCAAAACGAACAGAATATGTAATTAATGACTGTGATTGTAATTTATATTTGTCGGATTATACAATAACTTAATAACATAAATTTCGCATTTTCTTTTTCTTTTCAAATTGTTTCCGTAATAGAATGATTGACAATTGAATAAATTATCTTTTTACTGTGATCATAACGCGTATTCAAAGGGTTTTCAAGTCGCAATAATTGTAAATTGAATATCTAACTTATCTCTTCACTCACAACACAGCGAAAATTCAAAGTGTTTTGATGACGGAATAATTGTAAATTGAGTAAATTAGCTCTTGACTCACAATACAGCGCGCATTCAAAGTGTTTTGTTGACGGAATAATTGCAAATTGAATAAATTATCTCTTCGCTCACACCACAGCGCGCATTCAAAGTGTTTTGATAAAGGAATAATTTCAAATTGAATAAATTATCTCTTCGCTCATAATACGGCTCGCATTCAAAGTGTCTTGATTACAAGATAATTCCAAATCGAATAAAATATTTCTTCACTCAGAACACAGCGCGCATTCAAAGTGTTTTGATGACGGAATAATTGCAAATTGAATAAATTATTTCTTCACTCACAATACAGCGCGCATTCAAAGTGTTTTGATGACGGAATAATTGCAAATTGAATAAAATATCTGTTTGCTCACAACACAGCTCGCATTCAAAGTGTTTTCAAGTTAGAATAGCTGTAAAGTAAATAAATTATTTCTTCGCTCACAATACAGCGCGCATTCAAAGTGTTTTGATGACGGAATAATTGCAAATTGAATAAAATATCTGTTTGCTCACACCAAAGCGCGCATTCAAAGTGTTTGATATGACGGAAGAATTGTATTTTAAGAAATGATTTCTTCGCTTACACCAAAGCGCGCATTCAAAGTGTTTTGATGACCGAATAATTGTAAATTGTAAATTAAATAAATTAGGTTCGCTCACACACAGCGCGCATTCAAAATGTTTTAATGACGGAATAATTGTAAATTGAATAAATTATTTCGTCGCTCACAACACAGCGCGCATTCAAAGTGTTTTGATGACGGAATGATTGAAAATTGAATAAATTAGATTTTGGCGCTTTTTGAACATATTTGTAAAATAAAAATTTGGTTTAAAATGTAAATGGTTTCTTTTAATTGGAATGTTTTGTTTATCATGAAAATAGATTTATGAATTAGACAACAGAAAGCCGTGCGCCCATGGCGTTATAGACGCACGAGAGAAAATATAATGAACTATTAACAAACGTAAGAGTGGCACGAGGCGTAGCCTCGCTTTAGACAAACTATCAGATTTTGACGGCCACAGGAACAGAAAACTACGTTTCAAAACTTTAAGATTATGTAATTAACATAATCTACAAAATAATTTCTCTGTAGGCCCTAAAAGAACTCATGATCAAAAGTAGAAAAGTACACTACATACAATTTATCCATTTATTTGATGACTATGATGCATTCATCGAACCATGCAACTTGCTGTACAAAATTACATAACTACAAAAATGTACACTAGTAGATTCAAATAAGTTGACAAATAACTGATTCAAGCACTTAAAGTAACCCACATAGACTAATATAAAAAGTCTGATTGATCGAGTCGTTAGTCTACAAAATCTGATATCAATTCATGTTACGGTCCACCATATGAATCACAGGTCAATCACATTTATATGCTGGATTATCGTTGTGAAAAGATAGGGATTCATTTGGTGTGAACGCAACATGAATTGACAACTACAAAATCACTGATCATAAGGGTCTATTAAAACACTTAGTCACTTAGTGAACACAGGGCCGTAGCAAGGGGAAGGGCCGGGGGGGGGGGGGGGGGGGGGGGGGGGCTCCCCCAAATATTTCTAATGCCTTCACTTCACAGCGTACTTTTTAAGTTGTTCAAGCATGTACGTCATTTTTACTTCCATCGAGAATGAAATGGCCAATCTTATCCCACAATAATTTGTTGTACGTCAGAAAAGAACGATTCAACCTTTAGCTAAATCCCCTCAAGTTTCCAACAAAGACTTTTGGAAGCAAATTTAGGTTCTGCACCCTTACAGCCCAAACGTATGACCAGCTATACAGGACCGTAGCTACCATGAAGCAAGCGAGGCAGTTGCCTCGGTAAAATTTCAGATATTGATTTATTTTTTTAGTTTTCTTGATGTCGTTTGTGTCGAGAAACGACCACCGCATAAGAAATTCAGAACTTTGACAACGAAGGACTTGAATTTAGTAAGGATTAGACATTAAGTATATTATCAATACTGTCTCATATCAGATATGCCTTTTTTGCTTCTTTTTCGTTGCCAGAATGTGCAAAATTATCATAACTTCAATACACAATTAATATGTCACAAATGCCTTTCAAAACGATGGAAATCGCATTTCCGAGGGTCTGAATTTCAAAATGTTTCGGGGTAGTATGCCACCGAACCCCCTAGTTGCTCCCGCCTTTGGTGGCCGATTGCCTCACTAAACATTTTAGTCTGGCTACGGTCCTGCTATAATATATGTATGCACATTCTTTTGAAAGAGCAATCATCCAATCAGCGAGAATTCTCTTGTCTTATCTCTTATCCAAGCTCTAATTGGAGGATGGCGTGTATACGAATACATTAACAGTTTTGAGTTTCTTGCTGTAAGTCTGAATCTCACTACTACTATCATAGATATCATCATTATTGTTATCGTCATTAGTACTGCTATTTTATTACGTTTAAGGATTTTTCAAGGCATTTTCTCGTTCACCACAATTCCCACTGTTTAAGAAATTCTATACAAAAAGACTACGAGTATGTCTATATTAATCCGCCTCAATTTATGCTATGAGCAGACCTTCAACCCACACTTAATTAAAGTGATCCTAGCTCATTTGAAATTTGGATAATCGTTTTTTTCATGAATTGAAAAGCTGGATGGCTTAATTATCTTGAATATGAGGATGTCTACTGTTTAAATTATGAGCATTTGAGATCGGAAAATGCAAATAAGGTGACGTCAACCCTACGCCAGTTCTCCCAACAAGTTGCGGTCGAGAGCAAACAAATTCAATTTCTCCCCCGTAACAACACCCAAACTACGCTTCGAATTTGCCATGTTCGAAGTTTTGTCATAATAAGACTAGCGAAAGTTTTTGTTAAATGGGAAGCAGCTGATAAATAAAATCGATGGGAGATTTTCATGTTTTAACCAATGAGATAAGTGCTTTAAACAATACCGCAGTTAAGGCCTAACGTATTTTTATGCCGTTAGGCCCCCTAGTTCTTACGCGCATCGTCACTTAAGATTCCAATACAGAGACTTGTTTATTAGTTATCTTGAAATTTTATTTTTAGAACTGCGTAATCCTATCATTAAGTGTAACAAACATGTTTTAATTTGTTTGCTCTGTTGACATGGCCGTGACTTTAGAGCAATGTTATTCTAAACTTGTTAGTTCCAGTTTTATGCATGAAAACTGTGCCATTGTCAACATAGCCTTTTTGATTTTTTTTATCAATCACGAATTAGCAGGACTTTAATCTTCAGAAAGGAGCACAAACAGCCTGTGTAATACCTGTAACTGATACGTGTTTTAAATAATAATGCATTTGATTCCCCTGATCAGACAACATGAACTTGCAAACTTTCGAGAGAAAAGGCCAGGCTAGTTCTATATCATAGCAGAAACTCATTAGGGGATTTTCAACAAAAAAATGAAATTTATATCCACGCTCGTGTGAGTAGAATGGCTGACTTTTCACGTCCAAATTCGTACGATGTTCATCAGCAACTTGTCGCCAAACGTCCTTTATTTCCCACACATAACTGTAACGCCCTTCGTCTTCTTCTATCATTAAAGGGGCATTTGGGGGAATCTGTTTTACTATATCTTGAATTGTGGGGGGAATCAGCTTCTTCATTTCGTTTACTTGTTTCTGAGCGGTTTCTACTGCATGCATATAGGGCATTTGGTCTCTCATTTCATTCATCTGTTTTGCAGTTTCGTTTTTCATAACGTCCATTAGTTTTAGAGTGTATTCGTTGGTAAGGGTAGCTGCTGCTAGCATTCTGTTCAGTGAACTTGGAAGTACTTGCTCATCTCATCCATCTGTTCTGCAGCTGTGTTTTGCATTTGATCCATTTGTTTTTGAGTGCATTTGTTGGTAAGGGTGACTGCCTTTTGCATTTTTGGACATCTCATTCATCTGTTTTGCAGTTTCGTTTTTCATTTCATCCATTTGTTTTTGAGTGCGTTCGTTAGTAAGTGTAGATGCTGCTAGCATTCTGTTCATCTGAACGTGGAAGTACTTTCGCATCTCATCTATTTGTTCTGCAGTTTTGTTTTACATTTCATCCATTTTTTTTTCTGCGTTCGTTGGTAATTAGGATGGCTGCCTTTTACATTTCGTCCATTTTAGCTTGGAGGTTTTTGGACATCTCATCTCATATGTTTTGCAGTTTCGTTTTTCATTTCATCCATTTGTTTTTGAAGGGATACAGCTTTTACGCATGCTATATCAAGATGATGTTTCACGTGGTTTTCAATATGGCCATCCAAACCTTTTCTCTCTTATATGCAAATATATAGTTAAGGTATATAACTATAAAAACTAATTAATACTTGCGTACTCTAAATGTGAAAGCATGCTAGAAACAGTACTACAAATTTCTATTAAAATCTGAAATGCCACCAGGGAAAAAGCTACTTCTAAACCTCTCAGTCCTACATTTGAATAAAGAAAAATGTTCTTGTAAAGAATATGTTCAACATCTCGAATTCCTGGCGTTTAACGCAAAGAAAAGAAAGCTAGAGAGAAACACCATTCCAGATATAGCTATTTCAATTAACGTTGTCGCTGAAAAGCCTAAAGGCTAAAGCCTTTCAAATATCTTTTGTGTACTCACAAACTTTTCTGTAGGCCACCTCAGAAATTAAGGAATATGTATCCAAGTTGTAGAATTTGCAAGCATACAGGGAGTTTTTTATTGTAATGATGTCACGGTGATAAAATTTTTCATGAATTCCGCTCTCAAAGCTTTAGGCTTAGCTTTAGGCTTTTTTTCAGCGCCAACGTTAATTGAATCAGCTATATATGCTGGGAGAGCAGAGAAGACGTTGAAAGACTGACAAATAAGCAACTAACACTATGTTAAGGCATTTGGAAACAAACCGCAATTAATTGAACGAGTACTTGTACATGCCAATGGTTCTGGGACATATCAGCATTATGAAGATACCCTAGAGAAGAAGATGAAATGAGCATGTGCATTGAGGATACCTCGAGTGATTCTGAAGGTGAATCAAGTGACACCAGTTCAGAAGATGGATACGTCGAACAGAGCTTTCAAATATTGTTCATCCCCGACGAAGATATCGGACAAGTAAATATGTAAATGGTAAATTTCAGTCTGTACTATAAAGTTCTCCCAGAAGATCGGATGTAGAGGAAGATTGGGGGAGGGGGGTTGGTAGTTATTTTACCTCAAAGGGGGGAGGGTAAGGAAGTTATTTAGATTTAGTAGAGGGCCAACTTTGGAGGGGAGCAATTTTAGACCCCCCCTCCCTTCCAGTTAACTATTGCACAGTCCCTTATACGGCACATATACATAAAAACATATTTCACTCACAAAAACTGCATGATGAGTACATTACATAATTTTATCATCATATTTACCTTTTGAATGCCTGCTCCAAGCATTCCTTACAGAAAAGATTTCCACATTTGGTCCGTACAAAGCACATTGACAAATACCACAAATAACTAGGTCCTCGGAACCTTCTCAACGAACTCAAAGTCGTACCATCTTTATAAACGAGAAATAATGCAGACCAGCACTTCCTGCTTCGTTTTGGATGTGTCCGGGAAGCTAGGTCTCTTTACCCAGTCCCCTCTCGATCAAAATATGACTTCATGCGCATAAAAAAGCAGGAAAAAGATCAAGATCGGTCTGCAATAACGTTATATGACATTCGAAGTGTTGTGTCTAGAATGTAAGTCTTTTGTTTCAAATAATACTCGATACTAGCTTTCATTACATAGATTTTCAAAAAAAAAAAAAAAAAAATCTTAAGCTTAGCTCAACTTCGATCGTTTCCAGGCGCTTTTCCTTCGTTTTGAGCATGGTTGGTTGTGTGGCTACTAAAATTACTATTACGTACTCTTTCCCCTCTCTGGACATACAGTAGTTCACATCATTATTTATAAGAATAAATAAATACAATTTAGGGAAATAAAATCCTGGTTTATTTAGGATATCGATGTTTTCTTGACAACAAATGTTTACTCTAACCTCATCATGCATAATAATTACATATTTTTCTTAGGTTATTCTGCTTAAAATGAGATAAAATTTCAGCTTCTCTGTCACATGATTTATGAAATTAATGAAAGTCGTTGTGGCAGTGTAAGAAACAAATAGAAAAAAAAAAATGCAGAATTTAAGTATCTAACTTAGCGCACCAAAATATATGTAGCAACGTTGGTTCGAGACCAATTGAGCCAAATATTTTCTTTTCTGACTCTCGTAGGGCGTCACTACTCTTGTCTGTGACTGCGACAACTTGTAGAGTTGATCCGCATAGTTTGTCATTTTCTCTCGTTTTAAACCTCGCGTGAACAACGACTTGGAACACAATCCCCTCTCTCATTGGGTGAAATTGAATTATGTGTCTCTTTAGCATCAACGTAGTCGATATAAAGGCTATATATTACTTGGTATATTACGCGCGCTCTGATTGGTCGAGAACTGTGTGATTACCAGTACACCTACATAGATGGCGTGACAACAACAGTCACACCACTCGACTTCTTCTCGTGGCATACTTTTTTGTTCTCACCACGATTTTATCAAATTCATTTTTTTGAGATAAATTTTATCAAATTTAGTATTTTTTTGGAGATCAAAAACAACATTAAATTTCAAAAACACGAGAAACGCAAGACATATATGACATACTTAATGCAAGTCTTATATTTAAAGTACAAATATCTAGACTCCTCAATTCAGTATATCATAAATCTAGTATACTGAACTACATCAAATTTATCTCGGACGGTTAAATCAGCAAAACATTTTTTCTGTTTTTTTTTTATAACTTGAATATAAGAAAGTTATTTTAAACTTGTTAGTTCTAGTTTTATGAAAGCTGCTCCATTAGTAACATAGTTTTCTCTGAAAACCTTTTCATCGACCTTAAATAAACACCATTTTAATGTTTTAGTGGGTCGAGTAGCAGGCTCTGTAATCGATTCAAATGACATGTGCTTCAGTTGATAAGGAATTGGATTCCCATCTAACAAGGTGAACGTGCAAGCTATCTGGGGATAAGGCCAGGGTAGTTGTTTATCATATTCACCATCTATGATTATCAGGCTTACAGTTACATTAAACTGATTACTTTCCTGATTGTCATAGGGTTGTAACTTTAAAAAAAATTTATATCCACGTTCGTGTGAGTAGAATGGATCACTCTTGACTTCCTGGTAGATTAGTCGCTTATGAAATGCACCAGCAACTTGTCGCCAAAAGTCCTTTATTTCCCACACATAACTGTAACGCCCTTCGTCTTCTTCTATCATTAAAGGGGCATTTGGGGGAATCTGTTTTACTATATCTTGAATTGTAGGGGGAATAAGCTTCTTCATTTCCATCAACTGTTCCTGGGTATTTTCGACTGTATGCAAAGAGGGGAGTTGTTTTTTCATTTCATCCATTTTAGCTTGGAAGTGCTTGTTTATTTTATCCATTTTAGCTTGAAAATCCTTATACATCCCATCCATCTGTTTTGCAGTTTCGTTCTTCGTTTCTTCCATTTGTTTTTCAAGTGACACAACCTTTTTAACTGCAATATCAAGATGTTGTTTCACGTGGTTTTCAGTATGGTCATTTAAATCTTTTCTCTGTACCTAAGGTCAGAGGAGAATACTGCGTGAGTGAAAATGATACCGAAACTTATATGTACACAGGCATTTAACTTCTAAATCAAGGAGATACACGTAACTTGACTGGCATGATCTTGATAAACGCTAACTGTAAGTCAAAGAGAAAGAGAGAGAGAAAAAAAACATTTGAATGGCATTTTTGAACTGGTATACAGTACGACGAATGCAACGATCCGATGAAGTGACAAAAAAAACTATAATCGAGTTATCATATTTAAATGATTTAAACAGAATTAAAATTGCAACGAACAATGACTTGAGATCAAGAAAGATGAGGAAAAGCATGCTACAGTAGAATCTACTGCATGTTACCCTACCTTAGAGCTGCAGCCAATATTCTGAAAACTGCAAGCCACATTGGTCAGCGGACACTCATTTGATAGATGACTTGTAACCTTACATTTAATAACATATTCGTTAGCTGTTTGACGAGGATTTGTATCGGTCATACCTATCCTTTAAAGTTTATTGTGTGATTTGTGTTGAACAATCAGATAAAACATATAGTTCTATTATTATGTACAATTGGTATATAACTTCAACTGATTGGTGGAGAAGCATGTGTGATCAGGTGAAAGTGTGAACAGCCAATGACCTCTCAGAAAATTATGTGCGTTAACTCTGATTGGTTGAAATATTTTCACAAATATGATATGAAATAAATGGTTATATTTTCTGCTAGCTAGCTTTGCAAACTCACTCAGGTTTTTACGCTCGAAAATTTCGCCAAAATATTCATAGTGCGTCTGATAAACCGAGGCACTGTTTAGTTTCCAATATGCACGAGCTATTCTTTGGAATGGCCAATTAGAGGAAACTTTCTACATCCAGGAAAATAGCTTCTAATTTTTTAGTTGAAATTTGAAATGACGAAATTCAAGAATTAATTTTCCACATCCGAAGTGTATTCCAGAAGAATTTAAAATTTCTTGTACGCAGTTGCTCATGCATACCTCTTCCTGCATAACAAACGCTTACAACCGCGTTCGAAGGTTCGAATTTGGCTATTCCATTTTCTTGTAATTCTAGTTTTGTAATTACCTCTTCTCTTTTTATGGTCTTTTGACAGTCATTTGGGCAGCTAACGGGACACTTTGGACATTGATTGATGTGGTCCTAGTTAATATTAGGATGTAAGATTGTATTAGTTTAAGATTGTATGACGGTAACGCTGATGACGACGGTAAAGAACTATCGGATTAACCAAGAAGAATAAGGCTGACACGTGGAATGTTTATTAAATAGGTAGATTTCAACCGTCTTCTGTCAATTCACAACGGAAAGTTTAACGCTGTACCGAGAACGCGAACGCCTAAGCCTTTTTCTTTCATAATTTGTTTTACCACATACCATTCATGGGTTTTGTAATATTATGGGATAATTAACACAAGAATCAAATGTTAACGAATACAAGAAAGCATAGATTGAACAAAAACTGAATAGGTCACTTTTACAGTCACGTCGTCGGCATCGACGTTGTCGTCGTACAATCTTAAACTCCCTAATAAGGTGAAGTGACGTCAGTAGTGATTTGAAATACAATATAAATACACACTATTCTCGTACTATGTGTGGCAATGAGTTAATCATCTTACCGTTAGTAAGCAGTACGTGTTATTATTGTTGCAATGCGGACATCGAACAATTCTAAACAGGCATTCCTCTTGCACATGTTTAACCATTTCACAACGAGGTTTTCGTTCAATGCAACTTTTGTTGTCACACTCAACAACTTTGTAATCACAACGGGTATCGTGACTCTGTAAAAAAATTACAGTACTTATTTAAACTTCCGCATAGAATTGCTGCGTTGTATGTTACAGAGCAAATTTTATCAGTAGGGCTTCACTTGCTCGGAACGTCTTATCTCATTGGTTCGATGGAGCAAAAGAATCTATTGTTGTTATTGCCGTTTTCAAAAGTTTCTTTTGTTTAGATTCTAGGGTAATAAACCAATTGGATGGCATCTTCCGAGACCGTGCGACCCTACCCAATTTTGTATCCTTCTAGCGCTGCGAAACACAGGCAATTTCTTGCCCATGCACGGATTGAGTATTTGTTCTGCAGCTCTGTGATACGGACCAGGAACAATAACAACTAGCAGCAGCAAAAAGAACAACGACAACAACGCCAACAACAAAGTCGCGTATTAAAATCCCCACAACATTAAGTGCGCACACCGATCTGTACTTTAGCATACTTTAGTGGATAGATAGATAGTTCATTTACAGGTTAACGCACTCAGCGAGTGAATTATCGGGATTTATCTTCACGCGTTTGCTAACAATGAACGAGAAATTTTAAATACTACACGAGGCGTTAGCCGAGTAAACGAGTGAAGATAAATCCCGATAATTCGCGAGCAAAGAGTGCGTTAACCTTTTTATTATTCAATTTGAATACACTGCAGAAGCAGGCAGTCGACATATACAAGATCACTAGAAATAACTCAAGTCACTCAAAATAGTAATTCAAAATTAGTTTAATAGCATTTGGTAATTTAAACAATACAAAATAAACTTTTCAAAATAAAGAAAGCTACTGGAAAATTACCGTGATACAAGAACTTTAGATTGTTAAAAGATAATAAACATTTCTCAAAATCAATGTTTACAACTTGCTCAGTAAAATTGAAATCGTTCATATAATCAAGAACTACTTTTTTGGATCGTTAAAAGTGATTCAGCACTGAGTCCTAGAATTGTGTTAGTGAAAGGTCTAGAAAATTATCGCTGGAGTTTTGGATATAGGTTTAAACTGGAGACTTACGGTTGAAACGCTGCTAAACTCTGGTACAAGAAGCCGGGAAAAAGTAGTAGTTTTTGTCTGTCAACGAGCCGAAGGCTGAAGTACTTACTCGTTTGGCATTTTCTTCGATTCCTGATCAGTAAAATTTCTTTATCCCATCTGAGAGAACTTGTGGCGACAGACTTTCTAAACTTTCTATGAGATAGGTTTTGGATAACCAGTCAAAAAAAACAGGAAATATTGAGATGAATTTGGAAAGCCGGCGAAACTGACTGTTTTCAAGCCGTTAAAATGTGTTGATCTCAGTAAGCTTACTCCAAAAACTTCAATTACAGTTTACCTTAAAAGCAGGCACGCCAAGCAGTCTTCTTTTTGTTTTAAATCAGTATGCTTGTTAATCTTCTCTTTTTCGGAAAATCCTCGATCAAATTTATCACCAGGAACATTTTTTCTTCTCACTGTGGTTTATAGCCGTTGATTGTTGATTTTTAATCCGTCGGAATTATTACGTCGTGACATGTTGTTGCGTCATAACCACGTGTCACGTGGTACAAACTGACCAATCAGAAAACCAGAATTTGTACAGTGTATGAAAATTGAATAATAATATATAGTCCCTCATTGCAGATAACAGTATTGATAAGGTTTACAATGATCAAATAAAATAGACTTAAAATGTTCATTGCTATATGTACTTCTAGTTTCTATTATATTGTCGTGTTGTGTAAATATCATATTGCAGGGCACTAAAAATAACTAGACGCACACGTCCGTTCACCTTTCAGCCCAGGTGAAAGGGAGCGGAATAGCGGCTTAAAAAAGGGATTGACAGCGTTTGTGTTACGATTGTCTAGAGAGCTAAGGCCCAGTTCAGACGTCGAACTTTTGCCGCGTCGAATCTAATAGTTGCATTTTTTAGATGAGAAGTGCAGCTTCTGAACCAAATGAATTTGACAAATTTGATTCAAACTGAATTGTTCAATTTAATACTTAATCAAATCTGTCAAATACAATAGGTTCAGACGCCGCACTTCTCATTTACAAAATGCAACTATTAGATTCGACACGGCAAAAGCTCGACGTCTGAACTTGGCCTAAGTGATTGAAAACAGGTACAACCACATAGAGTGTTAAATCTCTCACTTTATTCTATCGATCTGAAGTACTGATACAAACGCTCAGCTTCAATATTATACGTCTCTATATGTGTGTGTACAATCAACCGTCATGTTTTGGTGACGACTTTGACCCCAGCCTGTTTTGTTAATCAATGTAGCTGTCCCTTTGTGCAATCCACGAGTTGTGAGGGATCAAAATATGCAAATGAGTCACTCACTCACTTACTCACTCACTCGCACATTGTTAAATTATTCTACTACGCATGCTCGACGTGATTGACCGCAGGCCGAAAGCAATGTGGGCTCTGGTTACGAGATTGAAGGAAATATGTATTCGGGACTCTTGTACTATTCTTGAGAAATCGATAGACATCTTCGGATTTCATTGGCGATGATTTCGGTACACACGATACATGCGCGCAGCGGTTGCCATCCATACCATATATCGAAGCTTCACTGGCGATGATGTACCACAGGCATCCCAGACAATCATTTAGAACAGTGCATAGCAAATAAGGGGGGCCCTAGGGGGGTTATGAATACCGCAATCCCGCACGAAAAATTCGAAAATACCGCAATACCGCACGCAAAAATGGTCAATCCCGCAATCCCGCATGAAAAATTCGAAAATACGGCTCACCACACGAAAAATTCGAAATACCACTCCCACGGGACCTCACGCGCAGAAACATGAATCACAGAAACATGAAATTTTCTATCGAGCGCCCGAAGCAAAATCCCGCATCTCGCAGGCCTCAAAAATACCGCATTACCGCAATTTCAAATTGTTTTTCCCGTAATACCGCAGCTCAAAAAAGAAAATACCGCATATCGCAGGGTTTGAGAATCCCGCAATCCCGCAATATTTTTTGTAAAATACCGCAATACCGCACAAAGAAATGGTCAATCCCGCAATCCCGCAAACCCCTAGGACCCCCTCCAAATAGAAGGGTCCGGGTTCGAATCCTCACTCATGGAGTGAAAAACTCAATAGTTTGTGTTTGTACTCTATCAGCACAAGAGAGAATGTTGAAATAAGCAGGAAACAAAAACAGCAATTTGACTCGACGTTTCTTAACATTATTAATATTTCATCAAAATGCAAACAAATTTCTTTGAGTGACCACGAATAACTGCGAGTGACCACGAATGACCACAATGACCATGAATGACCACTAGTGACCACCCCTATCCAAAAAAGGGCTGAGTACCCCCCTCCCCAAACCCGGGCGGTGTCTCAACTGTATCTTTTAGATATGCTTACCTGAATATCTCTCAATTCCCCTTGCCAATCACACTCTCGATTAGGGCACATTATCTTCAGTGACAGCACTTTTCTTTCTGTGTTTTTGTCTTGGAATATCTTCAGATATTAAAGAACGTACCATTTCAGTGTAGATATAAATTTCATTCAAACATATGATTTACAGTGATTGATTGGTAGATTGACTGACTGACTGACTGACTGACTGATTGATTGATTGGTTGATTGATTGGTTGATTGCAGGCCATTTCGCATTCTCCACGTTGCATTTCATTAAAACATATAATTTACAGTAAAATACCGTTTTTGCCTCCTTAGGCCTTGGAGGGAAGGAAGGAAGCATGTAGAGGCCTGCGTTGCCGGCTCTCATAGTAAGGGGATCGAGGGGTGGGGACGGGAAAGGAAGGGAAAAGGGAGGGGAGGGGGACTGGGAAGGAGAGGAGGGAAGGAGAGTTTGCCGATAAACCCCTGGTTTTCCGTTATTCCCACACACCAGCGTGCACGTATTTCTATTGGTCAAAATCCATAGTGTTGAAATGTTGATGTTCTTGATGGACGAGATAAAGCTACCAAATCTCGATCTAAAACAAGAGAGTTCAAGAGCAACATGCTTTGAAATCAATCTTGGCTGGCAAGGATGCCCTGGTGGTTCTGCGGACTTGTTTTCGAGAAAAAGTAGAATTTATCAAGTCTTATCTTATTATACAAGACAAGTATTACGAAATAAAATGCGCCATTGGGCGATTAACGATTGTCCGGTCGCTTCGGATTCATTATTGAAGTTCAGGGCAATATTAATTGTTTAAAAGCTAAAAGCAAAAGAAGAACTTGACATTTTATTTACATTGTGAGAAAATTAACCTTTGAATCCTCTCCACCTTGTTCTGATCATGTTCTTTGAGTTTGACACACGTAAAAAAAACAAACAAACAAAAACAAAACAAAAACAAAAACAAAAAACAAAAAACAAAAAACAAAAAACAAAAAACAAAAACAAAAAACAAACAAACAAAAATAAAACAAAAATAAAAAAAACAAAAATCTCTAGAATTGAAATTAATTTTTCTCCGCAGTAAATTGAGTGATATTTTCACTACTTCAGCAGTAAACTAAAGGTTGCTTGTTCCCAAGCAGACTATTTATAACAACGATGACTGATTATAAACGGATACAAGCTTTTTGATGAGGATTATAACGCCTCGCCTAGCTCAAAACCTCAAACATCGTCCAACATTCAATATTGAACCCCAGCAGGGACCCCGTATTTTTAGCCCCTACAAGCTGGTCATGATAACGATAAAAATACAGTACTGAACACTATAGTATGAATTTGTTTAGGTTCGGCGAATTTGCCAAAAATCAAAACCGAAAACATAAACGTGAATTTGACTGATCGCCGATCATATTGCACTTCTGGTGATTTGTGATTTGATTTTTGGAGTGGGAGTAACGGAAAAACCAGGGGTTTACCGGCAGGCTCTCATTTGCCTCCTCGACTCCTCCTCAGTCCCCTCCCCTTTCCCCTCCCCTCCCCTTAGCTTCCCTTGAGAGTTGGCAACGCATACTGCGGATGCAGACTCAGTGTGTTGCTTTAGTGAAGTAAGGCAAATAGTGTTTAACGTGTCTGTGTTTGCTCTTCTAGTGGCTCGTGAATACCAGGGGCCGGTTGTACGAAGGGTGAATAACGCTATCCAGCGGATAAATTATCCAGTGGATAACATCTATACAAAATCTATACAGTGGATAACTCTTATCTGGTGGATAACTTTATCCAACCTTCGTACAACCGGGCCCAGGCCGTTAGTAAGCTGCGGTGTGGCATTTCTATCTTCATACATTGATCCAACACAGCACAGGTCCAAAACAGAACGGGATGGTACAAAATATCAGCTAGAAGGAATTTAGTGTGTTTTTTTCCTATGGTTTTGCTTATGTATATTTTTACCCCAATTGTGTATATCAACCCGCTCAATGCGTCAAACTTACGTTTTGAGGAGTAAGATGTTTTCTATCATATGGACATTTATTGTGATTCCTGTCAACAAAATTAATTTTTTTTTTATTAAACTAGGCTTGGGTACGGATACTAAAGGGAATATCTTTACTGTCTCAAAATAATTTGATTTTCTACAGTCATAACAAACACCCCAAAACCGAAGGTCACCTCTGTCCGGCTTCTAGTTAATCACCTCAACCAATAAGAAGCGACGACGCTAACTCACTGATGACCCCTGGAACACTGATTCCAAGAATGATTATTATTCACAGTTCTTTATATTTGCATACTTCTTTGTTTGATCAGAGTGTCCGTAATGTAATAATACTGAAGCCTATAGCTTTAAGTTAAGGCGCTGTTACACTGTGCAATTTTTCCAGCAACTTGTCTCGCAACGGCATTTCAAAACAAGTTGCAGAGAAAATTATGGCAATATTTATATTTATATTACTTGGAATATTTTTGGTCAATTGCTGGGGAGAATTGCACAGTGTTACAGCTCCATAATTTTCTCTGCAACATGTTTTGAAACGCCGTTGCGAGACAAGTTGCTGGAAAAATTGCACAGTGTAACAGCGCCTTTAAGTTCCTGTACATGTGCTGAGTTAATAATATATCATTACTAAAAATCAATGTAGCTCTAGTTTGTTTGATATATTGTTATTGTAGACCCAAGTAATTAATTCTATTTTCTTTCGTCCTAGCTTTTCTATAAACTTGGAAGTTTAGAATATCAATTGCAACAACTTAGTACTGCGAAGGACCCGTGAACAGTTCACTAAAATAGCTTCTACACTGCACTGTTAATAAAGCTGATTTCTTAAACAAACACTTTTACAAAAAAAAAAAAAAGGTTTGCTTAACAGTTGAGAAAAAGTTAATCGTAGTATGATGTTAAAGCAGAAAGACGATAGAATACACACTCGGTAAAAAAAGTAAGAAAATTACCTCTGCACTCACAATAAAATGTAATATATCTCAAATACGTTTATTTCACACAATACCATCGGTAGTAAGGTACCTTTTTAATGACTCATCCAAGCATTCCTTACAGAAAAGATGTCCACATTCGGTCGTCTGCACAGGGTTTCTCAAAACACATTGACAAATACCACAAATAAGGTCCTCGGGAACCTTCTCAACGAACTCAAAGTCATATCCACAGGGCATTTGAGTGTTTCCAGCCATTTGTAAACGAGAAATGTTGCAGAACAGCACTTCCCGTTTTGTCACATCTCGAAGAGTCGATCGAAGTTGGGGTAGTCCCGGTTACCCATTCCTCTCTCGGTCAAGATGAAAAGACCACATAAATGGTAGATCTGGGAGCGATCTTCTCTCTAGATCGGGGCCGTATTACAAACAAACAAACAAAGAAACAAACAAAGAAACAAACAAAGAAACAAACAAAGAAACAAACAAACAAACAAACAAACAAACAAACAAACAAACAAACAAACAAACAAACAAACAAACAAACAAACAAACAAACAAACAAACAAACAAACAAACAGACAAACAAACAAACAAACAAACAAACAAACAAACAAACAAAACAAAACAAAACAAAACAAAACAAAGCAAAACAAACAAACAAACAAACAAACAAACAAACAAACAAAAACGCAGATACGATTCAAATTCACCAGTTATCAGAACAAAAAGACGTACCTATATTGTGACTAACGCTCTAGTGGAGTCGAAAGCTGAAGCTACGCTTTTAAACATCTACTCAGTGTCTCAAGAATTTAACACTGGACAACTGGTCGAGGATTATTCAGTAATATTGGGAGAGTCGCGAGTTGGTATTGCCGTCTCGAAAGTAATCGATACACCATTACATTAAATGACTCCGCTTCTAATGGCTGAGGCTATGTCAACGCGAGCTTTGATAAATTTGAGAACGCATGTTTTTTTCTGTATGTTTTGACACCTTCATGCAGGCAAACGAGAAATGCCGTTTTAGACGCAATAAACTCTACCGTATTAGCCTTATCATTTGACGTTTGGTTTTCCGAACACATCGGGTTATGGTCGGTGGTCAGGTTTGAAATTCTGTTTCTACTTTAAAAAAGACTGTATCATTAGAAACATAGTTCCTCCACTCTTTAAAATCTTCCATATCACAAGTTGCTAGAGTAAAAAAACGAAAACTTTCCCTGGTGAAAACTAGCTCTACAACGAGTGGCACTGATTTTAATTTCCTTGTGCTGTGATGACTGACTTATTCAGGGAAAACCTGACATTGACGTCAAATGGCCAGGTTAGTATCTTATCATATCCTTTTCCAAACAAGTTTCATTTTGTATCCATTTCTCTGAGTATAGAATGAGTTACTGAATAGGGTGTTAGGGTTGGGGTTGGGTTGAGGGTTAGGGTTAGTTCAAATGTTGGTAGGGACCCCATGTCAGCCGACACCTATTGGCCTGACACTTCGACCTATAAGTGTGTGGCAGTTTGTGGCTGTCCACGTATTTTCCTGAATAGTATATACCCTATTGTAGTGTGTAATAGCTGTAGTACCTATAGTACGTGTAGTATCTGTAGTACCTGTAGCACCTATAGTAGCTGTAGTACCTATAGTACGTGTAGTATCTGTAGTACCTATAGTAAGTGTAGTGCCTGCAGTATATTTGTAGTACCTATAGTACCTGTAGGAATAGTAGATTTAGTACATGTGGTAGGTATAGTATATGTAGTATCTATAGTATATGTAATAGGTGTAGTGCCTATATTACCTGTAGTGGCCGTAGCATCTGCAATACTTGTATTAGTCGCTATAGGACCTGTAGTATGTACACCTGTATATGCTCAGTCCACTGTGATAGCAAGTTGCACGTTACACTTAACTTGACACATACGAAAGTATCAAGACCAGGCTACATTTCATTCGTAACAAGACAAAAGCTTGTAGCACGTACCCTCGTTCTGAGACCTTTGTAAGTAAGGGTTAAAGAATGAACACGAATGTGCCCTCGTGGCCTTTTATCTAATGCTCGGGACTCTATATCCCATGGAACACTCGTGTTCATTCTTTAACTGTCTTAGAATATGATCACACTCACGAGCAATTTACTAGCTTTTATTGTTAAATTGTCTAAAGGCTTATTTGTTTCGCACTGCTTTCTTGTGTCCGATACATTTTTGCGTTTCACAATTGAAGAGGCTCATTTATGTCATGCACATCAAACCGGCCGGCAGGAGGCCGCTTTGGCTACAAAACTCCAGAGGGTTGTCCAACATATCCATTCAATACGAATGGTGAATGGTGGTGTCTAATGGTGTCTAATGGTGAATTACCACAGGGATCCCAATATATGGTGCAATTGATAAGTGAACAACTACTATATTAGGATATTACCTTAGATTAATATAAGTTGATCACTTTGGAAAAAATTGTTTTAAATTTTTAAAAGGGGGGTATATCCAATGGTACCAATAGTACCATTGGTACCAATGGTAACTGTATAAGAGATATTTTTTACTGAGGTGAATAACTTTTTAAAGTGGGTTTCCTGTGTAATGGATATTACATAAGCTAACAGCCCAAGGGAGTCAGACCACGTTCACCATTGGTACGAATGGTACGAATGGTAAAGGGCAATTACAATTGGAACGAATGGTGTTGAATGGTGAAATGGGTTTCCTGTGTAATGGATATCCATTCAATACGAATGGTGAATGGTGGTGTCTAATGGTGTCTAATGGTGAATTACCACAGGGATCCCAATATATGGTGCAATTGATAAGTGAACAACTACTATATTAGGATATTACCTTAGATTAATATAAGTTGATCACTTTGGAAAAAATTGTTTTAAATTTTTAAAAGGGGGGTATATCCAATGGTACCAATAGTACCATTGGTACCAATGGTAACTGTATGAGATATTTTTTACTGAGGTGAATAACTTTTTAAAGTGGGTTTCCTGTGTAATGGATATTACATAAGCTAACAGCCCAAGGGAGTTAGACCACGTTCACCATTGGTACGAATGGTACGAATGGTAAAGGGCAATTACAATTGGAACGAATGGTGTTGAATGGTGAAATGGGTTTCCTGTGTAATGGATATTACATAAGCTAACAGCCCAAGGGAGTCAACTATGTTGACCATTGGTACGAATGGTACGAATGGTAAAGGGCAATTACAATTGGAACGAATGGTGTTGAATGGTGAAATGGGTTTCCTGTGTAATGGATATTACATAAGCTAACAGCCCAAGGGAGTCAACTATGTTGACCATTGGTACGAATGGTACGAATGGTAAAGGGCAATTACAATTGGAACGAATGGTGTTGAATGGTGAAATGGGTTTCCTGTGTAATGGATATTACATAAGCTGTCAGCCCAAGGGAGTCAACTATGTTGACCATTGGTACGAATGGTACGAATGGTAAAGGGCAATTACAATTGGAACGAATGGTGTTGAATGGTGAAATGGGTTTCCTGTGTAATGGATATTACATAAGCTAACAGCCCAAGGGAGTCAACTATGTTGACCATTGGTACGAATGGTACGAATGGTAAAGGGCAATTACAATTGGAACGAATGGTGTTGAATGGTGAAATGGGTTTCCTGTGTAATGGATATTACATAAGCTAACAGCCCAAGGGAGTCAACCATGTTCACCATTGGTACGAATGGTACGAATGGTAAAGGGCAATTACAATTGGAACGAATGGTGTTGAATGGTGAAATGGGTTTCCTGTGTAATGGATATTACATAAGCTAACAGCCCAAGGGGGTCAAACCATGTTCACCATTGGTACGAATGGTGTTGAATGGTGAAATGGGTTTCCTGTGTAATGGATATTACATAAGCTAACAGCCCAAGGGAGTCAGACTATGTTCACCATTGGTACGAATGGTACGAATGGTAAAGGGCAATTACAATTGGAACGAATGGTGTTGAATGGTGAAATGGGTTTCCTGTGTAATGGATATTACATAAGCTAACAACCCAAGGGAGTCAACTATGTTGACCATTGGTACGAATGGTACGAATGGTAAAGGGCAATTACAATTGGAACGAATGGTGTTGAATGGTGAAATGGGTTTCCTGTGTAATGGATATTACATAAGCTAACAGCCCAAGGGGGTCAGATCATGGTCACCATTGGTACGAATGGTGTTGAATGGTGAAATGGGTTTCCTGTGATCTTTATTACAGTATATATTTTAATATTCAGATTCACTAGCTGTCACATTATTTCACAATCTACTTTGTAGTGATTCATAATTCTCAGAAAAAAAAAGCAAAAATCTCCAACACTTCTTTTAATTGATACAAGTAATTAAACCTTTTCAACATCCTGGATGGGGATATTGCAGAACAACATATTATCTTGATTTGTCTGTCTTCAATATTTTGTGACATCTTAATTGTTTTTTGTGGTTGTTGTTATTGTTTTGGTTTGGTTTTTAATGTAGAATAGAATGATGGCACACTAGGTGAATACTTGTCTCTTCCAGATTACACAGATATATAATACAATTTTTAGTGATTATCAAAACAGCTACTTAACATAAGAAGAAAACAAGGAATTAAGCATTTTCAATTTGCATTTAATAGGGCTCATAGGGCTTACTGAGCAACTTCATGCTTTAATAATGAAAACAACTCTGTCTCTAGTTTGCATGCAAAATTTCTTCATTTTTTCCTCTCACTTTTTTCATTAAATTGCAGACCCAAACTGGAGATGTATTTAAACATTAGTGGGGCTGAAATAAGTTTAAAATCTTTTTTTTTTTTACTAATTTTATTACTAATAAAAGTAGTGCAAAAAGTTCACTTTAAAACAAAATGTCATTGTAATGTACATGCCATGTACTTGAGTGTTTGTTTAAATTTGACAGTTCAACGTGCATAAATGTTTATTCTTTTAAGTCATCAGTCCCAAATAATAGATAAATGATCAAATATAGGTACAAGAGACTTTTGAACATCATTTTCTGACCAGGGTCTTTACCTTGAAGTGCTAATTTCTTATTGTCTTTAGAAGCATTCCTTGTTTCACGCTCAATTAATGCAGACGATTCTTGATTTCAACTTTAGCTCGATTTTTAAGTAGCGTTACTGAAGGCATCTTCACAAAACGAAGAATACACAATCCTAAATGACTCATTCATTATGAGAAGTTTTTTGAAGCTATGAATCCAACTAAAAAGTCGTCCAACTTTGAAAATGTTCTCTGTGTCCTTCGTCTTGCGAGCGGCAGTTTTTGAAACGACACCGGGCCCGAAAGAATATTCAAACGTAAGTTTTTTTCCCTTTAACCCGTCAAGATTGGCACAGATTAATGATCATGAAATTCGCTAAATTTGTACGAGGTTTTGAGAACAATATTTCTAAGTTTAGCAAGTTAAAACTGCAAGGAAACTTGTAAATGTTAAGTTTTAAAAGTGTCAGCGCAATCATGACATCCGTTAGTTGGATTTAACGATCGAAGCTAAAGCATTCTTAAATTGTTTAGATTTTCGCGAATTAAGTTATATTGTTTTGATTTTTTTAAGACCGTGAGTGCCTTCGTTCCTCAACGTTTGGAAACGGCGAATCATTATATATTGTTTTAATTTATTGTTTTTGAAATTGATTTCGAAGTTATTCAAAATATTCGATCCGAAGTTCGTCTTCATAACAATTAAATGAGCTTTTGAAAACGGCCATGATTATATCCATTCGAGGATTTAACGAAGCATTCTTAAATTGTTGAATTGTCTAGATTTTCGCGAATTAAGTTATTAATATTGTTTTGATTTTTTAAGACCGTGTGAGTGCCTTCGTTCCTCAACGTTTGGAAACGGCGAATCATTTATTTAATTTATTGAGTTTTGATTTCGACTTATTCAAAACATATGGGTTTTTGAAAACGGCGATAATACAAATAACGATTACACATCACAATCTTAACGGCTAAACTTGCCGTCAATATTGTATATTTTACCAAAATATGCTAATTGGCAGTTCACCAATCGCACCATTCGTAACCATTGGTAAGCATCTCGAGTCGGCACCGGAGGCTGTTACCACAGGGTTCCCAAGTTACTATCTAATCAATAAGATATGGGCGCGATTGATGCCACAGGCATCCCAAACGACCTTATGGAATGATAATGTTGGGAGCCCTGTTTAGATTTCACGAACAGACGTATAAAGGGATAGTGATGGGAGCCCTGTGTAGTATTTCACCAATAGACACCAATAGACACCATTCGTTACCATTGTAATGGAATGGGTATGTTGGACATTCTTGAAACTCCACAGGCTTTTTTTAGGGATAGAAATTGTCACAATATATGAGATGGATACTAAATCTACTAGAGCGAAGAGCTAGATAACGACAGCAAAAAAGTGCCTATTTTACGTACTATCAAGCCTGAAAACACAAGTTGGAGGTTATTTCGAGTATCTAAAATTTCTCACAGTAAGTTTGAGTTTGTTATAATTCATCTTATAGTAAAGGAAAAAGTATGCTTATTACTTGCCAGTTAATTTCATAGGGAAGCTTTTCAGAATTTGCTCCGACAAATCTTGATGTATGTACGTATATCGATATTAAAATGTTATTTACAAGTATTTAAGTTGGTCATGGAACACAGAAAAATTTTGAAAATGATTGTCAGCGCTTGGTATTTTGATGCTCTGTGTTCCGTAAAGTAATTAAAGATGTCAAATAGTGGGGTTTTGAAATGCAGGAAAATTGTTGTATAAAGAAAACAGTACCGTCAGTGAGTTTCTATAACTAATCAGTATTCTTTATATACAGCATACTAATGAACTCTTTAAACAAATTAAAAGAATTCAAAAGACTTCATTAGTATGCTTTATATAGAGAATACTAATTAGTTATAAAAGCTCACTGACCGTACTTGTTTTCTTTACCCCACAATTTCCCTGTGCTTCAAAGCCCTCACCACTTGACACCTTTAGTTACTCTATGGAATATAAAGCACCAAAATACTAAGCGCTCATTGGGCGAGTGAGTGTGATCATTTTCTAAGTGGCAGATAAAGCATATCTCGCAACTGGACTATCACATTGTAATGCCAGTATCCACATTCAGTCCTCGACTGGCTTTTATTATACATGACAAAAATCAAGTGCAACTTGCAACTTGCAAATTTTCTTTCATAAAACTGTTAGCTACACTCGTTGATCCACTTGAATTTGAACATTAATTTGTGACGAGAAATACATTGTTAATAAGAATACCACAATGGAAAACCGAGACATGAAGTTGTAAATTGAATACAGTCATTTCAGAAAACATTGTCGCTGATCGGTCTCAAGCCTACGCGACTCGACCGAAAGGGACGATGGGTAGAAATCACTGGAGCGACTATAAAATGCATATCTAATTAGTCATATCTCGAGATTATAGTGCAGACCTTCGCTGGCGAGCGATGTGATGGTTCAGGTCTTCGGCATGACTAATTAGATATGCATTTTATAGTCGCCTTAGTGATTTCTACCCATACTCCCATTCGGTCGAGTCGCGTAGGCTTTAGGCTGAGCAGCGACAACGTTTTCTGAAATGACTGTATACAACACGGCTCGCATCCCGTAAATGACGGAAAAAATTGTAAATTGAATAAATTATCTCTTCGCTCACAACACAATGCGCATTCAAATTGTTTCGGTAATAGAATGATTGACAATTGAATAAACTATCTTTTTACTGTGATCATAACGCGTATTCAAAGGGTTTTCAAGTCGCAATAATTGTAAATTGAATAACTTATCTCTTCTCTCACAACACAGCGCGCATTCAAAGTGTTTGATGACCAAATAACTGTAAATTGAATAAATTATCTCTTCACTCACAACACAGCGCGCATTCAAAGTGTTTTGATGACCGAATAATTGCAAATTGAATAAATTAGCTTCGCTCAAAACACAGCGCGCATTCAAAGTGTTTTGATGACGGAACAATTGTAAATTGAATAAATTATCTCTTCACTCACAACACAGCGAGCATTCAAAATGTTTTGACGACGGAACAATTGTAAATTGAATAAATTATCTCTTCACTCACAACACAGCGCGCATTCAAAATGTTTGATGACCGAATAACTGGAAAATTGCAAATTGAACAAATTATCTCTTCGCTCACAACAAGACTCGCAATTAAAGTGTCTTGATTACAAAATAATTCAAAATCGAATAAATTATTTCTTCACTCACAACACAGCGCGCATTCAAAGTGTTTGATGACCGAATAATTGCAGATTGAATAAATTAGCTTCGCTCAAAACACAGCGCGCATTCAGAGTGTTTTAATGACGGAACAATTGTAAATTGAATAAATTATTTCTTCACTCACAACACAGCGCGCATTCAAAGTGTTTTGATGACCGAATAATTTTAAATTGAGTACATTAGCTCTTGGCTAACAACACAGCGCACATTCAAAGTGTTTTGATGACGGAAAATTGCAAATTGAATAAATTATCTCTTCACTCACAACACGGCTCGCATTCAAAGTGTTTTGATTACGAAATAATTCAAAATCGAATAAATTATTTCTTCACTCAGAACACAGCGCGCATTCAAAGTGTTTGATGACCAAATAACTGTAAATTGAAAATTGAATAAATTATCTCTTTGCTCACAACACAGCGCGCATTCAAAGTATTTGATGACCGAATAACTGTAAATTGAGTACATTAGCTCTTGGCTCACAACACATTCAAAGTGTTTTGATGACGGAAAATCGCAAATTGAACAAATTATCTCTTCGCTCACAACAAGACTCGCAATTAAAGTGTCTTGATTACAAAATAATTTCAAATCGAATAAATTATTTCTTTACTCAGAACACAGCGCGCATTCAAAACACAGCGCGCATTCAAAGTGTTTTTATGACGGAACAATTGTAAATTGAATAAATTATCTCTTCGCTCACAACACAGCGCGCATTCAAAGTGTTTAGATGACCGAATAACTGTAAATTGAATAAATTATCTCTTCACTAGCAACACAGCGCGCATTCAAAGTGTTTTGATGACAATGATTGAAAATTGAATAAATTAGCTTTTGGCGCTTTTTGAACATATTTGGAATGTTGTTGTTGTTGTTGTTGTTTATTATGAAAGTAGATTTATCAATTAAACAAGAGAAAACCGCGCGCCCATGGCGTTATAGACGCACAAGAGAAAATATATTGAACGATTAACAAACGTAAGAGTGGCACGAGGCGTAGCCTCGCTTCAGACAAACTATCAGATTTTGACGGCCACAGGAACAGAAAATGACGTTTCAATACTTTAAGATTATGTAATTAACATAATCTACAAAAGAATTTATCTGTAGGCACCACAAGGACTCAAAAGTAAAAAAGTACGCCACAATTTATCCATTTATTTGATGACTATGATGTATGCATCGAACCATGCAACTTGCTATACAAAATTACATAAGTACAAAATTGTACACTAGTAGATTCAAATAAGTTAAGAAATAACTGATTTAAGCACTTAAAGTAACCCACATAGACTCATTTAAAAAGATAGGGATTTATTGGGTGTGAACGCAACATGAATTGATAACTACAAAATCACTGATCATAAGGGTCTATTAAAACACTGAGTGAACACAGGGGAAAGGGGAATAAATATAAAATATTTCTAATGCCTTCACTTCACAGCGTACTTTTTAAGTTGTTTAAGCATGTCATGTTTATTTCCATCGAGAATGAAATGGCCAATCTTATCCCACAAACAATTTGTTGTACGTCAGAAAAGAACGATTCATCCATTTAGCCAACCCCCCTCAAGTTTCCAACAAAGACTTTTGGAAGCAAAATTAGCTTCTGCACTCTTACAGCCCAAACGTATATGTATGCTATAATATATGTATGCACATTCTTTTGAAAGAGCAATCATCCAATCAGCGAGAATTCTCTGATCTTATCTCTTATCCAAGCTCTAATTGGAGGATGACGTGTATACGAATACATTAACAGTTTTGAGTTTCTTGCTGTAAGTCTGAATCTCACTACTACTATCATAGATATCATCATTATTGTTATCGTCATTAGTACTGCTATTTTATTACATTTAAGGATTTTTCAAGGCATCTTCTCGTTCACCACAATTCCCACTGTTTAAGAAATTCTATACAAAAAGACTACGAGTATGTCTATATTAATCCGCCTCAATTTATGCTATGAGGAGGCCTTCAACCCACACTTAATTAAAGTGCTCCTATCAGCTAATTTGAAATTTGGATAATCGTTTTTTGATGAATTGAAAAGCTGGATGGCTTAATTATCTTGAATGTAAGGATGTCTACTTTTTAAATTATGAGCATTTGAGATCGGAAAATACAAATAAGGTGACGTCAACCCTGGAATTTGCTAAATTTTCTTCAGTTCTAATTTTGCAGTCTTTTTGAGTGAGGTATAGCAAAACGTTCACCATACAGTGCATTTCAGCAATTTTAGCTAAATGTTTTGCAATTGGAAATTAAAACTAGTAATAATCAAGGGCGGATCCAAGGAGGGGCAAAGGGGGGCTGTAGCCTCCCCTCTGCTTCAACAAAACAAGAAACAAAATAAAGCAAAAGACAACAACAAATCAAAAGCAAAAGGAAATAAATACATAATAACTGAAACTAATGAAAAGAATCAACGTGAAGCCGGAAATTTGATTACGATTAAGGGAATACTAAATAAATAAATAAATAAATAAATAAATAAATAAATAAATAAATAAATAAATAAATAAATAAATAAATAAATAAATAAATAAATAAATAAATAAATAAATAAATAAATAAATAAATAAATAAATAAATAAATAAATAAATAAATAAATAAATAAATAAATAAATAAATAAATAATAAATAAATAAATAAATAAATAAATAAATAAATAAATAAATAAATAAATAAATAAATAAATAAATAAATAAATAAATAAATAAATAAATAAATAAAATAAATAAATAAATAAATAAATAAATAATAAATAAATAATAAATAAATAAATAATAAATAAATAAATAAATAAATAAATAAATAAATAAATAAATAAATAAATAAATAAATAAATAAATAAATAAGAATAAAATCATGACATCTCTTTCTTAAGCTACGATTTCTCTTTGGTGGTAAAAGGCTGAATAATGGATGTTTGGGGTCATCAATCATGTCCTTCCACATCTTCAGGTCCTTCTCTCGGATCACCTGCTCGATGGGATTGACATATTCAATGTACCCAAACTTAAGAGCTCTTCTTTGTAACCTGTCAATTTGACTTAAATATTTAGATTTGGAAGCCACTGCCCAAACCCTTATACAAGAAGTAAAAATGGACATTATTAAACTGTTAAAAAGATAATGTAAATCCTGTACAGAATAACCATTTGCCTTACATACCCTAAGAATATACATTCTTTTAGATGCTTTACTCATAAGATTTATCAAACTGATCATCCCAGTTATTTGCTTTTTCATGAAAAGTAACACCCAACAATTTCAGTGAAGATACTTGTTCAATACCACTTACTGCTACCGGTGGTTCCCTACTAGTTCCACTCTTAATTACAAGCTCCTTAGTTTTCTTTAAATTAAGAGACATTAAATTCTGTTCAGCCCAACTCTTAATGTTATTAACTTCAGTTAATGTACAGTAACCTGAGGCACTATCATCTGTAACAGGCAGACTGCAAGTAATATCGTCTGCATACTTAATCATTAAAGTATCATTTGAAACTGGTTTTATATCATTAACCATTATAGTAAAAAGGACTGGTCCCAGTACAGTACCTTGAGGTACTCCTCTATTAATTGGTACGAATGGTGTTTGTACATTATCTACACAAACCCTTTGCATACGATCTTTCAGAAAATTAATTACCCAGTTAATGACACATGGATTAATACCTGGCACTGACTTAATCTTCTCTGACACAATGTAATGTGAAACTGAATCAAAAGCCTTTGAAAAGTCAAAGGATAACACTCTTACAAAATTTGCAGAATCATCTAGCCATTTCATCCAAGTGTGTTGGTTATACAATAAAGCCATCTCAGTACTACAGTGATCTTTATAGGCATACTGATTAGAATGAATATATGTGTGGACAGATTTCCTTAATTCCTTACTAATCACCAATCTTTCAAAAATTCTCATTATTATATCAGTAACTGATATAGGTCTAAGTTGATCTAAACTAGTAGTGTTAGTTTCCTTGGGAATTGGTCCAATGTTCGCTATCTTCCATCTCATGGGAATTTTCTGTGTTGCCAGGGAAGTGTTGAAGATATAGGTTATTACGGGTGCAAGTTCCAAAGCGTACTCCTTCCATATCCAAAAAGGGATATTGTCTGGTCCAGAAGCTGTTCTTTTGATATGGGATAGGGCCATGAAGACAGATGTTTCGTCAAAGCTGGGTGCATTATGCCCAGTCGGTAATTCAAACTCAGTTGGTGCTACGTAGTTAGGGTCAGTGTTAATTGCTTGGAAGTGTGAATTTATATCATTCACGTTGAAGATACTGGATAGATGTTTAATTGCTTTGACCCGACCAGACAATTTATCAACCATTTCCCACCAGCCCTTACTTCCCTTGTCTTGCTTTCTTTTGTTAACCTGTACCATATTCAGTTGGTTTTCTTTGATGAGCTTGGATATCTTAGGTTGTAAAGATTCAGCTTCGTACACCAAACCCTTTCTCAGGTATTTACTCCTCTCCTCTGTAAATTGAAAAGCGTCCTCGACTAAAAATACTGCCGATCACTTGGCTCCGACCTACACTTGCTACTTGGGAACCTGTGGTGGAGTGTAGCGTCCCAAGTTGTACGCTTTAATTCCACTACCTGTAAAGCCCTGGCTAAACTAGGTGGTAACATGAAAATGTCCCTGAACTAGCTATGAAAATGTTTTGGTGTTTAGCTATAGCTTCGGTGGACACATTAGTCCGCAACATTGTGTCCTAGCTTACCTTTGGCTGTGCAATTGCGAGCCTACATGGCTAGCTTGACTTTAGAGCAATGTTATTCTAAACTTGTTAGTTCCAGTTTTATGAAAGCTGTGCCATTGTCAACATAGCCTTTTTGAATATTTTTATCAACCACAAATGAGCAGGATTTTAATCTTAAGAATCCCTGAGGAGCACAAACAGCCTGTGTAATACCTGTAACTGATACGTGCTTTAAATAATAATGCATTTGATTCCCCTTTTGCCGAAAAATGCAAATTTCACTTTTTGCGAGATTTTGGAGTTTTTCGTAAGTACATGTATTTTTGACCTTATTTTCAAGTACAAAACGCGATTTTTATCAAACATTTCACGTTCTTATTGGAAAAGTAGCATTTTTACGAAAAATGCAAATTTGCCGAAATATGCAAATTTCACTTTTTGCGAGATTTTGCAGTTTTTCTCACAAAAAGTCCTTTTTGACCTTATTTTCAAATACAAAACGCGATTTTCATCCAAAATTTCACGTTCCTATTGGAAAAGTAGCATTTTTACGAAAAATGCAGATTTGCCGAAAAATGCAAATTTCACTTTTTGCGAGATTTTGGAGTTTTTCGTAAGTACATGTATTTTTGACCTTATTTTCAAGTACAAAACGCGATTTTTATCAAAAATTTCACGTTCCTATTGAAAACTAGCATTTTTAGGAAAAATGCAAATTTGCCGAAAAATGCAAATTTCACTTTTTGCGAGATTTTGGAGTTTTTCTCACAAAAAGTCCTTTTTGACCTTATTTTCAAGTACAAAACGCGATTTTCATCAAAAATTTCACGTTCCTATTGGAAAAGTAGCATTTTTACGAAAAATGCAAATTTGCCGAAAAATGCAAATTTCACTTTTTCGAGATTTTGGAGTTTTTCTCACAAAAAGTCCTTTTTGACCTTATTTTCAAATACAAAACGCGATTTTCATCAAAAATTTCACGTTCCTATTGGAAAAGTAGCATTTTTACGAAAAATGCAAATTTGCCGAAATATGCAAATTTCACTTTTTGCGAGATTTTGGAGTTTTTCTCACAAAAAGTCCTTTTTGACCTTATATTCAAGTACGAAACGCGATTTTCATCAAAAATTTCACGTTCCTATTGGAAAAGTAGCATTTTTACGAAAAATGCAAATTTGCCGAAAAATGCAAATTTCACTTTTTGCGAGATTTTTGTGTTTTTCGTAGGTACATGTATTTTTGACCTTATTTTCAAGTACAAAACGCGATTTTCATCAAAAATTTCACGTTCCTATTGAAAAGGTGGCATTTTTACGAAAAATGCAAATTTGCCGAAAAATGCACATTTCACTTTTTGCGAGATTTTGGAGTTTTTCGTAAGTACATGTATTTTTGACCTTATTTTCAAGTACAAAACGCGATTTTCATCAAAAATTTCACGTTCCTATTGGAAAAGTAGCATTTTTACGAAAAATGCAAATTTGCCGAAAAATGCAAATTTCACTTTTTGCAAGATTTTAGAGTTTTTCTCACAAAAAGTCCTTTTTGACCTTATTTTCAAGTACAAAACGCGATTTTCATCAAAAATTTCACGTTCCTATTGGAAAAGTAGCATTTTTACGAAAAATGCAAATTTGCCGAAAAATGCAAATTTCACTTTTTGCGAGATTTTGGAGTTTTTCGTAAGTACATGTATTTTTGACCTTATTTTCAAGTACAAAACGCGATTTTCATCAAAAATTTCACGTTCCTATTGGAAAAGTAGCATTTTTACGAAAAATGCAAATTTGCCGAAAAATTCAAATTTCACTTTTTGCGAGATTTTGGAGTTTTTTGTAAGTACATGTATTTTTGACCTTATTTTCAAGTACAAAACGCGATTTTCATCAAAAATTTCACGTTCCTATTGGAAAAGTAGCATTTTTTTGAAAAATGCAAATTTGCCGAAAAATGCAAATTTCACTTTTTGCGAGATTTTGGAGTTTTTCGTAAGTACATGTATTTTTGACCTTATTTTCAAGTACAAAACGCGATTTTCATCAAAAATTTCACGTTCCTATTGGAAAAGTAGCATTTTTACGAAAAATGCAAATTTGCCGAAAAATGCAAATTTCACTTTTTGCGAGATTTTGGAGTTTTTCTCACAAAAAATCCTTTTTGACCTTATTTTCAAGTACAAAACGCGATTTTCATCAAAAATTTCACGTTCCTATTGGAAAAGTAGCATTTTTACGAAAAATGCAAATTTGCCGAAAAATGCAAATTTCACTTTTTGCGAAATTTTGGAGTTTTTCGTAAGTACAAGTATTTTTGACCTTGTTTTCATGTACAAAACGCGATTTTCATCAAAAATTTCACGTTCCTATTGGAAAAGTAGCATTTTTACGAAAAATGCAAATTTGCCGAAAAATGCAAATTTCACTTTTTGCGAGATTTTGGAGTTTTTCGTAAGTACATGTATTTTTGACCTTATTTTCAAGTACAAAACGCGATTTTCATCAAAAATTTCACGTTCCTATTGGAAAAGTAGCATTTTTACGAAAAATGCAAATTTGCCGAAAAATGCAAATTTCCCTTTTTGAGAGATTTTGGAGTTTTTCTCACAAAAAGTCCTTTTTGACCTTATTTTCAAGTACAAAACGCGATTTTCATCAAAAATTTCACGTTCCTATTGGAAAAGTAGTATTTTTACGAAAAATGCAAATTTGCCGAAAAATGCAAATTTCACTTTTTGCGAGATTTTGGAGTTTTTTGTAAGTACATGTATTTTTGACCTTATTTTCAAGTACAAAACGCGATTTTCATCAAAAATTTCACGTTCCTATTGGAAAAGTAGCATTTTTACGAAAAATGCAAATTTGCCGAAAAATGCAAATTTCACTTTTTGCGAAATTTTGGAGTTTTTCGTAAGTACAAGTATTTTTGACCTTGTTTTCATGTACAAAACGCGATTTTCAACAAAAATTTCACGTTCCTATTGGAAAAGTAGCATTTTTACGAAAAATGCAAATTTGCCGAAAAATGCAAATTTCACTTTTTGCGAGATTTTGGAGTTTTTCGTAAGTACATGTATTTTTGACCTTATTTTCAAGTACAAAACGCGATTTTCATCAAAAATTTCACGTTCCTATTGGAAAAGTAGCATATTTTTGAAAAATGCAAATTTGCCGAAAAATGCAAATTTCACTTTTTGCGAGATTTTGGAGTTTTTTGTAAGTACATGTATTTTTGACCTTATTTTCAAGTACAAAACGCGATTTTCATCAAAAATTTCACGTTCCTATTGGAAAAGTAGCATTTTTACGAAAAATGCAAATTTGCCGAAAAATGCAAATTTCACTTTTTGCGAAATTTTGGAGTTTTTCGTAAGTACAAGTATTTTTGACCTTGTTTTCATGTACAAAACGCGATTTTCAACAAAAATTTCACGTTCCTATTGGAAAAGTAGCATTTTTTTGAAAAATGCAAATTTGCCGAAAAATGCAAATTTCACTTTTTGCGAGATTTTGGAGTTTTTCGTAAGTACATGTATTTTTGACCTTATTTTCAAGTACAAAACGCGATTTCATCAAAAATTTCACGTTCCTATTGGAAAAGTAGCATATTTTTGAAAAATGCAAATTTGCCGAAAAATGCAAATTTCACTTTTTGCGAGATTTTGGAGTTTTTTGTAAGTACATGTATTTTTGACCTTATTTTCAAGTACAAAACGCGATTTTCATCAAAAATTTCACGTTCCTATTGGAAAAGTAGCATTTTTTTGAAAAAATGCAAATTTGCCGAAAAATGCAAATTTCACTTTTTGCGAGATTTTGGAGTTTTTTGTAAAGTACATGTATTTTTGACCTTATTTTCAAGTACAAAACGCGATTTTCATCAAAAATTTCACGTTCCTATTGGAAAAGTAGCATTTTTACGAAAAATGCAAATTTGCCGAAAAATGCAAATTTCCCTTTTGAGAGATTTTGGAGTTTTTCTCACAAAAAGTCCTTTTGACCTTATTTTCAAGTACAAAACGCGATTTCATCAAAAATTTCACGTTCCTATTGGAAAAGTAGTATTTTTACGAAAAATGCAAATTTGCCGAAAAATGCAAATTTCACTTTTTGCGAGATTTTGGAGTTTTTTGTAAGTACATGTATTTTTGACCTTATTTTTCAAGTACAAAACGCGATTTTCATCAAAAATTTCACGTTCCTATTGGAAAAGTAGCATTTTTACGAAAAATGCAAATTTGCCGAAAAATGCAAATTTCACTTTTTGCGAAATTTTGGAGTTTTTCGTAAGTACAAGTATTTTTGACCTTGTTTTCATGTACAAAACGCGATTTTCAACAAAAATTTCACGTTCCTATTGGAAAAGTAGCATTTTTACGAAAGAAAATGCAAATTTGC